>JAMKCF010000015.1:12623395-13057783 GCA_023634235.1 Pisaster brevispinus | reverse complement strand
TCTCTCTCTCTTAACAGACAAAAACCCTGCAGATTTCCTTAGCGGTCACGTTTTCCTGGAAGTTCCTGGTTTTATCCAATCTAGTCTTGATTAATGCTTCATCAGACACAACTCCCAAGAGACTAGACTTGCCATCAAGTCGCTCGGACAAAACTCCAGCAACTGGATAAACGCGATGGCAACTCGGAACAAAAATAAAATAAACCACTGCTAATCCCCTTTTTGACTTAATCATTCAGATAAATAAATAAAGGATTAGGAAAAAGTAGAAAAGTCATTAATTTCAAGCTCAAATGTCGAACCAACTCACCGGGGAAATATTGTGTGATTGCGTTTATCAATGTGCGTTACGTTTAGTTAATGCAAAGAATTAATATGCAAAGAATTAAACATGCAAAAGCTTTCCTTGGGAAAATTAATATTTATAGTTGTACATTTCAGGAAGTTTGCCTATGGTACAAATTATGCGTTTTCTGAAGCTATGTAAACTACTTGTGATGATAAACTGAATGTAGAAGTTTTACTTTCCGTTCGTCGCAAAGGAAATATTGTTTTGTTTGTCAATTATTGTGATAATGTAAGTTACCCGAAATAACTTTTGTTCTATTTTATCGTGACAAACAAACAAATTCCCTGAAACTTTATCAGAATGTTTTTATTTCTCGGCATCATTTTTAAAAAACTATTTGCTGTGTTTCTTTTTTTAAAATTACACATCCAACTAAGGTAAGCGCCAATAACAGGACGATCGGGGAAGCGATAAAGATGTTTTCCAGTTTTTAACCAAATGGGGTGGGGGGGGAACCCATGCAATCAGGTATGGACTAAAAAACACACATGCAAGGCTCCGGTCTGATGTGGGATTCGAACCAGGGTCCACAGAAATGAAAGGCCGGAAAAGCAACCAATGATGAGCCAACCTCATAGGTCTAGCAAAGTCTCAATACAACACGGCTTGTACAATAAAGACTAGGTATGCGTTACAATCTGTCACAACCTCGTCCCCATGGTTTACTTTATTTCCAACCATGTTTGTAAATAGTAAACCCTGGGATGGAAACTCCTCACTTGCACCCTGATTGGACAACAACATTACATTAACACATGTACATGTTTCCAATACATACAAGCTACTAAATCTGGTACCGGACCACGAGACTATGGCGAAGATGTGAATTTCGATATGCAGCCAGACTATTCTAATTTGCAAACGTATCCAAAATTTTTGGATATGCAAATGTTCCAATACCAGGGTGAGAGAGCATTCAACCTCGTACTGCTCGACACACCCCTGAGAAGAGGTTGAATATGTCATTACAAAATGATGGGCCGACTAGTTTTGAGTCATTTCCGAAGCGAGCGACTAACGGGACGTAAAGACCAGTCCGATGACAGAGCTCTATGTCAATTCTGACCCCAGGGGTCGATTTCACAAAGATAGTCCTAACTTAGGACTAGTCCTAGGAGTTATTAAAAACTTCATGCTAGTTTTAAGTTAGGACGAGTAACTCGTCCTAACTCGAGATAAGACTAGTCTTTAACTCTTTGTGAAATCCACCCCCGGTTGTCACAGGAGATGTCGTCCAGGGCCCAATTTCATAAAGCTGCTTAAGCACAAAAATTTGCTAAGCACAATAAAGTGTTGCTTACCAGAATAAGGTTACCAGCCTAACTACCATGTTACGTGTACAATTTGTGACTGGTATCCTGCTCATTTCTGCTTAGCAGGAAACTGTTAAGCACTATTTTCTGCTTAAGCAGCTCTATGAAGTTGGGCCCTGGTGATTCTGACCCGCCTGCAGCGAAATGTGTAGATATTTCGTCTGATAGCGCCCTCTTTTGACTCAATTTCCTTCAGCCCATGTCACTCGTATGAGGGCACACACACTACTGGGGGACAAAATCCCTTGTGATTCCGACACTAGAATTGTACATTATAATAATACTCACCCGGGAAATTGTCATTGAAGAAACCGAAAACGATGGGATTTCATGAAGCTGTTTGCCATGCCGAGCCAATGTCCACAGAAGAAGTAGACGAAGAAGAAGTTCGGGTACAGGTTGACTATTTTAAAGTTGGTGATGACTATCAGGAGGTACAGGTAGAGAGGGAACCAGGAGCCAATGAAGAGAAAGACGATCACTATTAACATCTTGATCACCTGAAATCGAAAAAAAAAGTGCAGAATTGACTGATAAACAAAACACCCCTAACACGCACAACAGCCCCAGAATATGCAATCTCCGTGCAATAAGGGTTGGCAGCTGCAATTCATATTAAGTTTATGCTAATTTGTTTAATTAATCCGCCCATGAATTTTCAAACCCGAGATACCCATATACAGAATGCCGTACCTGGGAGCTCCTATTATGATTTATACAAAATTCTTAGCGTCAAGGTTCGTGTGGACTCGCCACCCTGGTTTGATAACAATCACCCTTTTATCAAGGCCGATGTGGCAGAAGATTCTGGTGTCCCCCCCCCTCCCCGGAGATTCTGTGCCCCCCCCCCCACCACGGGGAACTGTGTACAAACTTCTTCTGATAGCGCCCTCTTTTGAATCAACCTCCTCCAGCCCACGTTAATTTCCCATTATGGGGGGACCGAATTTTCGGGGGACAGACTTCCCTATGCCATCGGGCTTGTAATCATCACACAAAGTCTCCGCAAACCGAAGGAAAGATTTATTTGACAGGGATAAGGGTTTCAGCAATATCAAAAAGTTTGACTGGAATTCCGTTCATGACACTATGGACAATGTTCCCTTTGTTGACATCTAATACTGCCCTTTTTTGAAAAAGTGCCTGCCAGAGTGCGCACGCATCGTGCTTTGCGTATTAATTTGGTTCAGAAGTAACGCTCAATTCAAAAGAGGATCTGACCCAAACAGGATAACTCTCTGTTACAAGCCATGGGCTTTCACGGTTCTATTGCACTCTATTAAAACGTTACAGTGTGGCTGTGTAACGGCGTACGTCGTTTTCGCAAGCCGCACCACACTCATATTTACAATGATGTTCCTTGTAAACAAAACTGTTTGGATCGAAAGTGTTTCCTGCGGTCTACAGGGGCCTCTGCTCTTCTACATGACCATTTGAGAGGGGATTGTGGTAACCCAAACAAACTTCCAATTAACAAGTACGATTGTGTAAGGATGATTATTGATTCTAACGCTGCACTCCGGGAGTTTTTTTTCAATTATTAACAGTTAAATAATTCCGGTTTCGTAATGTTTATTTTATTCTATCACTGCAGAAGGTCAACTCCCCACCCACATTGGTTTAAAAAATAATAATAATTTGATTATAATAATATGCATGTTATTCCGCAAACTTCTTTGGATTTCTTATGCCATAATATTATGCAGAGTGACAGAGACAGTTTTTTATGTTATATCTGTAAAAAAAATATCAAAATTAGTAGGGGAGATGGCCTTAGCTTTCGATCCAATCCGGACCTTCGTCAGAGGCATAAACAAGAACAAACACAGACATATCCATTTATAGCAAAAAGAGGAGCAAAGGATTAACGGAGAGTATCCAGAAAAAAGCGGGAAAATATAGCCAATCAGAGTTGTAAGTTTACTGGCTAAAGAACCAATAAGAGTGAAGAAGTGAGGACAAAGGATGGTCAGTGTGAAAGGCTGGATCACTGGACCATAAAGGTGGTACCGCATTGTAGGTATTACAATGCGGGAAGCATGAAAGGGTAGGACTAGAGGGCAAGCCGAATAAGATAATGCAACTAACAATAGGAGGCAAGATAAAAGTAATAATAGAAAAAAAAGTTTAACAAAATATATATATATTTATTTTAAAAAACAGGCATATACTTTGATGTAAATGATTGGTGTACCATTGCGTGGTCGATTATTATTCGTGAAACGATTTCCCAAGATAGTTCGAACCAAATCAAATAAATTGCAACTGTATAGAATTCAGACTCATTGCAAATCTCCACATTGCATCCTGAAGAAATTGTCCACAAGAACTCCAAGCTTTTTTTTCTCTCTGTCTTTTTTTCTGTGGGGGGGGGGGGCGTTGGGCGAATAGAAAAAGAAATAGAGATAAAGAGCGAAAAAAGCTCTGCTTAAAAAAAAATAAAAAAAAATAAATAAAAATAAATCTTGTTGACCCTTTGCTTTGGTGTGTCGTGGCTGAGCGGTCTAGCCGGACTCAAGCTCTGGTGTTTCTGGTCAGCAGGCTGTGGGTTCGAGTCCCGGTCGTGTCGCTTCTGCCCTTGAACAAGAAACTTTACCATAAATGCTTTTTGGATAGGCCCCGTGCGCCAAGATTGGAAGTGCACGTAACAGAACACAGAATACTTTGTTGTGGAAGAAACGTGTTTGTGACCGAAATAATAAAACCCGTTTCTACTGAAATATTATGCGACTAAAATGTTCACATTTTTGTTCCACAACCCTCAGTCCATGACAATGTTTGTGTTTACTGATTTCAGCAGAACCGCCCCTTTTTAAAAAATAAAGTTAACTTCCCTTTTTGGGGTCCAACAGGTCACACAGAAAAGGGCACATTGTACCGCAAATGTTCAACGGAACCTATTTTCCTTAAGCCCGATCTTCCGACCCCACACATCGTATAAAAAAAAGCTGTTAGTTAACTTCTTTGAGATGAAACTTCTCTCGTTTTTCACCCCCATCATGTTCAGTCTTAAATATAACTTTTTTTCCACCTCGAAAATAAGCCAACAATTCACGTGATTTATCAAACATTGTTATGTACCTCCACACTACTCCCAGCCAGAGGCTTTGGCTAATTCCCACACCATTCCTAAATAACGTGAACATTGAGCTTCACACGCACTCGTATGATTGAATTGCAACCTCAACGCTAATCAAGAACATTGTCGATTTACAACGAGCTTTCAACAGCAGCGGCATCTGGGCAAGTTTCTCTTCTAATGAGTCGAGTTGCATCTAGACTAAAAAAAACCAAAAAAAATGGTGCAATCTGTACTTCATGTTATTCGACAGGGGAGTGAGGAGCAAGGAATTTGACATTCATGAAAGATCAACACAGACACGTTTTTTTTCCGATGATCAAAACACAATCCGTCCAATTTAGCATCAAATCCATGGTAAACGTTTGCCAGAAAGATGACAAATCCACCGTTGCATTAAAACAATATTACGATCGAACAGAACTTTACACGGACGGAAACTTTGATTACACGACAATTAATAGAGCTGGCGTTTCCAGGACAAACGCGTGGACTTAAGAAGCTATGTCCAATAGATACAGTATTAAACATGGATATGCTGTGATCAAATTTCTACAGATTGGATTCTATCTAATGAAAGTTCATCGTTTCATGGGGAAAAAGCTCTTTCGTTGAAAAGCCTTTTCCCACCAGGGTATTGTAACTTAATATGGCGAATGATCCTTGGTTCCCAGCGTTATCTACGGACACGTCAAAACGATCAGTTAAACTTCACCCAGGGGTAATCACAACTTCATTAAGTTACGATCCCCTTATATCAGGGTACCAGCCTATGACCGTGCATTGTGTAACGCGCCGAAGGCAAAGTACCAGCTAGTGACAATGAGTTTGTTATCTCCGTTGGCCGCGATGGGATCAGACGGTATCAACATTTACTCACGCACACAAAAGGACAGCGAATTTCACAAACAAGCTGCGGGCAGTTCTGCAGTTCTAATCAGGCAGGAAGAATAACAGGTAACTTTATATGATTGGATTCCCAAAGATATTTGGGATAACTGAACAATAATCGCGAAATATTTGAGTGAAAAGAGACCTGCTGACATTATTTCGGACACAAATTATGCCAATGTTCGTGGGGTCAGGTTAGGTTGGGTGGGTATTGGTTTGTAATTATTTGTAGGAAGGTGCACTTTTCTATGTGTTTAATTTGTATAACATTGTCTAAAATCAAAGCCCACTACTAATACTAAAAACTGGAAAATGCGAAGCGCCCTCTGATAGGATGAGTGTTAAGGTTTTTTCAACGGTCTTTTACACTTAACTTACGTAACGCCACAAATGAAGTTGCAACATGTTTGTTAGGGTTTTTTTAAAGGCTTTTTTCACCTACCCTTCTTTTGGCTTTCTGGTGGCAAGCATCTCTCAAATGATCGGCGTTTCCAGGCAGATTCCGTCCCCAGAGCTTCCGTCCAACGACGCTGTAAGTAAATGAGAATATCACTAGGGGGACGACGTAGGTTGCCCCCATGTTGAAAATCTCGTACCCAAACTCCAGGTTCGCGTCTGGCCAGTGCTCGGTGCAGACCGTTAGGTGGCGCTCTCCATAGCACCAGTCGTACCGTTTTGACCGCGCCAGAATAAGTTGGACCATTCCCATCATGCATGACGCCAGCCAGATACCGGAAATGACGAGGATGGTTTTTGTGTTGGACCTGGCCATACGGGCCTTTAGAGGGCGCACTACTGCAAAATAACGGTCTACGCTGACAGCGGTTAATGTGAAGACACTCACGCAGATAACGACCTGAGTAGCATAATTAGACAAAATTAAAAATAATCATTAATTGAAGACGTTGATTAATTAACAAAAACTAACTGAAAGGTAAGAGGGAGTTATACAACGAGTAATGGCAGCCATTATAGGCCTAAGAACAAGTCATTCGAACCACGCGAAAACATTAACGCAGGTATTTTTAGGTAAAACACGAGTCCTTTCACAAACAAGTTTTATCACTTAATTCATACCAAGCTAGTTTTCAGGCCGCCTTGGGCACAGGAACCGACCTAGATATATAGTTCCCCCGACCTAACGATTCCTGACTCAGATTCCAAGGTCTTAACTATATACCCTTGATCTAGTTAACGCCCGTTTCGACAACACTCGCAAACCGGAGTGTTTCCGATAATATGATTTTTCCCAGGGTATCGGAGACGAAGGTGAAAAAAGAACCCTACACTCAAACTGGAGAGAGAGAGAGGGTCAACATCCGACAGTTTGCGTCATTCGATGAAACAGGAACCATCACTCAAATCGAGGTATATCTCAAATTGTTCGGAACTTCTGAGATCGGAACCTCATCTTCCGAGAGGTTCCATACATCCGAACCTAGATCTCCTGACCTGGGTCAAATTTCAGAACTGGTAAACAGCTGATACCGACAGGTATACCGTAACGAGTAAGCTGAAAAGGGGGGCAAACACGTTGACGCAGCAATTAGATTTCGCAAAGCAGAAACGGTCGTGTAACTGTTTTAAGCAAACCCGTTGTTTTGCAAATACTATGGCACATTTCGATTGAACACCTGTTTTGATCTAATGCATTATAGACAACAATCATCCGTTTAACTTCGAATGCCTTTTTAAAAATATTATTATTACTTTTTCGTGACGCTTCACGCCAAAACCAGAATTGACAAAGACAACCAGAACATCAGTCTTGATTA
The DNA here is from genome assembly GCA_023634235.1 of Pisaster brevispinus. Lineage (NCBI taxonomy): Eukaryota > Metazoa > Echinodermata > Asteroidea > Forcipulatida > Asteriidae > Pisaster > Pisaster brevispinus. The sequence continues at coordinate 13,050,376 of JAMKCF010000015.1, read as the reverse complement.
ATTATGTTGAAAGAAACTATGGCAAGAATCGGAGCAGGTTGAAGACGTTTTGACACGTACAAAGACACATTGACTACCAACAACATAGCAATGTCACTTTGAAGAAGAGTGTGCAACCAACGCATCCTAAAAACAGCCAACCGGAGCAGAAACTTGGACTACAAAAAAAAAAAAAAATTAGTTGAACAACAAACTGAGGATAGAGAGCTATGGAGAGAAAAAATAGTACATTTACCAAAACGGGATCAATTTAACCATAAAAAAAATTACGAGAGAAAACAAAACTCATGGACAGCAGTGACATGGCAAAGGAGATTGGAATTGAGATGGGCAGTCTAATCACACTAACGTCGAATGCATAATCGTACCTTTTTGCGACCCGTAATCTCCCACAGTTTCACGAGTCCTAACACTCAAATACTCGCGAGACTTTACAAAGTCTAACTCTATCCTAGGTCATAAATTTATATTCTCACAGTACAAATCAACCTTTGATAACATGTCATAAAATAAAAGAACGCCCTTTTTTGTTGGGTTTCAATATTCAAAATTTGGCACACGTTGACAAATACTTCAAATTAAAAAACAGTTTAAATTAAAAGCACGAAAACATTTCAAAAGATGAGCATAAGGTCGTCACAGATTTTAGCAGAACCATTTGGAAAGCAGCTTCCTCTTTAGGGGCTCTGAACAAAATGCTTCTTTTCGTTGGGCAGACAGTAAAACCACAAGCATGATTATCGTGTAATTTTCAAACATGATCGCGAAGAGCACATTTATCTTTTGTCCCCACAGCAAGTCCGTCTCCCTTCTTTGCAAGCCCCTCCCCCTATCTCTCCATCATCTCCTTCATTTTCAGGGACGCACATTATGAAACCCAAGCAATGCTTCCACAGATACCTCGGCTCTCAATAGCTTTGGTGTTTAAACGCCTACCTCAATGCAGGGAAAGGTCTAAAGAGATTCGACTTCTCTATTTTTAAAATCACCAACGGGTTGTGTTTCATTTTCCCAAAGTTTCTTTAAATTCGAAATAAAAACCTGAACTGCTTGTAAACCGTTGAGGATCAAGTCAACGCGGTTCGGGTTTGAATTACTTCGTGGTTTCCTTATGGGTTGGTGTTATTTTACACGGTTTGCATTGAGAGCCAGTTTGGGCTACAATTCGGGCGAGCGCACTTCTCGATGTCGAGGCGCCCCAAAGACGTCCTGCCAATGTTGAAGGCGTGAAGCTCACTTCTCATATTTCAAATACAAGATCGAATCACTTAAGAGTCACACAGTCATATTTAAAACCCTTTGGGGGTGAATTCTGACGATTTACCAGACGTAGTCTCCGCTCGAGTCGCTTTTTGGTGCGGTTTGTTCAACTTTAATACAGCGCCTAGTTTTGTGGTTCTTGACAGCAACTTTTCGCAACGACAGCACGTGGTGAATGACCGGCAATTTAGGAATTACTTAAGCCCGGTTCATACTTCCTGCGAATACGAATGCGAAGCGAATTTTGACGTCACAGGGCCGTTTTCGCAGCGAATGTTTCGCAGGAGTTGAGCACATTCCAACTGCTGCGAATTATTCGTTGCGAATTAGTGACGTCAATAATTCGCTTCGAACTCGCGTTCGCAGGAAGTATGAACCGGGCTTTAATCGCATGTCAAATTTGAGTATCGTTACGCTGTGTTGCTGGGAGACTGTCAACCTATCAATTTTGTTTTAACTATCACTCAAAAATAACAGTCCCCAAACCCTCCAACTGTTTTACCTATCAATTTCATCCACTTTGGCTTTGAGTGGTAACGTGTATTCAACAAATATTTGCTCTTTGGTCAAACTTCGTCTCGGGAAAAAACAGACGCACCGGAGAACAAGTATCGTTAACACCACTATCAGTAACGTGACCTCTGTAGGCCTACTGAGAATATGCAGTTGCTACGGATACAGTACACTGGTCGCTATGGGTATAGTACATTGTTTGCTATGGGTATATTATACTGGGTGCTATGGGTATATTATACTGGGTGCTATGGGTATAGTACATTGGTTGTTACGGGTATAGTACACTGGTTGCTATGGATATAGTACACTGGTCGCTACGGGTGTTGTTCATTGGCTGCTGTGAGTTATAGTACATTAATTGCGTTGGGCTCAACGAATAATAAAACTATGCCACCCTGCAATGATACCATGTGGTGACTACAACCAGTACAACGTCAACCCTCCTACTGTCTGACAAGCTAAGAAAAATATATAAAGAAATAATGAGAGGGATACCAGTCACAAGTAACGTACATTACTTGCTAGTTTTGGCGAGTAACCTGTTTCTGCTAAGCATTATTTGTCTGTGCTAAGCAGACTCTTGTGTTTTTGAAATTGGACCATGGGCTTTTTAAAATGTTTGTTTTTCTTTCGTGGAATTATTATAACAGTCTGTTGTTCTGTGGCATTCTGACGTGTAAGAAATGATTAATCACGCTTTGCAGATCAACCAATTAAAGCATCCATTAAAAAAAACCACAGGTGCGTGTATTAAACTCACCAGGTATCGCCATTCACACAATCCTTTACATTTCGTTCCTGCCTCGAAATCATTCTCCTGGGATTGTGATGACTTCAAAGGAAGTGAAACCTCATCAAATGGTTTCATCGGGATAAGATTAATGAGTAAGGCTGCATAAAACGAGGTTCTGCACTACAGAAAGTCTCGATTGGAGATTCTGTTTCCTACAAAAACTTCTTTCAAAGTGATGAGACAAAAAACAAAAACAAAAAAAAGCCAACAAACAGAGAAGGATAGAAATTGGAAGCAAGGAGAGTTAGGCAACAATTCCCGAAAGTAGTAGGGATTGAGGCAAGATTGTAGTAATGGCTTTCTTTTCTTAACGGTGTAATTATCAAAGAGTATTAAAAGATGAAATGCACAAAATAAAATCATACAGTTTTCAATAATCATACAACGCAACCAACCTGTGAATATTCTCTACCATCAAATTAAGTACGAGCTGAAGAATAAGGACCACCCCCCCCAACCCAAACAAAAAAGAGGAAGAAAATGATCAGGATTCATCTATGATTTTGACGCACGTTCATAAATTGTATGCTTATTGTTTATGGCTGCATGCATGGCACCCGCAGTCGTCTTGTTATTCACCAATTTACACTAACTTGACCGATTTAGAATAGGGGTGCAATAGTTGGCAAACTAATGTCAAAGATTGTTACTGAATGCATGGAACATGGCAGAATGTGTGGCAACATGGAGCAGGCTTAAACGGGAATCTAAGGCCGTGTCCGAAACGGCGATTTCGGCTAGAGCTACGGCTAGATTGCCCGCGTCTGCCTTTTCTTCAACACTGGCAGACGCGCTGATCTAGCTCTAGCTGTAGCCGAAGTTGCCGTTTCGGACACGGCCTAACACTCAGTACACCTCGCCACTACAAAATACTATTGAGTATAGCTTAAAACTGTGAGTAACAAACGTAACCGAACATCGGTCTTTGATAAACACATCCTGTTCCCAAGAGAAGGCTTTCTTGAGGGCAACGTCCGCGGTCTTCCCCGGGTCAGCTCGCTTCCTCCTCCCCCGCAGAAAGTCCCAGCCAATCGGCCCTTTAAATTCATCGCTTTGAGTATTCAAACACTGCAAGACGCTTTGTACACACAGATTAACCGTTAGGAACGAGCTGCAAGTTAGAAATTCTAAGCGTGGAATTTCTTTGCCATGCGGGCTAAAACCAACACTGCTTGTGTGTTGAAGTATACGAAATGTGTTCATGGGCGGGATAAAGTTTCTATTCTTCACGTCAAATTGGAGAAGTGTTGTTGTGTTTTTTTTTTCCTTTTTCGTATGGATTAAATGTCATGTTAACGCATGCAGTGATGAATTCGTATCGGCAACCGATAACTGGAAATTAATTTATTATCAACTTTGATTGTCAACCAAGCACGATCGCCGATTAGGAAGCGAAAACCCTGAAGCGATGTTAATGTTGCGGAACGGTGTAAACATGCATGGGCACAAACTGCTGTCTTATTTCTTCGATTCGAAATTAGTTTTCTCTGAAAAAGCCAACTGAGGTTTTTGAATAATTATTTTAAACTGCCAGAAACTGTTTTAAAGAGGCAACAGCGCTGTGGAAGTTGCTCTGCGTCTTGCTGGTTGTTTTTTTTTTTCTTCAAGTGAGTTCTGTGCGGTTTCAACTCCATTGTTTAAGTCTTCTGCGCATGACTATTGATTCACACGGTAAGTCCACTACACGTAAGCGTCCCCAAACGTCTAGTCTGAAATACTACAAAGTGAGAGAAACAATTTTCCCGCTTTTTTCACTTCTGCTTTGCTGTTATCACAACATTTCTCGAGCTGACTTTTTCACAGGCTGTAAACAAGAAAAGAAAAACAAAGTGGAGGTTGCAATTGTCCATAACAAACGTGTTTCTGCCGTTTAGATCCAGTGGCGGATGACGGGCTCAGCAAGCTGCCCTTCATGGAACCAATTTGCATTACCCAAGTACTGCTGCATCTGATTTCTCCATCTATTTCGCTGCCATCCCCCTTCTTCGCATTTTCCCTCAAGTGGTGTCCAGTATGTTATTTTTACACTCCACCTATCGTCTTTTCTAGGACAGATGTGTCAGTCCAGTTCCATTTTCTACTTTAAAACTGTTGGTAAGTCGTCTTGTACTCTGGTTTGCTCTCTTGATTGTTTTCCTGTCTTTCCTGATGTGACGTTCAGCACGCTACGATCTATGTTGACTGGGCTCTCGCATTAAGTTCACACACGTTTTGATGCGAGTGTCCCGATGTTAAGAAGGGAGCATTACTATTTCAGTTAAATTGGGAAGATGGAAGTGAGACCAACTTGAACAAAATCACTCGAACTTATTAGACCATTTATCCTTTCTAACTTCGTAAGAAACTTTGTGAAAACCCAGAACGAACACCAAAAAAAACCTGTTAAACAAGTTGGACGACTCCATGCAGACACCAACGTCCAACCTTGCCTCGTTTGGACGAGTGGGCGGGTAATGATTATTTAATGTCCAATATTTACTGATATCGGACGGGCGCCCGTCCAATATAAAATTTAAGCGTAAACCCAACCCCAAAGCGTGATTACGAAGACGGCGATTAAAGCGAGGTGCCACAAGTGAAGTTTGAGTTTTAAATTGAAAGCTATAATTCAAAGAGTCAGTCGTTGATCGAACCCGGAATGGGAGAACAATCTACAGTGAGGGAGGCATGCTTTGGAGCAGTTCATGATATAATAGAGAGATACCAATGGAAATCAATCTTCCGTTGGACAGTGCAGCAACACTCCCCTCGAATCCGAATAGCTATTAAGTTATTCAATGCCTGTTTAGTGATTTAAATGTTTTTTTGTTTTGTTTTTTTAACCGACGGCTGTTGATCGAATGGAAATGTGATACAGTGCACATGGTAACGACCGCGTACACTTGTAGATTCGTCATCAGTGCCGTAGTCCTCTATATGTTAATCTCTGTTAATCTAGTCACGTTTGCGGGATTTGATTTTGTAAATTAAAACTTCCATCGCTGTTTTGACACGCGGTGACCTCTTTATCCTTTGTTTTAGGTTTCTTCGTTCACGGACAGCTTCTTTCTCTTTCCCCCCTTTTTTAACGCATAGTATAGAAAAAAAGAAGTAGGGGCTTATGGCTTTATTTGAATATATTATTTTGTTTTGGACGAAAAGGCTTTCGGGCAAGTTCAAGAAAAATAAGCCGAAAACGAAATAAATACATAAATAAATAAAAGTACACATACATAAATACAAAAAAAAAAATTATTCACGTAAATATTTACTTAGTATCCGCGAATATTTATTTGAACTTGGGGCAAAAATCGTGAAGATTTACGTAAATATATATGTTAGACGTCCCATTACAGCTACAGCAGTTACCACGTTGTGTTTTGGCCGAAATAAAATACTGTCATTATTTGGTAAAAGTCGTTATAACGATCTCCCATTTGAGATAGACGATGCCAGAATATATAAACATTGAGTGATAAATCACAAGGGAAACTGACTTGGTAAATCTTATGCAAAAATTAAGCAAAAACTAGGGTCTTTTTTTCGTAGGAGAAAGTCTTTACCTGGGCCGAAACCTCAGGCCACTAACTAATTTTTGCATTTGTACCATAGGTCATTTGGTATGTAAGCAGTTTTCAACAGCTTATTCTATTTTCTCATTGGTAAATTTAAAATAATTTTGGGTTAAACAAGAAAAATTTACTAGATCGGATTTCGAACCTGCGATCTTCGGAATAACATGCCAGCGCTCTACCAACTGAGCTATCTAGCCCTAATGTTGTCAATTTTTTAGTCAATATCTTTGTTCGGGTGCCAATCAGACGACATTATCGGGCATAGCTAGCTATAAAGGAGTAACATTTTGACGAGCTCGTTCATCACCTCGGGGTGGTTGCTGTGTGTTTTACAAGAACCTTAGCCATTCACAAAATAGCTCGGATGTCGAAAGCTCTGGCTAATAACATATCCATTCGTCATTTCTAACACAATTTGCCTGCATGGTCAAGTGAAGGGTTTGGAGCTAGATTAAGTTGCTTGTCATCCAACCAGTCTTGATTCGTGGATAAATGACAAGGCGGGGGTAAAGTAACGCCCAGTATCACTGAGTTGATAATATCGGTGCGAGTTCCTGGATGACGACGAGAGATTGAGTTCGCAACTAGTGGTGATTGAATAGCCGTAATTCTCTCATAAAGTTAGGTCTTGTCAGGCGTTTCTCACTGTAATTTCATCATCTGACTGTTTGCTGAAATCCAGTAAATTGGGTGTGTGTTTATATCAAAACTATGATTGAAAATGATTCATTAGGTGTATTTTGCCGATGGATACAGTTCGAGAAGAAAGCAAAAACTACTAAGATTTTCTTGTCGACTGTATAACTGCAGTGATTGGCGAATATCTTAGCTCCAAGTTGGCATCCCGGTTTCATCATATGAACTATATAATAATAATTGGGCCTATACTTTTTTTTTTATATTGGCTTTATTTTGAGTCTACTAGTACTAAATATGTCAGTTGTTTTGCCCTTTTAAAATTCTGTAAACATTCCAATAGCTCCAAAAGGTAAATGACAAAAAAAGTTCGCAGCCCTCACAATTATCAATAAAATTGAAATCCGCCCACCACAAATTGTTTTCCATGAAAGTTTAATGAATTGCGATAGATGACAAACTAACGTCGGAATAAGAAAAAACGTTCAAATCTTCTCACGTGTAAATCGTCATGACCGCAGGGCTTGGTTAGGCTGTGCTTATGGATGTCGGGTTTGAACAAACTGACGTCAATTTTACACCAGAAACTCGTTCCGGTTTTGGGTCGCCAAAACATTCCCCTGCTGGTTTTAGTCTGCTGCCACCTAGTGTCGCCGGAATTCTCTCCTTGACAGACACGGAGGAGGGGGCTTGGCACAAGCCTGTTTGTCTGTATGTTTTACTTTTGAAAAGCTCACCTGATTATGAGCATTTGGAGCTGGTACAAATAATTCTTGCTCAGGCTCAATAGACCGTATTGAATATGACGTCACCATTCAAATATCTGCCCTACAACATGGCGTCAAGCGTGTGCGTGATGGTGTGCGTGCATGTGCCGCATAGAATATAGAATATAATACTATAATATTCTATATCTATGATGTGCCGTAGAAATCAAACCGGCAACGCTGCGTGCTTCATTGATGTACGCGTTTAGATGCGCATACGGTTTGCCCTACAAGATGGCGACTTTCATAGCAACAAAGGGGTTATTCAATACGGTCTATAGAGCTCTTAATCTAAGCAGAGGATATGCTTGTTAATTTTGTCTGCTAAGCAAACAGTTGCAGGGAACCAGTCACATGGGGATACAACACGTGATAATTTGACTGGTTTCTAGTTCTGCTGATGAGCCAACTTTGTCTGTGCTTATTGAAAACCCAGCAGGACACGAATGTTTTCGAATACAAGGCGCAAGACAAACCTGATTAGCTTTATTAGCCAAAATAAAAAAAGCTGACATGTTGTTACCAGTATCTGATATACCAGAGCAAATCAAAGGGTGGGTCTACATAATACTACCGTCATTTGACGCTTGACACCCAGCACATCAAGATCAACAAAGGCACATTCTCCATACAGCGGGTTTTATCAGTGAACAGCAAAACTTCCCAGGTGAAAGGTTCCTCCACGCAATCATTTCCCCATAGGTTTCTGGGTTAATCTATTTTTTGCTTTCATCGATAAGAGCGACTTGTGGCAAGCCTAACCTCACATCACTACGGTGTCCTATTCAGGCCACTTTCGCTGCAGCTGTACAAATCGTTGATTTCTGTCACGTCCGCACGCGTCACGTATCTTGCAATCCAAGTCAACACCGACATTTACACGTGACGTTGTCTTGTTTTCATTTTGTGTAACGTTTACTCTACGAGGCGCCAAAGTGGGTTTGCGTCAGTGTACCAACAAGTCCTGTTGTACGCATTGTTGCACGTCAATACCACGTGTGTGTGTTCAAATAAAAAAAAGGTAATAGCTGACAAAACAGCTGGAATTAAGTGCACTTTAACAGAAAGGAAAAGTGTTTTGAACCTCGTGACCTGAGCTCGGGGTAGGGCCTTTGATGACGTACGTACCATTTTACCTTTTAGGCGCGTGGAAACGCCACCATTATTGCCCCCCCCCCCAGTTTCAGCGTCGATTTTCTAAATCAGAATTTTATAACCTCATCATGAAAATGCAAAAAATAAAAACTAATAATGAAAAAATATAGATATATATATCTTCCTTTAAAACGTGACCTCCTTGACTCATGGATCTTTCACATGTTGCACACAGGCCCAACAAACAAACTCAATATTATACTTGGATTCCCCACACGTAAACGTTTGGTAATTGTACGACAGAAAAATGACTTTAATCTTGAATTAAGATTCACTTCATCAGGAAGGGGGAAATTTCTTTCCAAATTACATGCCACAGTCGTACTGCTCCACTGGGGCTTCCTATGTGTAATAATGTTATTCTGAAAACACGCGGCGTGAATTACAAACACATTGAGAGTCCTCTCTTCAGGGTGGATCGTAACGCGCCTGACTCCGGCCGTTGCATTTGTCCCCCACTCCCCGCCCCCAACCCCTGGTGGGAACATTTGCAACGGTGAGAGGGTCAAGAGCTTTTCGGAAGCTCGACGGCGTAGAGCTTAAGCACAAGGAGTGGCGAGTGAAACGCAACCCATCGCAGAAGGACCACTTCCTCCGAAAAAAAAGGAGGGCACGAAAACGGAAAGCCGAAACACTTATAAGTTCGCAATAATAATCGGCGAACGTGAAATGCAACCTCCCTTTGGGTTACTCCGGCGACAGTCATTGACGCTAAAATGTCACAAGCAGATTGAACCGAGTTACGTGTGAATTTGGGGCATGGTTTGTAATGTTTTTGTTGAATAATTACATCCGAGTTTTAAAGAGATGCCTCTGTTTAGAAAAATAGACATTAAAAAAACACACAAAGTAGGCTTAAATATAGAAATAGAAATACCTTTATAACAGTTGTTAGAACAGATATTTCTCTAGTATAACTGATCATTCCTATAAAAACTATATAGGCACGCATTTTACTCGGGTGGGATTCGGACCCTCGACCTTTGCAATTCTCGAGCAGTGTCTTACCAACTAGATCACCGAGATTGCCCGGTAGCAAGAGGCAGTTCGAATCCTATATTTTAGCAGCGGGTTCCGCAACGATTTAATAGATGTTAATTTTGCATCGGGGACAAAGACAGAACCCGGGAAAGTACTGAGTATACAGTGCTAACACACATCGGTGTAAGGGTGAAACCAAAATTAATATTCTTTATCCCCGATGCAAAATTAACATCTATTAAATATATAGGCACGATCACTCAAACAATAGTATACTGAAACAGTCAACACATACATACTTGTAGGATCAGATGTGTTTTGAGTAGGAACATATATATTTCCTACAGAAACAGATATATATCTTGAAGGAACGGGTATATATTTCTAGTTAAGGAACAGAAAATATTTTTTAATGTTAATCTCTAGTAGCAATAATACTGTATCTCTCTTGAATGAAAACCTATTTGTATTAGTATAGCAACATATATGTATAGGAAAATACATATTTTTTAGGAACAAAGCTCTGATGGGAAAGATATATTCATACTTCTAGGAACTGAAATAAATCTACAACTGTTAGGCCCTGTAGATAATTTCTTTAAAAAAGGAGACATCTTTTATATCAACAACAAACTTAGAAATTACTTTATTCCTAAGAACAGAAATATACATATTAAACAGACAGATGTACAACTACCCAAAACTTATGTTCAGTATAGGAGCAGAGGTCTTTATATAAAAATGGAGACCTCTAAGACAAAATAGCACTGGCCTGTCTTTTTAAGAAATAGAGATTTCTCTAACATAAAATAGGACGGGACTATCTTTAGAATATGAGCAGATATCCGTTGAGTATAATATTAATATCTCTGAAAACAAAGATACCTATAATAAAAATAGAGAACTCTGTTACACAATTTGACTATCCTGTTTCCTAAAGAAATAGAAGTATCTCTAACACAAACCAAGCATGTGACTATATTTATTTGCAAAAAAAACAAAACAACAACAACAACAACAAGAAACACAACAAAAACGAACAAACAAAGTGTGCCATCGTTGTGACCAGAAGTTGAGTGGTCACTCCTATTAAAAAACTCCTCTGTCAGTGAAACTGTGCACAGAACTCGTCATTTTATGCAACCTGTTTATTGCAAAGGACGGATCAACTCGTCTTATTAGTTGTTTTTTCAATATGTTTTATTTTGAAAGGCCACGGGGTAAGTTAAGCCGATGAGCTTTCTACATCGGTAAAGCTTTACAATTTAATACGGTTTTGTTTTTTGGAATAAATCTTTTTAAATCAGCCAGCGATTATGCTTGTTCCATACCCCCGGTCGACCTAGCCCTTCATTGCAGGCTTGTGTATCTCGAATTAATAGTTGGGAACTCGCATCAGTCGAATGTGTGTTTGAATACACTTTGGTTGAGGGCGGCAGAGGGGTCAATTTGCCCAAACTGCACAATACTAGGTAAAACATGTTTTTACATTCTTTGTCATTTTTCTTCTTGCTGTGCCCAAAATTTCCCCACTGTTTTGCTCAAATTTTGAAGGGCAGTTGCCGCTCCACTGCCACCCCCATGAAGACGAGTGGACTACGGCTCGAAACGTCGAGACTTACCCTTTCAGAACCACGTTTTCCCAAGAGAATATTATTCTGTTTCATGGCTGTCACTCGGAAGCGTATTGCCGCCACATGAATAAAAAAATATCTCTAATCTTGTACGTACAAGATAACTTATCGTGTACGTACACGATAAGTCCAACTTTATCGTGTAAGTACACGATAAATCCAAACTTATTTTGTACGTACACGATAACTTATCGTGTACGTACACGATAAGTTTGGATTTATCGTGTACGTACATTATCGTGTACGTACACGATAAGTTATCGTGTACGTACAAGATAAGTTATCGTGTACGTACAAGATAAGAGAGATTTTTTATATTCATGTGGCGGCAATACGCTTCCGTACTAGTGGATGCTTCTGCGGCACAATCCAAATCTTAAAACCCTATTGATATGTATCAATAGGATATCTTGTGTTGATAGCGCCTGATAATACAAGCATTTAGGATGTAAATACAAGGGCAGGTTCGGGGGTGCTACACCCTTAAAAGCTTCCAGGCTGGCTGGTCCATAAGCCCCTATCCGGACCCCCGTAGGGCCTGACCTATTTCTGTGTCAGTATGAGTCTGTTTCACGACACAGAAATGGCCCAAACTGACGAGAAATCTGATTCCAGCTTCCGGTCAGCCTGACCCGGAAACGGGTCAGACCCGCCCCGTCCCCCTCCCCCCCCCGGGACCTGGAAGTTTTTAGAGTGTAGGGGTGTTGAACGGAATGATTGAGCTGAGTCAATAGCGGCAATTCAAAATACACAAAACTGCCCCTCGAACAAGATGGCGCACATAACCGTAAAAGTGTGCTGAGTCTGTTCTGATGTGTTTAAGAACCCGTAGCTATATATTGGTTTGTCATCGCAATCAATGTTGTACTCCGGTTTTGCGTTTCAAGTTTTACCACCACTTGCATGAGAGAGAGAGAGGGGGGGGGGAACTCCTGCACAAACATAAACACGATTTGAAAATATTAAAAGCATTCTGAGATTAGTTTTAAATGTCATTCGGATTCTTTGCCTATATTCAATTTCCTCCCGGATCACTCGCCGAAGCAAACAAACTGTGAAAAATGTCAGGAAAGATAAAAAAAAAAAAAAAAATAGAGGGGGAGAAACCGAAAAATATTTCCCCAGAAGGTTAAAGCTGAATCATTATTTTATTTTTTTTATAGATTGTTTAAATATCTTGGGGGTAGATAGCTGTCTATGACTGTAGAGTCATTATTTTGACATTTAAATGTGCTGAAAACAATTATCACCCTAGAATAAGTACTGAAGTGTTATGTTAACAATTCGTCTGGAACATTCTATCTCTAATTCATTAAGTGTCCATCCAAGGGGGGGTGCACCTCGGGGGATCGAGCCTTCTACTCAGGCCTGCCGATTTAAAAAACAACAATTTAAGGTATGTTATTATTTCATGTAGAGAGAGAGAAAGGGTTGCACCAACCACAGACCTGCTGACTTGGTGCCTTCATATTCACTACCTTATGGAGACCGAGAACAAAACAGAAAAGGGAAAACAAAGGGTCTCCATAGGGGAATTCTAAAGACTGGGTTGCTCCACAAGGAATTGTGTGTACAAAGTCTACGGGAGGTTCTTAACTACAGGGACAAAAGAAAGAACAAAAGATGTCTCCACAGTGGGATGCACAAACAGGAATGTGTGTTCCTTTCTGTGTAACACGTGCCAGAAGCCCCCATCCCACCCACACACACACATTTACATAACGCTTGTCGACCAAGTCAATCGACGGCTTCTCTTTCTTCTCCCATTGTTTGGACTTCCCCGTTGGTTTTGAACACAAAATGGAGCGAGGACGTCCTCGCTATGTCAATGTCAAGACACCCGGATCCCTTTTGTTAAAGTCCTCGGTTTCAACAGGTTGTTACGCCGACTTTGTTCTCCCGTTGGAGATATTACATGTTTTCTTAAAGACGTCCCTCAATTGTCTTGTAAACAAAATCAACCCAAGGACGGCATCTTTCTGTCGCATCAATGACATTTTTGTTTGTGGTGTTTTGTTGCTATGAGGTAGAATACTTGAACGAGCAATCGCGTGAACTGTGCAAGTCTCGCGCGTATTGAAAACGAGAACGCAACTCGAACGAAGACTTTATTTTTGTATAATCCAAATCTTCTCTTTCAATTCTAAATATTCAAAATTCTTTAAAATCAACATAAAACAGTTTCAATTTTACATTTAATACAAATAATCTGCTAAAATTAACATTGAAACAAAACACAACACTTGAGATGATGATTTTTTTTATAAAACCCATTTGCCAATCACGCAAGATTTTGCGCAACTACTACATTACATGAACGGCAGTTGGGCGAAATTCTTAATTAGAAACGGAGGGCAAGTCTTATCTTCTGATTTCTTTGTTGATTTGTTGAATACTAATTTATTGTCAACTCATCATATCATAGCTGGGAACAACTTGGTCCCGCGAGATTGAATATTGCGCGAGACTTGAAGTCTCGCAGGCTCAATAAAAACAAGCAGCGGGAAGTCTGCACAACTCGACAGTAGCCCCCGTCACAAATCATTCATGCAGCAAACGCAATCACTCTCAATGAGCAAATGGTCCGTTATTGTAGGAGATTGAAGTAAATTGGACAATCCAGTCGCGCAGTATTTTGGAGGTCAGTAAACTAGAGTTTCTTCACGATTGTTTTTCCACTTTATCGGTCGAGTGTGGTGGGGGCTCGTGCCAACGAAATTATGGAAGTCACAACTCCAAGTTCTTAGATCGTCTGCGCATAATTAAGCGGGATTTTTATAGAATATTTTTCTCTTGCAATTTGTTTTACTACAGGTATCAAATCCTATTGAAGTATATGGTGTTACAGCAAATCTTACTAGATTGTATCTCAACCATTCTCAGTTTAAAATCCTACTCAGGTGCATGTTGTTACCGCAAACCTTACTAGATTTTATCTCCACCATGCAAAGTTTCAAATCCTACTCATGTACATGGTGTTACTGCAAACCTTACTAGATTGTATCTCCACCACGCAAAGTTTCAAATCCTACTCATGTACATGGTGTTACTGCAAACCTTACTAGATTTTATCTCCACCATGTAAAGTTTCAAATCTTACTCATGTACATGGTGTTACTGCAAACCTTACTAGATTGTATCTCCACCATGCAAAGTTTCAAATCCTACTCATGTACATAGTGTTACTGCAAACCTTACTAGATTGTATCTCCACCATGCAAAGTTTCAAATCCTACTCATGTACATGGTGTACTGCAAACCTTACTAGATTTTATCTCCACCATGCAAAGTTTCAAATCCTACTCATGTACATGGTGTTACTGCAAACCTTACTAGATTGTATCTCCACCATGCAAAGTTTCAAATCTTACTCATGTACATGGTGTTACTGCAAACCTTACTAGATTGTATCTCCACCACACAAAGTTTCAAATCCTACTCATGTACATGGTGTTACTGCAAACCTTACTAGATTGTATCTCCACCATGCACAGTTTCAAATCCTACTCAAGTACATGGTGTTACCGCAAACCTTACTAGATTGTATCTCCAGGATGCAAAGTTTCAAATCCTACTCAAGTACATGGTGTTACTGCAAACCTTACTAGATTGTTTCTCCACCATGCAAAGTTTAAAATCCTACTCATGTACATGGTGTTACTGCAAACCTTACTAGATTGTATCTCCACCATGCAAAGTTTCAAATCCTACTCATGTACATGGTGTTACCGCAAATCTTGCTAGACCGTATCTCCAGCATGCAAAGTTTCAAATCCTACTCATGTAAATAGCGTTACTGCAAACCTCATGCACTAGATTGTATCTCCACCACGCAAAGTTTCAAATCCTACTCACGTCCACGGTGTAACCGCAAACTAAGATTGTATCTCTACCACATGACAAATTTCAATTTTTTTTTCTTTTGGTCGCAACTCCACAAACAAAATATCTGACCTCATCAAGTGCAAGTTTACATTGTATATAGCGCTGAACCTTATTGTTAATTCATTATTTTTACGGTATTCTGTAAAATTTTCCCCCGTTTTATCCGTACAGGAAACAGCCGTGTGTTATTCAAAACTGCTACACAAACTGAAATACTTGGCAGCGGATCGACTGCATAGTGGTGTAGGTTTACAGCGTTTTAATTGGCGGGTAAGTGTGTAAGTGCCATGGCGTTGACTCGGAATGAACGCCACCGTGCCATTATTTCACTGTCATGATAACAAAAGTGCATTTTTAAATTTCATTCAACGCTTTCGTCATTTTCGGAGCTCCATCTGCCACTTATCCAGATAACGAGGTGATTTCATCCCCAAGTCGCCTTGGAAAAACTAGAAGAAGTCGTTTATGTAAGATAAATTATCACATTCAGTCGACTTCTCAGTCAGTCGTCTGAGTGAGTTTTATTTTCACGGCAAATTGACTTCTTTGTTTTACTACTCAGTCAGTCAAACGACTTGGTGAAATTTATTTTCTCCGCAAGTCGATTTCTCAGTGTCTTAGAAAATTAATGCATCACGTTTGTTTTACTACTTAGCCCTCCGTGACACTATCGCTCACTTATTGAGTAACAGTTTTTAATTAAAAAGTCGGTACTCCGCCATTTTTTTTCTTCAAAAAATCTGAAAAATTCCAAGTTCTACAACTGCACCTAGCCAAATAGCATGCCACATGTCTTATCACTATCCGGGGTTTGTTTTTCACGAACACAATCCAACAATGACCCGCTCTCCAGGAATTCCCGTAGGAATTGTACAGCAATTACTCAGCCTTGCTAAGTTGTGTGAACAAAGGGTGTTATTCAAAGAAGTGGTTGATTGAGCAGAAAGAGACATGTGGGCTCATCTCAAAATACAATTTTGCTTGAATTGGTTTTATTTAGTCCAAAGGGTCTATATCTAATGCTTTGGGTGATTTAAAAGTGATTTGGTTCTTCACAGAAATAATTATATTACACGCTAAAGTCAAACTGTTACTCAACAAGTAAGGCAGGGTGAAACGGTGTGATTTTTTGTTGTTGATGGTGTCACGCAGCTCAGTCATTCGTCTTGTTTGGTGATATTTAATGTACGGTGAGTTAACCTCTTTGTTTATTAAAGTCGATAAATTACCACCTCGTCCTGGTGAGATATCACAGTGAGTCGACTTCTTTGATGAAATCATTGCTTGCATGGCACTCCCGGAGCTCCGTAAGAGCGCGATTGAATTACATCGTTGCGGGGGACTCAAAGACGTCCAAATCCACCGGGCGAAATTTAATTATAGTATGAAGCGTCAATGTTTTTGGAAGAGTACATTCATTCCGATCCCCCAAATAAACAGTCTGTGCATCCAATCGGGGTGAAACTGCATCAAATTAGCGGAGGTGCAATTGAGTGAAAACTGACTGAACAGTAAACGAATCGTAGGATCTGACAAGTCAAATTAAAATATCCGATTGCAGCGGGGGAAAGTCAATTAAATTTTTTCAAAAGAAACTTCCAAGAATTGTACCTTAAAGGAAAGGTGCAAAATGTGGTGTTTCGGGGGAAAAAAATAGTACAATCATGCAAAACATATTGTTTTCAAGAAATGCAATCATAACAACTTTGGAACTCTCATTCGCATAAACATAAAAACTGTCTCACACAGTTAGTTATGTTGGTTCCCGGTTTTTGTAGGCCTACGTGGTTACAGTCGGCTACCTAAGAATAATCTACCACACTGGTCCGGTCTACTCAAATAGTTCGGGATTATAAAGGAAATTGGCGTTGATTCAGTTATAAAGTACATACAAAGTTTTTCCAAAAAAAAAAGGATGACATTGGTGAAGTATCAAAATGAACTAACCTGCTGAACGAAGAACACAAACGTACAGGGGAAGGCCCCGAAAACCCAATCCTCATTCATGATGTAGACAAATGTGAACGGCATACAGACCACCGCCGTCAGGAGATCAGCCACCGCCAGATTCACCAAGAAATGATTGAGATCCGTCTTGGCCCGCGCCGAGAACCCAAGCACGGCAATCACGATGGCGTTGCCGACAACGGAGAGGAGAATGGTGAGGGAGTACACGGCGATGATCAGCGAGCGCGCGGTGCGGTCCTGAATCCCGTACTCCAGGTCGCAGTAATCTTCCCCTGCCTCGGTACCCATGGGCGTGGTCAGGCCACCAGACGCGTTAACGCCCATCACATCGTAGGAGCTGTTGGCCATCGCTGGCTGGTGGTAGCGAGGGTGTGTGAAGTTTGCTTTAATAATATCATCTAAGGCAGAACCGAAAATGACTGGCAGGAGTTTTTCTTCGGCCGCCATGTTTGAATTGAGCGGAACTTTTCAGTCAAATCTCCCTCAGTTAGCTTTCTCCAACTACTCAACGGTAGTACTTTGTATCACGACAAAGCTATGCGTCTAGATTCTTTAAGCAACGTCCCCCGTTAACATGAACACTATTAGGGTATGTAAAGTGCACGTTCGATGAACATCATCAGGCGTTGGAAATCGATGATAAAGTTATCAGTATTCTGCAGCTGCGTGTGATGGTTGTGTGTGGTGAAAGAGCGTCCGCAGTTCAAACTGGAGTGTGGTGATATATTCAACGCGAGAAAACACGCCTCTCTCTTCACACACACGCTCAAACGTCCACGTGAAGTGCTCAGGACCCTGCGCGCAAGTCAAGTAGATCTTAAACGTCCTCACCGTGTCCCATTATCGGATTGACGTTTCGTACATTACAGCTCCTCTTCGTCTTGAAGACCTCCCGTTGCTACGGCAACATCACTACATGTTCCATTTTGGGCCGAGGGTGTATGGATTAACTCTTGCTGTGGAGAAGCCCAAGGTTTAGAGAAGCAACAGTTTGAGGTTTACCTGCATCAGAGGGAAATACGAAATTGATAACAGCATAAAACATGACCGAACTGGAGTGGGTGGTTTGAACATCACTGCTCATGAGAACGAGCCAATGTTGTTTTTACTTAGCACGTGCTAAAGATAAAGTACAACATCTGGTAGTTGTTGAAATCAAAAGTTGATTAGTTTTTTTTTATCTTGAAAGATCACTCTAGCTGTCTTTTTGGAATGATGTGCTGTTCTGAGACGACGCGATACTCAACAATTGGAGCAGCGCTCGTCGCCAGGGTACTGCTCGAAATCAACTAGAGACGCGTCTCCCGACGACGGGCTGAACATACTGTTTGGAACGTCTGTTTTCGAACAGTGGAACGGAAAGGGGAACAATATTTGTGCAATCATGGAATGTGGCAAACAGTCAGAGTATGTCACGAGAATGATATTTTTGGCTATATGGCCAACGCACATTTTGTCCTTGAAAAACTAATTGACAGAATAACAATACATTTTCTAAATTTTCAAAATGGCTGCCGTTGCTTGTTATTCTACCTACATATTTTCAAAGGACGAAACTGCTATGGGCCTGTAGCCAGATATCTTTCTCATGAAAGTTTTCCATATCTTTCTCCTGACTTCATTTGTACCAGCCACAGAACAAAGCGATCATTTGAAAGTTCCACAACCAGGAACGGAACCTTCACTTGGATAACACGATTGACCCCCAGGGCACTCAAGAACGTTCGGTCTAAGACAGTTCACGGCACGTTGAATCATAAATGCAAATCAAGACGGCGTTCACGAGGGAGTCGGGATCCGCGATCCCCGTACAGGCCTATTTAATTTTTATGAATAAAAGCAAAGCGAACACGAATTTTCAATGGGACTGCAAATAACAGATAATTTCGTTTGATAAAAACCGGGGTATTAAGGCCTCGCGAAATTAATATGAATTTTTATTGCATTTTGAAATACTAGAATGTGTTTTAATTTGATTGGATAGATCAGGGTGGCTTTATTCACAGAGGAGCAAGTGACTTTAGAGCTTTGATTTGCGCAGAACATTTCATTATTTATTAGATATTCATCATTGTGAGTAACACAAATATCCTGGTGATCATAGTTTTATATAATTATATCCCCCCCAAAAAACAACAACAAACAAACAAAACAAAACACACACACACACAAAAACACAAAAAACACACAAAAAAACTACACTGCTTCAACAACATTGTCACCGTGGGTCGGTAGGGGCAGTCAGACAGGCACAACACGGGGGTGACCAGCTATTGTATGGAGAAAAGCGTGGTACAGTCAGAGAGCCAATTCGCCCCAATCATCCCTTGACACTTTTAACCACACGTGGTATACACACGTTTTCTTTTGTTCTCTGAAAATGTAATCTTCAAAGCTAAAAGCAAAAAACTTGTCAGTTTCACGAAGACAAACGAGGTTCAATAACACACTTTCTCCATTTTATCTGGAGCAGTAATCGGATAATTTATTCAAATGGCACAATTTCAACCCAGTATTTAGGTCAGTACTTTACTTCGTAACCCAGTATTCAGGTTTGTAAGATTACTTTGCCGACCCAGGACGGGTAAAAAAAAAAGAACTGAAAATCTGACCCCGACGGCTCAGAGGGGTAATTTCTGACCCACTATTTCTGGACAAGAAGAGACAAAAATCCGAAACAGTTTTTAGTTTTTCAAGTCAAAATACCCAGTGTTTTGGTCAGTATTCGGGTCAATCCTTGACCCACTTTCCGAATCAAAACGATAACATCTAACCCAAGTCAGAAGGACAACTTCTGACCCATTATTTGAGGCCGCAAGATCATGTCTGATCTGTATTGGGGTCAGTTTAATAGTACTAGACCCACCGTGGGTCAATAAGATAACTGCTGACCCAAGTTTCCAAGTCAGCAGAATAACTCCTGACCCGGAGATCGAGTAATGAGAAGACGTCTGATCTATTTCCGGGTCAGTTACATATCTGCTGACCCGAGTTGTGATAACCTCTGACCCAGTATCCAAGTCAGCGGGTTAATAATGGCCGAGAATGAGGGTGTGAGTGAGAAGGCATCTGATCTGTATTCTGGTCAGTTAGTTCTTGATCCACCACACTGGGTCACTGCACTGGGTCAGATAATCAATTCTCAGCCAGTGGATTCATTACAGTAGGATAACACTACAGACCTTTTGGCTTGTTGGGGATGACGTCTGATCTGCACTGACCAGAAAACTAGGTCAGGAACTATCGTATACTGGGCCCACTTTCATAGAGCTGCTTAACGGCCGATTTTGTCAGTGCTTTAATACTGTGCGATTTCCATTTCATAGCGCTGCTAACCGTCAGCACACGAAAAGGCATGCTAACCTTCCGGTGCTTACTGTATGAAAATGAATGACGTAACAATGCAAATCCATGGTGAACGCGCAAGATGGCCGCCTAGTTTTCTTGCTAACCTGTGAAATACGCTTACGCTTAAGCAAATTTGTCTTGCTATAGTTAGCACGAAAATGTGCTCACCGTTAAGCAGCGCTATGAAACTGGGCCTTGATGAAAAAAATGGATCAGTAAAAAAAAATGTATTGATCAAAATTCCGGGTCCCAGTGGGCAGACCTATTTCTGGGTCAAGCTGGCCCGGAAAGCGGTTTACAAATTGGGATTTCGACTCGGATTCTGCCTACGTTTGACATAATTTCTGCCCTTTTTTTCTGGTCAATAGGAAAGCAATGACTCTTAAGTCAGACGGTTTGGAGCAACACGGGTCGTTGAAATCTTATCTTCATATTCGTGTTCGGTCTGTTCAATAAGTCTTCAAAGTAATCAGGTTAGTAGAATAAGTGCCCCAGCGAGCCGGGTATGCCAGCCTTAAGGCAAATACAATATTGCTGTAAGTACAGATTCCGGGTAAATAATGATCGACTTTCAAGATTCTTGTAAGATTGTTTACTTACATCTGGTGTTTTTGCTCATGGGCAACACAGCACCCCCCCCCCCCAACCTTACACACACACACGCGCGCAAACTCCTAATTGCAGCATACCTGAAAGGTCCAACTTTGAATTATTCACAACTTCCTCCGGAATTATTTCCAGACAAAAATTAAAGCCCGAAGTAGAAATGAAAATTCTTGGAAGGAAAGCGCTCTCGTTATTTATATACGATTCTTAAAGATAAAGAATGGTATTGGTGACCGTCGGACACAGACATTGATCATAATTTGGAGGCTCACAGATTTAAAAACAAATCATATCAGACACAAAACCTCCAGACAGATACTTTCCTCTGAAAAAACCCCCAACCTGTCAACGTCGACGTAAACAGCACACGAAGACCCAAGATCACTGGTGCTTATTTGGATTGCAGCAATCGAGATGTATTTTAGTAAGGATGTATTTATCAAACGCGCACCGAGATCCCATACAAAATAATATAGCCCATCTTGTTCGCTAAAAACATGCCACCTGATATTGCCAACTTTTTCAGATTATACGGGTGCGGGCATATTATAGTGTGTGTTTTTTTGTAAACTACACGATGGGATTGAATGTTCTCTTCAAATAAAATATAAAGATGTAGGCCTACCACCCCTTTGGAAAAAAACCCCAAACATGAATAGAAAAAATGTTCAACCTAACACTAGGTTCAGCTGGTACATGAAGAAGGTGGAAACTTGTGACTTTAATCTATAGATATGGAATTGATCTATATACAAAGGCCTACACATGTATCGACAAAAAAGCCGGAAGACGGTGAACTCGGTTGGTGCCGTAGGGCCCCATATCAAGGTGTGATTGCATATGCTCGCCAATGCGGGAAAAGGCGCCCTCCTGCTTCCCAGTAAATTGATGCGTCTTGTCCGTGGCTTGAGGCTCTGGGTTTGATGCTTCTTGGCATTAATTTCACATCGGATTAAATGTTTTGGGATGGAGTGCAAGTAGTCGGCTGGTTCATTTGCAGTAGGTATTAAGGTGACGGCGTCTGGGGACACAACTTGTGTATCTCACACATCATCACGCCTGTGCAAATTATGTAATAAATGGCGCCAACAGCGAGCTACATTGCGACCACGGTGTGTAATTAATGGGCACATTATAAACATTAGGTCAGGTAAAACCTACTGTGCGTTTGACATATGAGAATCGCCGGCGGCAGGGGGAGGGGCGTAGTATAGGTGAGGGGCAAAGAAAATCGGGCAATATCCAATAACAGCTCATGTAACGAACCAGCGTTCGATAACAGTTCCTGTGAAGAACGAGTATCCGATAACAGTTCCTACAGAATCCGATAACAGTTCCTACAGAATCCGACAACAGTTCCTTTCCAAACTATATCCAATAACAGCTCATGTAACGAACCAGTGTTCGATAACAGTTCCTGTAAAGAACGAGTATCCGATAACAGTTCTTACAGAATCCGACAACAGTTTCTACAGAAACCGACAACAGTTCCTTTCCAAACTATATCCAATTACAGCTCATGTAACGAACCAGCGTTCGATTACAGTGCCTGTGAAGAACGAGTATCCGATAACAGTTCCTACAGAATCCGAAAGAAAGAAAGATCCAACAGTCATGCGTGGGGTTGTGGTATTTCCAAGTTCAACTATCAGTGTGCTTCAGTTCGTTGGTCTCAATGCCCGTGTCGTCATTTTATGAGTCTTCAAACCAAACGTTCTGTCTCTTTCGGAATAATAGTAGGTTTTGGTGTTTTTTTCTGTTTGGAACGAGGAATCGAAACACTATCGCGATACGTGATTGCAGCGTGAACGTACTCTAATTCAATCAGAACGATCGTTTTATAAATGGCCGGCCTCTGCAAATCCCATGTACTCCACCATTAAAGGGACATTTGGATTGGTGCTTTGGGCTATAAAAGGCGTTTGTAGTGAAATGATTGTGGTTAATAAAAGATAGACTATAAGGATTTACACATACCCCTTGAAATTGTGTGGTGTTTCTTTTACTTCGTGAACTAACACGTTCCGCCATTTTGTAGAACGAAATATTTGACCCCACAAAATGACTTATTCATTTCATAATAAAGGCTTTTACGGCCCAAAGCGCCCAATCCAAATGCAATTTGTCCCTTAGCGTGATTGTGTTGCCTTCACTTGTTTTATAATATTGTACGTTGGAACCCGATGTTTCAAAATGTTGCAAAAAGTGTTTCTATTCACGAAGTTTGCACGTTTTCATATACGTTTTGTATCGATTTCATCAAACAACGCAAACTTGAAACCGATAACATTTTTCCCTTCTTCGATTATTTAGTTTCCTTGATGTTCGTTTTGTTTTTATGCCGATCGTGTTTCTTCATTCTTTTTGTTCCTTCTGCAATGGTGGCCTTCACAATTCGAATCAGAAATTAAATTACTGCCACTCAAAAAAAAAGAGAGATTAATTTTAAACATGTTTGCTGATAGAACTCCACTATTAAACAAGAAAACGTTTGTGAAAGGAAAAAAAATCGACACTGTTCTATTCGGATACGACGCAACGTGTTGCTTTTGTAACTGCTGCAGTCAATATATCCGGTTATCCGGTTACGGTTATCAGATACTAGAATCAATAAGTATGCAAAAAATCACTTACTTGGCTTCGCCTTGGTTTCCCGGGAAAACAGACCGTAAAAGAAGAAGTCTCTCGAAACATGAAACTACTGTTTAAAAGCCGGGGGTAAAGGTATTTTGTTCCAAAAAATTCTTGCGATTTTTTATTTCTCAATATTTCAGACGATCTTCTTGGTTTGTTGTTGTTTTTTTTGGCGCCAAAAACAATCAATCGTCCCTGAACCAAATGCACACGTACAAACTTGACGCAATCCCACAGGAAGTCGTTAATTAGAGGGTGGGTTATAGGTTACACATCAATTTATTCCCATTCTTTATTTTGGCCCCGTTCCCACTGGACCCCGCATTGATCGCGCAATTCGAGAAAAGGGCGATCAGACCCCGCAATTTCTCGAAAAGGGCGATCAAAGGGCGATCAAGCGTAAGTGGGAACGCGAGGGCGATCAGGATCAGACCCCGCAATTTTGATCCACCTCGGGAGTAGGATTAAAGCGGGATCTGATCGCCCTTTTGGATTAATGGGCGATCAAAAGTCTAGTGGGAACGCAAAGGGCGATCAGACCCCGCAATTTGAGGGCGAACATCCGGTACGGTAGGCCCGAATGGCGCGAAAATGGTGTGGTGGTCGCCATAGATACGTTGCGCCTGCGCACTGCCCACTTGGTCGACCTGCGTTGGTGAACTTTGAATCCACTTCCGTTCCCAAAAGGGAGATCAATGCGCGATCATACTCCAGTGGGAACGCGACCGCGATTCACGTCTGCGACTAATCCTTTTGCGGGATCAGGATCTCGTAGGATCCAGTGGGAACGCGGTCTTTGTTCTTCTGGATAAAAGTTCTGGCGTTTCCGTTCAGCAGTGGGTGGGTTCGGGTCCCGGTGTTGACACTTAATCAGTATGGCTTTGTCATTCGGATTGGACGTAAAACCGTAAATCCTGTGCATTTTGTGTTTTTTGGCAGTAATCACTGCAGCACCTTGTTAACCCTTACTCAACATTTCAAAAAATCTGTCTTAAAAATGTTTCTCTATGTACCAGTGCCTTGAGTACCTTAATTGGTGGATACGTGCGCTATATACATCAGACTCTGGTACTTATTTGTATAAAATTTTCTACTACGCACGAAATACAAGCACACTTTGAAACGATTTTTCACTGAACGCAACGACAACGAGTTTTTATTTGCAGTGGCTTTTGTGCACGTTCTTAACGTCTATATTACGATGGCTACGATTAAAACAAGGCCGCGTCCAACATCAACCAACTTCGGCTACGGCTACGACTACAGCTACGGCTATGGCTACGGCTACGGCTGCGACCGTCTGCTGCAGAAACCATGTTGAAGAGTAGGAACCTTTCGGAGTTTTTGGCCATCGCAACTGCCCAGAACAAGCAGCTCGGCTAGCCTGAATATCTGACGTCACACGAGGCTCGTGAATAACGCCAGGTACCAGCTTTGAAGCGCCTGGAGTAATGGCGCACTGGTATTGTTTAAAAAAAAAAAGAAGAGATATCACCCATCTCACAAGGCCGGAAGGCCACTTCAAGGTGAGGGCTACACTTAACTGATTTGGGCTGTCAACCCAGATCTGCTGTCACCAGGGGCACTTTGCCACCTACCCCTGGGGGCTGAAACAGGGTTACCCCCTTCACAGTCCGTAAGGATGGCACGTGTATCTTCCAGCAGTATCAGTACCGTCCAGGTATATCAGCAGTTATGTATTTTTTCGATCCACCTTATAAAACGATGTTCCAGCTGTTTTTTGCTAGCCCCTTTAACTTCAGCTCAAGAACTTATACCCCCCCCCCAAACCCTGTCACCGTATTGCCCCGGCCATGGCAATCAATTTTACCCAGCTGGGGAGTATAGAACACGCAGGACGACGTGTTTGTCGACTCTGCAAATCAAGAACTTCTCTTTTTTGCACATTTTAAAAAACAATGGTTAAGAACAAGTCCGTTTCCGACTCCTTTAAGAGAAACATAAATTATTTTTCACTAGAGAGTTAAAACTATATATATAATAATAAATAAATAAATAAAAGAAGACATAAAAAAGACCCTACACAGTCCCCCAATGGAACTACGTTAACATTACAATTATCATACGTCAACGGTACATTTTAAAAACATTTTGATACCTCTGTTGGCCAAACACAATAATTACAGGGTTTTATTAATTAATTTAATAACAGTCGAGGGAAACTTACACGATGGAAGTGATGACAGAATGATATACGATGTACATATCGTCAGGTCGATGGAGGGTACATAAGAGCCCACCGTGGGCGGGGGTGGATATGGCAAGCCACACTTCGTCAGATTCAATGGCGTCGGGGGCGAATTAACAATAATTTTCCTCAGATGCGATGACGGGTTTGTTTTTCTATATGTGTAGAGTAGTGTTTGGCTGTCTGGGCCATCATAGATTTATCAATTGAAAAGAAGAAAAAAAATTATAACAATCAACAACAGCCAATAAGACAATTCTGAAACTGCTTGTTAATTGTTGTTCTTAAACTCAAATCTGCGATGTCCCTTTAGCCAAATATCTTTCTCGTGACATACCCTGACTGTCTGCCAAATTCCATGTTTGTGTCATCAGAGGCACAGTTCACTCAAATATCCCGCCACACTCGTAAAATAAACGATCTCTGGACTCCGTTACAGTCGGGGACTGTAGCACTCAAACTGAGATCGTAGTTTTCCACGGCGGCTCATGTTCGCCAATTCCTAGAGAAACCACGTTTTTTACGGCGTTTTATCGCCGTAGTACTGCGACATAACGCCGTACCATTGCGTTATATCGCCGTACTATATTGTGTCATAACGCCATATTTATTGCGATCGCTAGTTGGGACTGCTCGAATTAGCAAACCATTAATGAATAATTAGAAATAAGTAATCAAAACAAGGTCACAACTCATCTGAGAAGAAACTGAGGAGGACCTCGAACGGCGTGCCTTGTGTTTTTGCGCCGTAGAATGCCGATATCACAATAAAATACGGCGATATTAACGCAATAATACGGCGATATAACGCTGTAAAATAAAACAAGGTTTCTCTAGGAATTGGCGAATATGAGCCACCGTAGTTTTCACACACACAGGAAAAAAAACACACACCATACAACCAATCAGCAAGGCGTGGGTCATGTTTGAGTAAATACAACAAATTATAAAAAGGGTTTATGTGTGTTCAGGAGTTGTGTCGTCAGAGGTTGTGTGATCAGAAGTTGTGCCGTCAGAGGTTTTGTGGTCAGAAGTTGTGTCGTCAGAAGTTGTGCCGTCCGAAGTTGTGTCCAGAAATTGCATCGTCAGAGGCGTGTCGTCAGAAGGTGTACGCTCATATGAGCTTATTTCGATTGCTGCTCATCGAAATAAGCAACGGTGATTATTGGGGGGGGGGTTGCTATTCAAATGTCCTTTTCTATAGACTATGATTTGGCATTTCAGACGGAACTATTTCTCTGGTTGATTGATACTGGTATGAACGTAGTAGTCGTTGGGCTTTTAGATGGAAACTAGTCAATTTTATCAGTTGACTGCAATCACACACTACATCTTTAAATCGTGCGCTAAACATTGAGTGGAACAAATGTTTACAGATTGCACACAATTAATACTTTCACGGCATTAAGATTTTCATGCTGTAAAACTCCTCTCGAAATATTTTTGCCTGAAATGCTACAGTTTTTGAGACATGAATAAAACTATTAGTTTGATCTCGCAAGATCAAAACAAACTCAGTGAAAACATTTATGGTTTTATTTTACTATTTATTCGTGACTCCAATGAGTAAATAAGGTTTAAACTTCCACGGGTTTCTTCTTTCATTGTATTTGTTTGGGTTGGAAAGTGTGGATACTGTTTTTTGACTACCAAAAATGTTGTTCGCGTGTTTTAAGCCCGATCACTTGAAATTCAAGATAACAATTTCCATATTTTCTTTCCAAGCATGGACATATCTAATCGTAACAACACGCCCATACGGTGTGGGACACCCCATCTGTAAAATGAATTAACTTTATCGCTGCAAACTAAACATTTTAATATCAGACCACACAGCCAAGACGGTGCTCATCTACCGTATCGCTACCCCATAACTCAACCGAATATTGTTCCCAAAACGCCCGGGGCGCACCCTTCCCCTCAGCGGTCAAAACAACACGCACATCTGACCCCCCATGTGAAATGAATCTCACTTCAAGTTCAAATGGCTGTCATTATCTTGTTATAGATTGAGGTGACAAGTCCTGACGGAGGGGACTCGCTTGACTGAACTAAAATGAGATTTTCAAATAACGAGTACACCTTGAAGCGTGAATAGGGTCAAGTCGTTTGAAGGAGCTGGATCGGAAGAAAGGCCGGCTGAGTCAAGACGATCAAATAATCATTCGGCATCTTCAATATTTGATTTGATTTTGGTAACTGTATATACTGACTTATGGGGGTGTTGTGACAATCTGGTTGAAAATAATTCGTTTAGGGTTTCACCAGATTAGCAAATTTCATTGGATTTATGTGAGAGCACTGTGTATTCGTGATTTATTCTTTCCCAAATGACGAGACTTGAACATATTCAAAATTATTCTACTACAATACATTTAATTCCTCCAATCACCATTATCATGTAACTATTATGGACTCCTTTTAACCAATCACAGCTGCATGTACAAGTACGTCACTGTGACATAACTTCTCTCCCGATCGCAACCGCCCAATCACGTTGAGAGTTTAAGCAGATTGCAAGGAATTGCACATAATGGAGAAGTTGTGTACACCTTACTTTACATTTCTGACTGGCAAAGTTTACTAACGGTAAAACAACAGCTGAATATGTTTCAAAATTTCTTCATAAAAAAGAAGCTATATGTTATAGTAACAGTAGGAACACTTAATTAGTCGCTGGTATCCATGATAAAGTGATGTTCATTGTAGATCAACATCACGTGCCACCAGTGATGCCGATTAGGAGGAGAAGCAGCCATGAACTTTGTTTGTTTTTAGTGCACGTCGTTGAAATCATTGACAGATGACGTGTTAGAATTTTGAGCGGTAGACTATTCCAGAGCAAAGGGAATTATATACTGTACACAGTAACATTCATGAGACGATGGTGCGATTAGCTACAGTATTTCTGTCTCAATGAGTTGCACACATGTTGTGCCGACTGGTAGGCCAGGCTCTGTGGCTCTTTTTTTTAAACACGTAATGTTCCGAGTAGCATGGCTTTAGGAAAGTTTCATTTATGTTTTTGTAACAACATGAGTTAGCGATGTATAATGTCTAGACATTCACACCGTGTCTCAGTTGGGTGTGACAGACAAAATTCAATCGACATTAAAGGTTTATCGTTTGGTTTATAGAGAAAGAACCCACCCTAGGGTTGGACACAGTTCCTACTTGTTGAGAAAACAGCACAAAAATATCACTGTCATTAACACAGTATTGATCTGTCTCTCGCCCATTTAAAAGCAATGGGGACCAAACCGAGGCTGGGGAGAACAACTAGTCTGATCCCTATTGCGTTCAGCACAAACCAGCATTCCGTGTTTCCAGTGAGTACAGGAAACATGACCAATTATATACTGAGCTTTCAAAGATAATCATAAATTTGACCGTTTTGATACCCTCATTGCCAGAATATAATCTAATCAATTTTTTTTGTTTGACTGTTTTCTATTATGTTCAAAGAAAATTGCGGTCAAATTTGACATCGTGTCTGTTTGACGCCAAAAAATAATCATGTAATGCAAACTGACCCATATAAAAAAGAAATTACCACATTATTACTAGCAGTCAGGCTTGCTTTTTTTTTTGCCACGCTGTGCCCGAGGACTGTAATGCTACTCTCGGGTTATTTCCAAGCGCCCTACAGATTTCCACGAGCTTTAAAGGTTTTTTGTTTTAATGCGATTAGGCTACGGTCAATTTGCCTAAAAATATCTTCGTAAAAGGATAGGACGAGCTGGAATGGGTTGTATCTACAGGCCAAAGCATTAGAGCTGTCGTCCGGTACGTGCCTGACGCCTGTTCGTCTATCACTACGCCCATCGATGGACCGAATCATTCATGAACTTACCCCCCCCCCTTACCTCATCGGTCACACATATTTCAGCCTTATCACGGAGATACCAAATAGATGACCAGAAGCTGTGAGAGCTGTACAACTGCAGACGCAGTGGCGTATCCAGGTCATTTCATGGAGGGGGGGGGGGGGCTTGAGGGGGGGGGGGGGGTCATGCGGCCCAAAGAAATAACTTCACAAATAGAAAAAAAAACTCACAAGAGCGTATACAGACAATACATTATATAGTGCTGAACTATGCATTCATACATTTCCAGTGTATGAACGAAATCGGATGTTTCAATTTGAGGAGACCGATTGCTCATTTTGTAGCACCACGTTTGATTCGATTTTTTTTATATCAACGGACACAAGGATACAATGATTTATCTTGCATATCATTTGAGAAGGGCAAGGGGGGCAAGAAGAGGGCGCAAGGCTTCACACTGTGCTTCTAAACATCACTTAGACCACTGTCTTGTTATTTTCATTATTTTGTTTTCTTTTATGATAAGACTATAACTATAAGTCTTCAAGCCTGTACAGACCATGCGCAGACAGAACCATGTGATGGAAAATTGGAAGTTTTGAAGTAAACATTTTGTATGAGATTTGATTTCAGGGTTTCGGGCGATTCTTTGTACACTTAAGACCATCAAGCACGCCTGGCTTATCTCTATCAAATTAACAGAGCAGAACGGAATGCGTGGTACCGTGAATGTCGCCTTTCTTCCGTTTCTTAAAAAAAGGAAATCTGTCAAAGCAAGTGTTGTACATCCAGTTGACGCATCCCAGCCACCCTTTGGTTGGCCTATGTGACTTCGCAAGCCCCCCCCCCCAACCATTTCCAGAAAGTCAATTAGTCATGAAACTCGGAGACGAGTTTTGGAGACTACCCGACAGCTCCGACTAATTGCGCATTGACGGATAATGGAATGAAGATTCAAGGGTGTTAATGGAGAGATAGCTCGCGGTAAATCAACCACTTTGGCGGGCGCGCTCCCCCCGACGAGCAGCAAGTATAGTCCCCTCGATTCACCGGAGATACCAAGGCCTCCTACTTCCACTCTGTCACCGATACTTGGTCGCCGGACTATTACTAAAACCAACTAATGGACCAACCCCCCCCCCTCTGTATCTTTGACCAATCACCCCACAAACAAAAGCCTCAACGAGGTGCTAAGACGACATCCAATAACTTGTCGCTCTGGTGTGTTTGCTCGTGCTTTTACAGCGAGGGCCGGAGGTGGGAAAAAAAGATCAGATCTTTGCTTGACGGCGTAATGGAAGATGGAAATTGACAACGCGACAACAGGGTGACCTCAGTGACGGCACGGGCATAAACCGGCGGGTCAAATTACAGTCTAAACACCCGTCCTCTCGAACATGCCATTGCATCACTTTCTTTGAGCGAGAGGAGTGTTTTGACGGCGATGATAAATTTGATTTTCCTTGATTATTGGTGTTATCTAGAATGCGAACCTTTTGAAGTTGTTGATGATAGGTACAATTATTGACAAACAATGTAGAGTTCCTTGCTCCTGCAATTGGGGTTCGTTTCTCCACTATTGAGTTTCGGAGTTTTGTAGGAATAGTCTCAAAGATGGTAGAACATCAGGTGCAAAAGTTTCCCGCCCGACAGTAGCAGTGATATTAAACTTGGCATGATGTGGGTATTGAATGAGAAATAATAGTAAATTTGTGGGTACATACCATGCGTAAATCTCTTTTGGGGTGGTATGTTGGATCTGAAAGGATCCGGGTGTGGTCTCGGTGCACTTTTTACGGATAACGTAAGTACGCAATGCGGATACAAATCGGATACAAATCGTAGGAAAATTTACTCAAAGCCATCGCCAGCCCTACAGCAACCCAAAGGGTCGACCGGAAAGCGGCTGTCAGATAATGACGGCGTGTATTTTCATTTTTTATACACAAAGTGCGCACTATACGCATTACGGAAATCGCAATAAAAGACACATGAACTTCCAACCGTTTAGATACATCTTATTAGTATGATGCAGTGTGTATAAACCTTGTTTAAGAGTAGAGGACGAACAGCTGGAGATTTTCCTAACATTGTTATTTGCTGTACCTTACATTGGTTCAAAAAGAGTTAAGCACGCCGCAACAGTGACCAATGATGTAAATGGATCAACATTCCAGATTGGCATTCTGGTAAACGCGTACGCACAATGCCCACGTTACGTCATGGGGGTGCGTTCGTACGTCGTCACGAAAGTGCATGTTGGCCACACGGGTATTGCGTCTAGCTTTACGTTTGCAACGTCAAACTGGCACACTTGACGTTTTCTGAATCGGGTAAGATTTATTTTAATATCTCGCTAGATTTGAAGAGAATACCCTTTCTAAACTATTTCTTATTCACCTGATCCGCCCTGGCAAAGGGAAATAATTGATTGATGATTATGTGTAGCCGTTCATTCTGTGTCGGGTCGTGGGTACATGCAATGTAGCTTAATAACTTGAAGTTAGTTGGGTACAATTTCATTATTTATAGATTTTTTAGTTGATTTTATTCCTCAATTTTATTTCGTGCAAATGTTGGCGTGATAAATTATTGGTTTCGATTTATGAAGTTACAAAACTATTGTATTATAATGCACAATTTTTCAGCGAGGGAAAAACGGGTTGTGTTTTTATATTCACCTTGTTTGATGATGTGTCTTTCTTTAATATGAAATTGCTTTCTTTTTGGTGAACACAAAATTATAGAACTAGATTTTGAAAACAACCTGCATCTAAACAGCATCATTGAATCCTGTTAAACAGAGTGTACAGCCATGATACTTCACGGGAGGCAACGGAGGCAATTGCCCCCAAACCCCCACCCGGTGCCCCTTGAAAGGTTCCGGTAGAAGTTCAACATTTCCCCGCTGTTATATAGCCGCCCTTTTATACTTAAAAAAAAACTGGCTTTCCCCTTAGAACCACGTGCAAGAATGAAGTATCAGGTGAGAATTTACTTAACTTGCGTGGACACTTAACAATTCGAGATATGTTTTGCCTTAAGTTTATATACATCAATTAATATCATTTGACTCTTCATATTTAAAATTGTAAAAATGTGACCGCCCAGAAAGATCACCAATTAACAACAACAAAACAGAAACTCGAGCTGACCAACTTGAAAAGTTCAGCAGATGCGACCAAAGGCATCCCGTTCGATTTCTACGTTCCAACACAAACGAGCTACACACCAAACAAACATAAAAAACCACATCTGTCAACTTACGTTTGCACTTTTTTTGTTCGATGACCGCCCGGAGGATCAACGCACCGAGCCTTCTCTTGGAGCTATCGGCGTATTGTGATATTTAAGTGGCCTGGGTTCTGGTGGACTGGGTGATAATGTTACATTAAATGACACGAGGTGCGTTGAAGAAGTCGTGATGTAGCTGTACGTGACCGTTGATGGGTCTGTCAATAGTTTTATGTCGAAGCTGTGAGATATCTAGATTGTAGTCTATATTGACGCTGCGCATTAGTTTCCACTCCGAGACGCACTTGTACAAAGCAGTATAAACGCTTGAAAGGAGTCTAACGTCAGATTCTGTTTCAACCGACCAATCACATACGACGTGGTCGTATCACGTGGTTACACGATCAGCCAGTGATAACGGTCGGCTCTGGTGACGCGCTCCATCAATTGTTTCTTACACAAAGTTCTGCGTTGTTTCTTCAAGGTTGTGTCTATTTGAACTAAACAGTGCGGGGCTTTGATGGGCTTAAGTATACAGGTGTAAAATTAGCTTCCGTGTGTGAGAAACGGAACAGACTCTGAAAAGAAAATCATTCTGAGCCGCACTTATCAGTCGAAGGTCGACTGGGTTGTTAGGTGATCAACAACCTGGTGTTTTTTTTTCAGCGATGAAGCACCACAACTTAAGCTCACGAAGGGATGAAACCGCCTTCTTTCCAGAAACAAGTGGGCGACAAAAAAAGTATTTGTCATTTCAGACTGCCCGGGGTGTTTTATTGAAAATGGTGTGTGAGAATCGGGTCAAACGATCGTTTGCATGAAATTATAAACGCGACTATGCCAGACCTTTTGGGGTTGAATGTGCAGAATGTGACAAATGATGACTAATGAGTGAAATCGCCAAACTGTTTTTTAAAACACCAGAGGGGCGCTTTGTTCGTGTAAAGTCGAGTAATCAAACTGTGAAGATCTCTCTTGCTGTAAATATACATTTACATTAGAAATAGTACAGCCCGTAAACCCATCTGTTTAGAGGTGCTCCTGAAGCGACAAACGTAGACAAAAATAGGACGTGTTAAAATGAAATGTATTTCGTTGCCTCGAAATCATGTTTCGTTCCCTCGACTTATCATTTTGTTCCTTCAAAAATGATTTCGTTCCCTCGAACGTCAAAATAATTGTGTTCGCTCTATTTTTACTTCCTCGAAATACCTTTGCTGTGTCCACTAGAATGCAACAGCGACGTCTGTTTTAAGAGGAATGTCACTTCCTTCCTTCAGCTTCCCGATATATTTTCTTCTGAAATGTTTTCTTTTCTTTCCGTAGCCCCCTCATCCAAGAGCGGCTTTCAACCTTGTTCGGGGCGAACTTGCATAACAAAAATTTACATTAAAAAGTATTTTGTTTTATGTGTTCCAAAAACGTTTGTTGTATATTGAGTAATCTCTGTCCATTTTTAAAACTTTTTTTTATTAAAGGTTATATATAACAACCAACAGTGCATTTTTTCATTAGTCCTTGGTGTCAAGATAGTGCTCTGAAATTAATTAACATTAATGATGTCAAAAATGTAAAGAATTTAAAGACACACACATAATGACATAACTAAGAAATCTATCACGGCCAAGAATGTTCACCAAGGATTGTCTAGTGGTTAATTAACCATCCATGACACCCAAACCAAATGAAGAGGAATTAAATAAAATAAGGCGATTAATTGTTTGCATACAACAATGCGATAATTAGTTCCGTTAGGGATCTCTGAAAATAGTTTCGGAGGATTATAAAACGTTATTAATTTTAAAATTATGGAACTTAAAGAGAGGCCCCAAGGTCACACTGTGTATATATAAGGCACCTCCAGACCAGTCAACCCCACGCTCCAAACATCCAAGAAGGAAATAAATGAATAACTCCTTGTTTTTGTCATCTCCTTTCCCCTAAATGCCCCTCCCATGTAAATGCAAAGTATACATTTTGTTTTTGCGACCGTTTGATTGTTTTAATCCCATATAAATATAGATATATACAATAAAACTAAACCTGTGAAAATTTCATTTCAAAAGGTGGTCGCGTTTTTGAGATATCGCCGAAAATCCGAAGCGAATAATGTCAACGCAGGAAAAATAATCCCCAACAATAGGAATGTAATCTGACAAACGTTACTGACAGTAACGTCTGACAGTAACGTTTCTCAGATTAAAATTTTGGGGGATAAAAAGTGATATCTTTTTCCATAACCGCAGCACTTTGAAGTGAAATGTTTCTCAAACTGCAGTATACTATCCAAAGCTGCCGTTCTTCTTACCAAGTGAGTTTTTATTGCCATTAATTTTCAGAGTCATTACCAAACGTGTACAGACCCTGTCTTTCTCATTCACTACCGGCAGTGACATATCCCTCCTACCACCTTTGCTTTTGTCTTTTGCATTTCAGGCCTCTTGTGTTTTTAACAAGCCGATTTCTTCTACACCCTTATCTCCTTTTTTTCATTGTTCATCCCTTGATCCTTCTGACTGCATTCTGTCTTTGTATTTCCACTTCTTTCTACTGTGTGACTTTTTCTGTTTGGGTGAGTGGGTGTGGATTTCAAATAAACAATGTTTTTCCATTATGATATCTTTTCGCCATCTCGTTAGCATCATTACATTGCCCACCAGAGGAACATTTTAATCTTCATCAATCAGTCTTTACTGTCTATTCAACACATGTCAACATTGCAAATTATGAAAGACATCGTGGCCTCGTAGATCCCGAAATAACTCCAGCCCTCCTCGCATCGTAAAATAATAGTGACCGACGGACAGCCCGTGCCTTTCAGTCGGGGAGATCGAAGCGTTTCTTCAGTCTTTCCAGCGAAAACCTCGGTCTGTTTTCTCCCACCGGTGTATGCCAGAACGAACAAGATGTTTCGTGTATTACTCAAGGTCTGTATTACTATTAATCATACACCACGGTCCAAGTATACCTTGTTTGACCTCTTAACCCATGTACATGTCATTCGCGCAGGCTGGAGGTCATAACCAGCATTTCTCAATTAGTGGGACAACTCGACATCATACTTTACTCTCATAGCTGTATGTACACGACATATAAAGGAGGAATGCATTGCTTCAGCTTGACTTATGGACAACAGCAGCTTCGAAAGAAACGCACCTATCACAATAACAACAACAACTTAACAAAATAAATCAACAAATATATATTTTGTATCATCTTGACGCACATTTTTGTCTTTGCAGTACGTAAATCCCATCATTTTGTTTATTTTGGGTGGGCCAGCATTTGACGATGTATCAAATATTGTGAATGTCTTTTTTACGAGGCAGAAAGAGAGTTGCATACCAAATAATGAATTAAAATTGTACCCTGTGGAGAAATCTTTGCTCGGGTTATTATTTATTCATTTACATGTAGTTAGTTAGTTAGTTAGTTAGTTAGTTAGTTAGTTAGTCAGTTAATTATACTTTTGTGGGGTGGTTGGACTAGTAGTTGTGTTTTTTCTTTCATATATACATTTTACAACATAAATATACAATTAAAGGTTTATGTACAAAAAAATTGCCATGATCGTGTGAAAAACTCTGACATCCTTCTTCACTAAACTTGAAACTTTAATAAACTTTAAACCTGGCAGAATATTTCCATCTAAAAAGAATGGCTCGTGCAAAAAAAAAAAAAAAAAAAAAAACAGTTTCGCTAATCCTCATTTAATAGAAGAGGAATTCATGCATTCTTAGTGTCTGGATTTTACCAGGCATTTTAAACAACCTCCAGTTATTTTGATCGACAAACCAGAACTTGTTGATAATCAACTCATCTAAACAATAATCCAAAGCACCTGATGGTATAAATAAAAGTGTGCTAAAAATATGGCGAGGGTCCATCAAACAATTTCAAATTGGACCCTGTTGCATCCCTGGGGTGTGTGTTTTCAAAATAATTATTGACACTATAAACATGGAATGATTGCGATCCATAAACAGCCATGACACCAACCAAGACACTGAACGTGCCTCCGAGTCATGTACGCTTACCAGTAAGCAGTATTAATATTACATTGAACAGTCGCTTAAAGGTGATCTCAAGTCGAGCTTTCACTCAATAAATTGATACTGAAAGTCACCTTTGACCCCCTTTTTTGGCTAGAGCGTTACCCTGTTGGTATGTCATTACATAACACGCTCGCGTGCCTCCTTTACACGCAAAGTTGTTACGGCTCCAAAGCTGGTATACGTTTGTGAGTACCAGTGAACGGCCAGTTCTCAAACTATTTTTTTTAAACTATGGACAAGTTTTTACTAGTTAACTAGCTTAATACACTTAGGCTTCTGTAATTTGTTGAAGCCAATTTGTGTGTGAATGGAGCGCAGCTTACTGTGGATTACGTCACACTTGAACATGAATGAGTTACGAATGGCAAGCGCATGCGCTCGTTTGCAAAGCTCATCATCAACGCGTGTCTGTTTCATAGAAACTTTATTGAAAGTTAGCCACACCAGCACCTTTAAGCATTAGTTGATATACAGCCCTTAAGGCCGGTTAATAGTCGGTCGCGCGATTGTCGTGCGATGGAAATCTTGCGCGCGATCCTAAGACTGAGGCCTAAAAACTGTGTCTTTTTATGATTGCGCGTCAAGATTTCCATCGCGCGACCATCGCGCGACCGACCATAAACCGGCCTTTAGGCTTGAATTTTCCTCCTCTTTACCTTTTGGGTTCTGTGCAGTGTTTTAATTTTAATTTCATTTCTATAAAAATAAATGTCCATTCCTTCTTAGTGTATTATTGTGCTTTGTGTGTGTATTTGTATTTGTATTTGTATTTGTATTTTTTTTTTTACTTATTCGTATCGATGTAAAGGCCGCGATGATGAATGTACATTTTGGGAGAATAAAATCAATTTATTTGAAACAGTAAAGTCAACAATTGAAGTGATTCGATTTTTATTTAATGTTGCTGTTAAATCGTTTGGTGTACGAGGGTGCAGTTATTTTTTACAGATTCATTCAACTTCCTTCAAGTAGAATTCTTGTCAGAAAAGGGTGTCCACGCGATTGAAAAACCGTGAACTAAATAAATCACCCATTCAATACAATTTATAAATAAGTGGAAGTTTTTCTCTCTCCGGACTTTGATATTCGTTTTGAAAAAAAAATTATTTGCCTCATCGGGATTTAGGTATACACATCCAGGGTCCAACTCCTTAAACCCTTTGGTTAAAAGAAACCATGATTACATTTATATCTATGCCAGGACCACTCGGGATCAAAGCCTGGGGGTAAAAGTCGATTACTACCCCAATGAAGACGTCATGGCCGGTTGGGGGGGGGGGGTGGCACGTGTCCAGATGGGGACGCTCGATTGAATTTGCTGACCGCTACAGGTGCGCGCTGGTGTTTATATGCAACCATAAGAAAATATTTCGAATGTGTAGAGAAATAACGGCTGCGTGGACTACGCCTGTCGATGAGATCCCCCGCGAGGGATGCTCAGAAAATGAGCAAATGGAGAGACTCCGTGGGGAAGTGGCGAGTTTGTCTTCAGGAGTAGGGATTAAGTGTGTTCCAGTGGGATTTGAGATACTGGCGATAGAAAGCTGCGGCCATGATCAGACTGGGGAATGCTTGCTTCTAGATCTAGGTAGGAGATATTGGCAATGTTATTGCAAGACTTATAAACCACGGGGTTTGTTATTCAATTAATAAGACGAGCAGAGTCCACGGTGGTGTCATCTTAACACTATCTGTACATGCAATTTCACCTTCAAATTGGCAAAAGATGGGCAGACAGTAGCCGGGTGTTACGTCACTACAAAGCGAAACTATACGTAAAAAAGAAAACATTGAGAACAAACGCCCCATACAATACACGAATTTTAAATTAGACGTCTGGGGACCAAGAAGCCGTTGCTAAGGATGTAGTACAATGGTTGTTATACGAGTATAGAACACTGGTTGCTACGAGTGAAGTACACTGGTTGCTATGGGTAAAATGCATTGGTTGATACTTATCACGTGACTCGTTATCGTGTGACTCGTTCTCAACCAATCACGAGGCAGGGTCTTTGTATGGATTGTCAGAACACTTAAGGCAGTGCCAAAACCAGCGACTTTAGCTGCGGCTATGGCTGTCGAAGAGGCCACAGCCACTGCCCAAGCCAGTAGTTCTCACACTGCCTAACTAAATGTTTGGAGATCATCTCTAACTCGAGATGTTTCTCCGATATTGTACAGAGTATTCAATTTTGCACAAAATAGAAAATGGTCACTTAGGTTCACTTGTTAGCATTTGTGAACATCCACGTAAGGGATACAGTTATCAATTTAAAATTGAGTAACCAAACACCCTGGGTCGTCCTTGCAGATGTCGTGGCCAAAAATGTAGCGGGAGAAAAAACAGTAACCCGAGAGTGACGTGGTCTGTGGCCTGAGCATCGCGAGGTGCCAAAAATATCACTACGCGGCTCTTCTGACCTCGCTATTTTTTTTTTATCAACGATTATCGGTGTTGGAATATTATCTCGGTCTATAGAATAAGTGTTTATCTTCACGATCGAATGTTTTAAACATTTGATATTAGGAATACAGAGGCGTATTAAGCTCGGAGAGCTTTCTGGAGATGGGCCAGAGGGGGTTTTAGTTAACTCTCACACAGGGAAGTGTATAACGTTACAAGAACTTTTCTACAAACTAGGTGTTTTTTTTATGATGGCTTGATAAGTAGGTGTTGAATCGAGACGGCTGAACCTCGGAGGATGTGGCTTTTTTGAGTTGTTTTATTCATAAATTCAAACAGGGTGTCTTGGGATGGGCTGGACACACTGCCCGAAGATCACAAAACAGATGGACAAGAAAACTACGGTGGAACGGCAACCAAGAAACGGGGAACCGGGCTCGAAGGCAGATAGGAGAAGATGGGGGAACTCGACATGATCTTATGCACGAACGGTGGGGACAAGAACATCAAGTCGAATAGAGAATGGTGCCGTACGTGGGGGATCCTAAGATAAACACACCCTTGATAAATTATTGATGATGATTAAATTATGTCAATAATCTGACGTTTTTACTGGTAAATGTACGACATAAAGAATACTGCAGAATGTACACAAGGAAGCCATTGGATTAATAATAAGGAGCAATGGAACCAACTAGACCAAGCAAGTGCAAAAGTTACCTCTGGAACCAAGAGCGATGTAACATTAAATGGTTTTTAGTTTGCAGCCTGCTGAGCAAATTAAAAGTGTGTGCCTGAGTGCCTTATGGAGTTATAGTGCACGCCACTAAAAACCCCTTTTAGTCCATGGGTTATTCTGTTGATTAAACATTTCGGCTTATGCAGCAATATTAACAGCATTTCGACTGCGCGCGTCAATGTTGCTTTAATTTGAGGTTAACTGAATACCAGGTTGACTGAATACCAGGTTAACTGAATACCAGGTTAACCGAATACCAGGTTAACCGAATACCAGGTTAACCGAATACCAGGTTGACTGATACCAAGTTAACCGGATACAAGGTTAACCGAATAATATGTGTTCACTTTATTTTCTTTCACTCAGAAAAAGAAAATAAAGGTAAACCGACGTCAACCCGTGATAACGTTGGAATCTGGGGTTAAAGAGTCATCCGATGGCTTCTGGGCAGTCACTTTAATCCAGTACGTAGTCATATAAGATTGGCTTTCATTAACAAGCCCCCCCCCCCCCCCACCCCAACCACACCACCCGGATGTACCCCCTCCTCTCGTCCACACTCTACTCGCATCGTCAGCGACGTGGTTCCGTAACGCCAAAGTGAAATGAAATTCCATTCAGACCACTTCTCCATAGAAAGTCGAGTGTAACATAAAACTCAAGACTCGCGTTCGATTTAACGACTCTGAATTCGGTGCCAAACACGGCCAGTAAGTCTTAATAGGGTTGATAAAATATGAACGGTATACAATATTTTCATCTTGGGGCCGTTATTAAATCGAATAGAAAGTTTTGGGTGCAGTTAATTTCCTACGATAGACCTGTCAACAAGTTCTTAGGGAAACGTCTGGTCCAAGTGATTATTGTACGCACATATTTCCATGAAGGATCCATTGATTGTTCTTTTTAATACAAAGTAACAAACCACAAGGACTACGGGGTAAATTCTAATTAATTTAGGGTTAAACATGGAAACATTTTATTACACAGCAGGGTTTGAACCCGTGACCTCCGGGTTAACGCGCCGGTGCTCCGTAATCAACTAGAGTGAGCTATCTAGCCCTAATGCCGGCGGTCTCATTTTGTCAATATCTTTGCCGGTTTAATTTTTGTATTAATAAAAAAAAAAAAAAATAATAAATAAATATGATGATCCTTTAAAAATGTGATGATTTTAGTGGCTGCATTTTTTTTCACGTTCTCTTTTTGTAAATTGGAAATAGTTACATCCCGCAAGAATTGGCAAGAGTTGCCATGGCAACAGTATTTTGTGACGTCATATCACAGTCTTGAGAAATGCTTGGTCCCCCCCACATCTCATGGTCTTCAAGTGTTTGCTGTACAATATAAGTTTTTTATTATGATGGTCCTCAAAAACGTGATGATTTTAATGGCTGCATTTTTTTCACGCTCTCTTT
Source organism: Pisaster brevispinus (assembly GCA_023634235.1). Taxonomy (NCBI): domain Eukaryota; kingdom Metazoa; phylum Echinodermata; class Asteroidea; order Forcipulatida; family Asteriidae; genus Pisaster; species Pisaster brevispinus. The sequence goes on along the minus strand of JAMKCF010000015.1, from coordinate 13,008,753 downwards.
TTATAATTGGAAATAATTACATCCCGCGAGAATTAGCAAGAGTTGCCATGGCAACATTTTGTGTGACGTCATATCACAGTCTTGAGAGATGCTTGTCTCCCCACATCTCGTGTTTTCCTTCTTCAAGTGTTTGCTGTACAATATAAGATTTTACGCCCCGAGCACCAACTCGTCAAGCACTTGGGCAACATTCAGTCATTGTCAATGGACCAGAATCTGCAACTTGCGTGAGCCAACATACTCAGTACATGAAAACTGCGAACCTGTGAAAGTTCAGGCTAATAATCGGTCATCGGAATCACAAGGAAATACTTGGGGGTAAGGTTGTCACTGTTATTGTCGGGTATTGGACTCGCGAGATCAGATCTAGTTCAAGGGAAGTTCTTACACCGTCTTAATAAAGCTATTATATGCAAATCTGTGAACATTTGTATTTTCACTCTTGAGTTATAAGTTGCGCCGATCCTTTTGCAGGAATGATGGAGGTCGTGGGTTCAATTCCAGCCCATGGCGTTATGGTCTTTTGGGTTTTTTTCTTAAACAGGAATCCGAACACCACTCGAAGTACAGTGCGCAAGCGATCACGTATTAGGCCGAGTAGGAATGAATGGTTTTGATAGCGGCTATCATAACGTTAAGTCAATAGTGTCACAAGCTCGTGCATGGCGCTGTACGCCCAAGGGCTTGGCTACGTCTAGCTCCAAAGCTACGTTTGTGCCTAAAATTACATAATGCTGACAAGACCTCTGGAGACTTTGCAAAACATTACTGAAAGGAAAGTCAAACAAATGCATATGGTCTACATATTAATACCGTCAAGAGGAAACCCTTGCTCATTGCATCTTCTATAAAGGCGTTCGGTGGAGCCAGTTTGTTTGAAGTGGGCGTGGCTCATAGCGGAACTACGTCACATTTAGGATAGCCGGAAGGCCGAAAGGTCATATTCTTTAACGTTGTCGTTGCAGCCGCCGGCCCTAGCCATAGTCGTACCCATAGCCCTTGCTGAAGTCGCTTGATTCTGGCGCGACGTAGATGTATGTATTGTGGTCGGATAATAATAATAATGTTGAACATTTCTAGTGCGCCATGTCTGTCAATGATGACACTCCTGGCGCAAAAAACAAGAACTCTGCTAATACACAAGACAACCAAAAGTTTGAAGGCTATATTTTCCGAAATAGATATATTTTGAGATATGTTTTGAATTGGGAACAAGTAATCTGCTTTTCTGAGTTGAAGTGGATAATTTATGGGAATCTTTGGGTTCAATTCCAGCCCCCCCCCAAGTTGCTGAACATTTATCTTGTAAAAATTCCCAGCTCATGAGTGAATGGTCGAATTTGAGACATAAATCAAATTGCCAATTATGTACAGTGATACAAAGTAACATTCCACACACAGACGAATTGACGAAGACAGTGAATCAACGCCGTCCATTACGTAACCCTTTGCTGCCATACAACAAGCTGGCCTTTTTGTGAATGGCTTAACAGTGCGGTCATTGAATTAGAGAGATTGTTGGGTTCGAATCCCATTCCAAGATGGCCGACTTTCCTGTTAAAATAGCCACATAAGCAAAATCCACGTTAGCAAAATCTAGTTTTTGTTCCAAAATTAAGACTGTAACTATTGTCGAGTTCTAAAAAAACAAAAACAACAAAACAACACTTACCGGCTTATTGGTTTGTCAGTCGACCATTGACATTGTCCAGTAAAAACAGAAGTCTGCCACCGGATGTTACAAGAGGGAGAAAGAATCCTCGCTTCTAATTAACTGTTTGGACGTTCTTGAGAGATCGTCTGACAACTGCACCAGGATTGCTGAGATGTTTGTCAGGGTGAGCCGGCGTGCCCTGCGCAAATCCTCTCAGTTGATGTGCGAGTGCCATACGGTTACGTGAAGCATGGCGTGTATGTACGAAATCAAAGACAATGTGCAGAATTAAAAAATGCGTCGGCTAATTGTCGAAATGATTTAATAATAATAATAATAATAATAAACATTTCTATGGCGCTCTACAATGAACACAGCGCCTATTTGAGAAACGAATCCATCAAAAATTGTGCACAGGACAGCTTTCAGTCTGGATGATTTCTGACGCACAGTTTGGACCTTCCTCATAGTTGGGCAATTTCATGACATACGCATCCAATCAGATCAAACGTTCTTCACTTAGTAGCTTTGGGCTGATCGACAATGCTCCTGCGGCGCACCGTAGGCGTTACTTCACTCATGGAACAGCCGTGGAGTTACACGCCATCGATGTCCATCGGTGATGAGACTTAAAATAAGTACTGCGGTCACAGTCTGATAGCAGAGTTTGCTTGATTGACTCAGAGCTAGCTCTCACATCTTCACGGCCATTTTTAGAAGGCCGAGAACTACCCGTGTGAGGCAGAATTTTAACCAAATTAAGGCGCAATGTCTTCGTAGTTATTTTTTCCAATTTTGTTGATTGGTTTTTGCTATTGTCCACTTAAATAGAAAGTCTCTTGTGTTGTCTAACATGTACAAGTGTATCCCCAACGATGCATAACACTTCTCGGGTCAAGATCCTCCATGGTCCAAGGATGTCCCACACTCATTCATGTTTATCTTGACCCAGAGAGTCCGGGTCAGTTGGTTCGGGGTCAGGGCCAGCAGCAGGTCTAGCTTTGCTTCAGCTACTCCAAGCCCATCTGGAAGTATTGTTTTGCATTGTTGTTCTTGCTTTTGGCGGTTGAATAAATAAGATTAATTGTTGACTCTAATATAATGTACGGAGGTCCACCTCTTGTGCTATACCACTTTAAACAGATACTTGGCATCGATCATCCTTCACCTCTCCCAGTTGACTTGTTTTGCAAGAAGTCAACCTAACGTGAGTATAACAGCGATTTACTAGAGCTTGTAGTCGACCGACCATCTATACTTAGAGTTGCATGGCCCAATAGTCGCCGAGAGAAATTTTGTTGCAGATTTTATTTTCCCCAAACGTACTTTGACAGATGATACTGTTTCGCAACGAAAAACATATGAAAATGTTCGCATATGCCACGGAAAATGCACACAATACATATGACATGCAAGATTGTTTGGCTGATGGACGTAAGATAGTATCAGGTTCCTGACCATAACTCATTTCTAGTATTTAACTAACTACCACTTTTTTTCCTTCTGTTTTTATTTTTTTTTATGCAAGTCGCCAGACACACAAGGCCTGAAGGCCACTTCAAGGTGTGGGCTACAATCAACTATTTTTTCCAGGGGCCGTTGCCACCTACTCCTGGGGCTGAAACAGGGTTATCCCCTTTACAGTCCATACGGATGTAATAAAGGCTTGGGTATCATCCATCAGAAGCCTGGCTGGTAGAGCAGAAAGCACTACCTCCCCAACTTTACGAAGCAATCATGGTTACGTGTCTTGCTTAAGGACACAAGTGTCACGACCGGGACTCGAACCCACACTCTGCTGATCAAACACCAGAGCCATGACACGCCGTTATTATTGGCAGAGCTTTTCGTGCAATATGGTAAATGAAAGCTTTTAACTTTCTTGAATCTATATAAATAGCCCTTTATAATTCAAGTCTACATATTTGGGTTATGTCGGCCAAACCCTAGCATCTTAAAAGAAATGTAAAAGAGGTGTTCGAAACAGACGAGATTTGCTCAGTCTACTCCGAATTGTTTGTTTTGTTTTGTTTTGTTTTGTTTGTTTGGTTTTTTTTTTGGGGGGGGGTGTGTTGGGGTGTTTGTGGTTTTTTATTGTTTGTTTGTTTATTTGTTTGTTTGTTTCTTTCTTTGTTTCTTTCTTTGTTTATTTACTTCTTTGTTTCTTTCTTTGTTTGTTGGGGTGTTGGGGTGTTTGTTTGTTTGTTGGGGTGTTTGTTTGTTTGTTTGTTTGTTTGTTTGTTTGTTTGTTTGTTTGTTTGTTTGTCTGTTATTTGGGGTGTTTGTTTCTACCCCAGAGGAAGGCGTTAAGATTAGGGTTTTGTCAGCTTCAGTTCCACTCACTTCTTGTTCTGTAAGATGATTGCATCATAAAATTGACCATATAGCCCGTCTTCAAACGAATCTAGAAACAATGACCGCAGTTCAGGTTTACACACGAAGCCGACTTCCAAAACTTTAATTTTTTTCACAATTTAAACTTTCAGAGAGGTCATTATTAAGGTCACGTAGTGTGTTGTAACCAACGACCGGTTTAATGCCCTGCCAGCATACAGTCTGGAAAATTGGGTCGATTTAATCAGCCCACGAGGACACAAGCGAATGTGCGAAGTGAATGTGAAGAGAAATCCCAGATGCAAACGACCAGAACGTGCTGGGTTTGTTGTTGTTTATTGTTGTGTTTTTTCCCCCAAAGGTGACACCAGACCGAGAATCGCTTTTCTATCAACCATTTTACCGTGAGGTATGAACCTGGGCTTTCCAATGAGTGCGAAAGTTCCACTTGTGACACCATTTTAACATTAATCAGCATTCAATGTTGCAAAGTCGCAACAGTGCTGTGGGGAAAAAAGACCGCGTCTACAAAGACATTATTTGGGTTGAGCAACGAGGGCCGCCATACCTGCATTTAAAAGTCTCCAATAACAGTTTGTGCTCTATTAAACTTGCAAATTGCTACCTTCATGCTCTCGACAGTTCCAGCAATTTCAGGACCTCTCAATAAAGGGTGTCAAATTACTGTTTTAGGACCCCCCCCCTGACGTGTAAGGCGTAATGTGGTACCCTTATTCATATGCATGAAAACTACAATTAAAACATGGGTTTGTTTTTGTTACACACGAGCCTCTATCCACCATAATGTGAGAGAGTTTGATGTGCCGGGCACACTCAGTAAAGCGATATCATTTTAACACATAGCTAGAGTTTAGTCGACGTTTCGGGAATCCATTTTTATATGTTCATTGACCTCGTTGATGTTTGTTTGGCTTTTGTTAAAATTTGCTCCTTATATTAAAAAAACCCAAAACAAACAAACAAACAAACAAACAAACACCCCAACAAACAAAAACAACCTTAAAGGCAATACTTTTGTATTTTGTTAGAAACGTTTTTCTGTGTTAAAGGTGTTTACGAATGACGCCAATGATGACGTCACCGCACGTTAGATTAACGAACCTGCCAACGAGAATGGAATGGCAATTCGATCATTAAGAAATTTAACTTTTCTCCAATCCATAATGGTGGCGTTCCAGAAAAGTATTTTTTTTATTAAAGATGATCGAAACAGCTTTTTACAGTATTATTTATTTACAACATTGTAATTTACAAAATAACACCAATATCGAGAATGCAAATGAGAAATACATTACCATCGAGCATTGCTTGCATTCTATCTCAGTATAATGTAAATAGTTATTATAAAATAACAACAAATCAGGGTTGGTTCAATACTTTGCGATCCTATAACTTTAAATTGAGCAGTCAATATTCTGCTCCAGATTTTGCACCAACAAAAATCCTAGAACGTTTTAGACTCTATTATGAGGGCTGGTTGTTCGCGAGTAATGCTACACGTTCGTGTTAGGCTCATGTTTTATGTATTTAGGGCATTACGACCACTTGCGGATTTACGTTACTACAGTGTTACATGAATGTGCATACTAAACTCTTCGCTCGTCCCCAGCGCCTTGCCTTAAAACCAAAGGCGCTGGGATGGGCAAACGTATCAAGCACGCTCATTGGTTAATGCTCAGTCCCATCATGCATCACACTCACACTGCAAGCACTGAACAAGAATCTGTGCAAGCTGATTAGCCCATCCCAGCGGTCCTGGATAGGCCGCTGGGGCCGAGCGAAACTAAACTCATCAATCCACGGGATAGCGCCCGCAACGTCGTAAATCGGACATAGACAAAGATCAGTTTGGAAGGGGCTGCGACGCGCTGAGACTTCCAACTTGCGGTATCTTGAAACAAATAAAAGAACATCTAAACCGCCAACAAACAAGCAAACAAACAAACAAACACCCCAACACCCCAACAAACAAACAAACAAACAAACACCCCAACAAACAAACAAACAAACAAACACCCCAACAAACACCCCAACAAACAAACAAACAAACAAACAAACAAACAAACACCCCAACAAACAAACAAACAAACAAACAAACATCAACCCTTAGGTCACATCCGAAAAGCACAAAACACAAACAATGAAATAAATAAACTAGTAAACAAAAATGGCTAGTGTTCCCACAACACACAGGTTAGAAGAAGTAATAATCATTCCCAACCCTCGTGAACAGATTTATTACTTTACCTGATTTTGTCTGTTTGTACTTCAAATTGCGAAGGTGTGTTTTCTCCGGATGACGACAACAACATCGAAACGTCGAGTAAACTCTTCTCGGAACCACATACACGGGATACCCACACCCCATATACAGTAGTTCACTCTCATTATAACAAGGGCGCTTGGACTACCCAAATTACCTCTTTATAACACAATTTCCTTATAAGAGGACAGTCAAACAAAAAACACAAAGTAGAAAACGAGGTTTCGGACTTAAGAATTTGCTCTTTATAAGCAGAACTTCTTTATAATTGTGCTCTTTATAACGAGGGTCCACTATAATCACCCAAAAACCTATGTTAGTGTAGTTTCACCATGTAAACCTTAGTAATGTATACGGTTCTTCAATGGTTGAAGAATTCCCGAATACTTAAAACCTTGCAATGAGGCACGTTATCACAGAGCTGTGGCACATATAAAGAAAAACATAACCATTACAAAATGGTAGATCCCAACCCCGTGATACTCCATGATATCCTACAGTGTACCATTACACACGTTTTAGAAGGGGTGTCAATCAACAGGGGTCGTCAATTTGGTCAGGAGGGGTGGTGGAAAAAAATATTTCCCATTGCATGCACAAAATCCTATCTCTGTGTGGGCGTGGTGTGAGTGAGTCACCGCTTGGTGACAAGGCATGGTTGTTGTGTCTGATCCTTGCTCTATGGTTTACCGGTTCAATGGGCTTGAAGGTATTCCTTGACATGTAAGCAACACAATTAGCTAAAGAAATCATTGAGAAAAGGCATAACAAACCCTCTTAACCTATCAATTACGCCGGCCAAACATCTGTGACAGGAAACTGTAGCAATGTTACGACCAAACAAGTGCCTCGTTGCCAGGTTAAAAAGGTAGTGATACCATCTAACCCATTTTTAGTCATCCACGGACCATGACACACTGTTTACAAAAACGGAGATATTGTACAATCCAGGGTGTTTCCTAGCAAGCAAGATACACTGAGAGATTTTACATTACAACAACGTAAATCAAGAATTGTAAAAAACAGTAGCTGACCACTTTCATATAGTTATATCAAAAGTTGACCCCTCCCCCCACCACCCTCATTTCTTTGTAATGTACGCCTGGTGCCTGCACCATTGACCCTTATTTCTAACAGAAATCTCCTTTGCACCTGTTCAAGAAAGATTGCGTTCGCACAGTGAACAATATATTATTTTTAAGTAGACAAAGAGCACATGCGTGGAGTGAGTTTTTTTCTTCTTTTTCAAGTAGACCATTGAGCCAGGTTTCACAGTGATTTCAACCATAGTGACGCCGCGAGAATTCAGCGGGTCGTAGATAGAAGACTGAACAACGAGACATAAAAACAATGTCGCTAAAAACTCCTAAAATAATAGTGGTTCTGAAAACAAAAACGACGGACTAGGAGATCTCCGACATAGCTGTTGCTTTTAATGTCAAAAACAGACTGCTGTCGCCTTTAAAATCTGGGATCGGTTAGTTGGCGAGTTTTGAGGTCACTGCCGCCGGCGAATCGTCTTCAATCTCCAATGGTTAGATCGGGTTAAGGTTAGATTAGCTTGCCGATCGATGCATGTCACTGTTGACTTCATCATTTTACTCATCCTCCCCACCCCCTCCCCCCCCCCTCTTGCAATAAGTGGCTCTCCTATGTGACCGGACAAGGCGGATTCGTTTGACGAACTCTCCGTAGAATTTATGGGTGACATTAAGTGCCACATTCAACAGAACATTCCGCGCGAGGAACCCGGCACAATAAACAATCTGTGAGAGACCGCTTGTTACTCTTTGCAGAAATATCTCGCGAACCACATGTCAGATCCTCTCGACTTTTATTGATTTTAACATTCAGCTACTGGCCGATGTTGTGACACGAGTCGTGGGACAATGAAAGGAAAGGGCTTGACATTGATTACGTGGCGCGGCAATTTCACAAGACCTTAATTACGGGTCCTGACAGTTTCCGTGCCACCCACAGTTTGAATGCATTTTCCTGAAGGAAGTTCAGTGAAGGTTTTCCCCAGCCAATTAAAAGATAATAATAATAATATTATTATTTAAAAAAAATCATTAAATTGAACAGTACCCGGCTTATTAACTTTCGTCTCTCACTGTAAATCACAGGGGTTACATTTCTTAGCTATTGAGCATAATATTGTGCTACTAGTTGGGAAAAGTAATTGTGAAATGGCGTTTGTGCTGGTTTGTTGCTGCTTAGAAAGAGTGTCCGGTATTTTTATTTATTTATTTATTTATTTATTTATTTTTAATTTTTTTTTTTTTTTTGGGGGGGGGGTTCTCTCTCTTTCTCTCTCTCTCTCTTCTTTCTTCCTTTCTTTTGTAGTTAGCAAATTATACGAAATTGTGTCTGTGGTCCTTAAAAAGTAAATGGAGAAAATCACAAATGCCTTTTTTCGTTGTAAAGGAGGCACGTCCAAGACGACTTACCGATACAAAATAAAATACAAAATTGGAAGAATTTAATTCCCGGGAAATGTTTGGTCACCAAAATGTCGCCACGGGTGACTAGCAGTTGGCTTGAGTTGTTAACCGGGATGAGATCTAGGTCAGCGTGTCGTCGAATCGTCACCAGCCCGACGGAACTCGAGTATTATTTGAACTGCAACCGCGATGGGTTGAGCACGACGCTCTTCTCGTGATATTCTCGTCGAGGAGTAGTCGATTATTGGAATGTGCTTTGTGTGACATGGAGGGCCCGGTGAAGGGGGGGGGGGGGGGTGAGCTGAATGTCTTTTGCACTTTGTATAGACGTACGCCGACCTATATATTCAGTCTGCAATGGGGACATTGCCCAACAAAGAATTTCAGAGAACGAAACAATGGTACTTCGGTACCTTCACGGAGTCATTTCTAAAGAAAAGAGACAATTTAGTTATTGGCACAATAGAGGTACTACAGGTGTTGAGTACATTTTTGTTGCGATGTAGTTAACCCCCCACCCCCCCCCCCCCCCCCACCCACCCAATCGTCACCATTTTGCTTGACTGTAGCCTCAGAACAAAGTTTAGAAAGGGAATACACAAAATAGGTATGTACATGTACATGTTACTCCGCATGTATGAACTATGAAAAAAACAGAAAGACAGCGTTATGTGGCATAGACTGACGCGGTCACGTTGTTGCAACTTTTTGTTCAGTTGATTTTGGTGTCTTTTGAAATCCAAGCATTCGGGAAACACAAGTACTCTTTAACAACAACCAGCTCTGTATTAAGTACTCAGAAACAACAACCAGCTCTGTGGGAATGAATATACGTGAATGGTACTTCGTGCCGACATTATTGTGAAATTCACCCGTAGGCTAAAGTTTATACTTTCAAAAAAAAAATAAATAAACGTTATAATAACATCCATTTTGCAAAAGACTTGCCACCAGGACTTGCTTCCTGTGCTGACGGAAAGCGTTCTTTTTTGGGTGAACTTCTTGAGCAATTTGACGATGGAGTCAGTTCGCTCGTAAAGGGCCAGACTTGAATTTCAAATCGTGGATACGGGAAAAAGCGGCGGGGGACACTCTCGCCATCGAGACGAAAAAGTACCTGCCCTCCTCAGGGTCCAGTTATGGCGGTATATTGCGGGCTTTTCCTCCGAAGTATTGCCTTTTATCTCTTACGAATTGCAAGATAGTTCTTGACGATGAATCACTTACACTCTCAACACGGGAGTGCCCGGTTTGACGAAAAGAGCATTCTTCTGTCGAGCACCTCACTTTGGGCCGTGAATATCTAAGAAATACCTGCGGGCATTTCCACAGGGAAGAGCAAGATGCAACGCACTGACTGTGGATGGGTTGCCACTGATTCCGTCAATTTGTAGACTGTAGGAGAATGACTTAAAGAGAGTTCAAAGGTCAAATTATTTATTTTTGTGATGCACTCATTTTCCTTTAGATAGACTCCTTATGAAAGTTGGAGCAAAATTACAACTCTCTAACCTTACGTTAAAAAGGCGTTTTATTTGGTACTCTTTTACAGAGAAATTTGAAACGTCATTGAATAAAAAAATAATAATTAAATGGTCTTTACATTCTCAAGAGGAATTTTTGCGTCAGTTTGATTGGACACCATCGAAATTCAGGAATGAACTAAAAGTTTCTCGTACACAAATTTTAAGACCCGTGATTGAAATGTGACGTCATTGGATATTGACAATATTTGCACCTAGAAGGGTATCAGATCCAATGGCGCTTTACATCATTTTGATGAGGTTAGACAATTGTGATTTTCCGAACTTTCGTAAGGACTCTGTCTATCAACAAATTCTTCACAAAAAAAGAGTTCTTCACAAAACAGATTTTGACATACAGCCCCTTTAAAGCAAGATTCGTATCTGAAAAGTTCCACTCGGCACTCGTTTTCATCTTTAATTTAAACTCTAGTTGAACTCAAACTGGTTACCCCGAACTTCCGACCCTGGTAATAAAAAAAATGGTAGTTCAAATAAATGTATTTATATCCAGTGGAATAAACGATATCAGACCAAGTATATCGATCATATCAAATTGGATCAATTATAAAATATGTATATATATTCAAAACCGGTGCACTCCTGTGAAAAAAAATTCACACTTCCAGTCGAAAATGGAATTAACCGAATACTTCCAATAATGATAAATCATTTATGTTCGATGGTACTTATTCAGCATCATAATGTTCGGTATTTCATTACTTTGGTGATCCCTGCGGTCAAGAACTGATGAATAATTATTCGCTTTGGCGAGTACCGCATCCATGCTAATTATAAACATTCTTTAACCGACTAAACCAGAGCGGAGGTTACTGATCCCTTTCTAATGGGACTTCCATGTTCCGGATTTTATCGATTTTGAATAATGTGATTAGGGTCTGGGAGAAAGAATCGAATTCATTCAGGTTTTAATTAAACAGGCCGCCAACACATTATCTAATACACATTGTGATTGCCGTGTTTGATTTGTTCTCACTTTGGTATGAAGCAAAACTAGGTTTAGCTGCTACCTTTGTCACAATCCTTGATTTCATGTGGTAGCATTATGTACATAACTTCCATTGTGACCAAAAGTGGTGTCTTGCCTGCCGGGAAATGTCCTGGAATACACAATGTCCGTTTCTTCCTGTAAACGAGGTTGCTAGGTCTGTTGTGAAAGCACAAACACACGCAGGGTGCGCCAAAAGGTAAGAACGTGCCAAGCGCTATGCCAATAGCCAGAATGATAACCAGGAGAAATCAATGTAGGGTCATCGCTCAGTTTTTGTTAACGTAAGGCTGATTTGTAGGCAAAACTATCAAGAACGATACGATCAAAGTCACCTGTGTTAGTTTCAGCTAAATAGAGTGTCTACGTGTATGAGAAACCAGCAAAAACTTTCACTGTATTTTCATCACAAAAAAGTCGAGTCCATCCACGTTTACTATACGTTTAGCGAGATGACAACGGGTACCAGCTGCATCTGTGGCCGCAGTATTCACAAACGGACACCGCGGAAACTCGAATTTTGAAAAATCACAATTTTCGACATATTTTTTTTTCATTGATTTCTAATTAACGGAGACATTTCAGACAAAATAGTTTCGCAGGATGCTGACAACTATTACCATCTTTACAACAAGGGGATTTCGGACTGACTTTACACATTTTTTGAGGTCATTACCAGAGTATGACCCAACCTCTACAGACGTGTACACAAAAATACTTTTGAAAAAAAATTGTAAAGTATACTGTATCAAATTTAATTCCAATTTCACAATATCACATTTGTACTAAATATTTCTTTGTCTCCAGTCTTGTCCAACTGTCAACACATATAATACTTTCAAACTGTGATTAACAATGTAGTATAAATATTAAATCTATGTAAAAAACAGATGTATATAATCAGCAGACAACCGGGTATCACAGATTCAAACTAACCTGAACAAACTGAGAAAGAAGAATTGAAATTTTTTAATAACAATTATCAAAAATACAAAAGTGCTGTTAAAAAAGGTCTTGTTCCCCTTTAGTTAGTCAAAACAACTGTTTTCAAACAACATCCAGTTATAAAACCTGAAAAATATAGTACCCTGAAAGTTGTAAAAAATAATACAGAATATTGTTACAAAAATATCAAAAAGTCAAGTTAACTCTACAAGCGAAACTCTCGATCATCCAGACGGTCGAAGAGTTACGATTATCGCATTTTAATAACTCAGCCACCTTATTGATAGAAGTTCCGTTATAATAATATTGAATGTATAACCTTTGATGAATACAGTTTGCAAATATAGATATTATAACATTATTAATTTATAAAAAATATGTCTGCCAGTATATAATCAAAGCACTCTTCGGTAATGGTACAATAACAAGAAGTTTCGAAGGACTTGCACCTATTAAAAAAATATTTGTTTTGTTTTTGTTTACTCTTACCCTCATCTCAAAGTAACCGTCTTCAAACAAACAAAAATACATAAGAAATACATTCAGGTATACGGTAACAGTTTAAACTCGCCTGAAAATGCAATACAAAATAAGGAATGTTTCAGTAAAAAGATACAGTTTTAATGACAAGGGTATACAAGTGGTAGAAATTGAAATATATATAAATATATATATATGTAATAAATTCAGAATATGAGTTAAACAAACTCTGGCATATCTCTCTTCTGGACAGACTGTTTCGTACCATAAGGCACTCATCAGCAGAACCATATGGCACTCATTCTGCTGATGAGTGCCTTATGGTATTAAAACAGTCTGTCCAGAAGAGAGATATGACAGAGTTTGTTTAACTCATATTCTGAATTTATTACATGTTATAGCTCTACAGAGCTGTATCGAGCACTGTGAATTGTGATAGAAGACGATTTCATTGGATAAATATATATATATATATATATTTATTTGTTCAAATTCGAACTGAAAGTGTACTGTTTGTTTACAAGTTCATACCGGTACCAATCACCAAGATACATTTTTCTGACCTAGGCCCAAACAGAATTAGCTTTTACACCCCTACGTTCCGACAACCCCGTGTTCCGAGACCTCTACAAAATGTAGGTTTCTACTCCTAACCCTACCCTAACCCCTGCCCCCTAGTGTACAGATCACAAAGGGGGGAAATCGGTGTCCGAACATAGACCAGAAATTGAATGAGCAGTTGTGGATTAAACATCCTTAAAAACAGCCACAGCCAGCCTTAGCCGTAGCCCCCAATTATCAGAGGCAGCCTGAAATACCCAAGTCCAAAAGTAGCATTTGAAATCCTAATTGCTTACTTTAGCTGCAGCAATCGAACAATCATGTATTTAAAGAAACAAAAAATCCCAGAGAAAAAAATATACAATCAGTAATTAAGTTTTCACTAATAGTGTATCGCAAAATTTAATGAATATCCCAAAGACTGGGCGAACAGACGCCCCCCCCCCCCCCACCCCCAACCCGCGGAAATATCCAAACATGGCCCCTTGGCCCCTTCTTCCGTTTGTTTTCTGAAAACTACAAGATTGAAATTAATAAATTTTTCCCAAAACACAGCGATCTTTAATCTCTCACATCTGAGTCTTTTACCAACAGACTTTCAGCATCACCGATTGAATGCATATTAAAATATCCCCATTGTATTTGTTTACTCGCGTGGTTCTTACCAAGATTGTTGTAGTTACCATCTAAAAACATGGATTAATCTGTTAGCAATCATTGTTTACTTGTCATTTTCGAGTCCATGTCTTTAATTGTGTCATAGAGAAAATCATCAAAGCTCTGTGCTTCACCTTTTCCCCATATTTGTGCTAGGACTGCATAAATGCTGTATATGTTTAAAGTGCATTTGGAATGTCCATATACTACATGTATTTGTGTGACATCCATTGGTCATGAACCCAAATAATAATGCAATTGCAAATAACCCGCACGTGTGTTTAACACCATCATCATGGAGTATGGTTTTTTTGAATTGGAGGGGGGAAAAAGTTTACAACTTTATGAAATGTCCTGAGAGGTGTAAAACTGTTTTAATAATAATAATAATAATAATAATAATAATAATAATAATAATAATACGTCTTCTATAGCGCCGGTACCCAAGGATGTGCTCAAGGCGCTTTCTCCAATAATAAAGTTCCTCTGTGGACGTCCGTGATTGAAAATTGCAACAAATGGTTCCACCGTAACAAGATTTGTCCCAGCAGAATGTTGTCAAAAAGTGGTCTCTTTAGAAAAACAGGGTGGAAGTAACTCTAAAGAATGCTTTCTTTTCTGTTTACTACACGCAGAGTTTCAGTTTCCTAACGATGACAGAAAGACGGTCAAATTTTCACATTTCATTTTTTCTTGTGATAGAATTTTGCATATTAATTATTAGACTTTGCTGGGCACACTTTCGTTACATCTCTTCTACTGAGCACACATTGGCATGTCCCAAGGCGCTGTTAAACAATCAGAAGCGAGAATAATTCGAGCTTTGTACTCACACGACCTCATCCTTCCTACCATATCAGTCAAGATTTGCATACAAGCTTTCGATCTGCTCCAAGTAATGGTTCTTTAACATTGGACGCTTCGATTTCATTGTAGGGGTGAGCAAGTTGTTCTCAATGCTGAAAGGCTCAGTTTCCAGATATATATCTCTAACCTGAATCATATTTTTAAAAAAAATAATAATAAATACAATTTTAAATGTAATCATATAATTGTTGGTTTTACTTATAGAACGATGTATGATAAGCACTGTTTACCAAGTCCTGCAGAAAAAAAGGCAGACTACTCCAGTGGGATTCGAACCCATGACCCCCTGCATTCTAGAGTTGATCTCTTAATCATTACGCCATCCATCATGTCACGTGACAAGGGCCAGTTCACATCCAATCTGCAGCAGTTACCATAGAGGGCAGTATATTGTACATTTACCGATTAGGATATCAAATCCTGCTTCCACTGCATTATGTAATACCTGCCATAATTGGGCAGCCACCTGTTTTTTGTTTTTTGTTTTTACAACAGTCAAGGGAAATCATATAGACCTTGGATAATGAAGATATTTTTCCTCATTTTTTACCAAGCCCAACACTCTTCAGAGTCTTGAAGAAACAAATCCTGGCCTTTGTCAAGTCCCACCAGCCGAGACTGGCTAAGTAAGAGAAGTTTACGTTTGTTAAAAAAATTATCACACATCCACCAGGGGAATTAGTGCTAATAAGAGGATGAATAGGAAATGAAAGGAAATTTTCAGTTTTGGGAAAACCCACGCAATCAGGCGGGGGGCTGGCAACCCAAGGTCCGAGGTGGGATTCGAATCGAGGTCCACAGAGATGAAAGGCAGAGACAGAAACCGCTCAGCCAACCTGATCCTCAAACCACAAAACATGCGTCAAGTTACAGAATTGTTTCATAGAGAGTACCATATACCCTTTGTTGTGCCTTTTTATTTCTTTGTTTAAAATCATTATTAGTGCCGTTCACGTGTAGCTTTACCAAGCTTTTTGTATTAGCTTTTGTGGTTTTATTGTCTTCAACAACATTTGCTTGTATCATGTCTTTTCAGATGCCCCTTTTAAATCTTCTATTGTGCTTTTTGTTATTATCAAAACCTTTTGCAAAGGTTTTTTTTTTTAGCCCCTTTTAAAAAAGAATTCTGCGTGTTTTTTGGTTAATTTTGTGGTTTATTTTCTTGTAATTTTTATATAATTATATATACATATATTTTTACCTATATGAATTATTTCTATTTGTAAATGTACTTTTCGGCCTGCTTAGCCGCCAGTGCAGTAAATAAATAAACCAGAATAATAATAATAATAATGTACGTCAGTGTACTTAATCACTCAATATGGTGTTTCTAGATGGTATGGTAGTATTTTTTTTAATGTATGAGTGAAGTTTTTTTTACAGAATTTGAACCATCATTTGGTTAAAGTGTGGCCTCACAGAGAGTTTTAGAAAAAGCTACTCTCCACACATTCCAGCAGAAAGTGGACGCCTACCTGTTCAAAGTTATGCAGCTTTGCTTCTTTGCCAACCTTCACCATGTCCTCCAAAATCGCCTTCTTTACAGCCTGGATGAGAATAAATCGAGACAATTTTCTTATCAATCGAAAACAAACTTAAACAAATAACTTGCTTCGCCAAAAAATACTTTATTCCACGTACACCAGTATATACATTTGCACTTGATTTGTATCTATAATTTTGGGTTGAACAAAGCAAAATTTGCTGGATTTGGGCCTGCGACCTCCAGATCAACATGCTGGCGACCTCCAGATCAACATACTGGTGCTCTACCAACTGAGCCATCTAGCCCTAATGTTGGCGGTCCCCCTACATGTATTTTGTTCCGGGGTGTCAGTCAGAAGCCATTCAACCTGTAACTGTCGTATAGCCAGGGATCACACCCAAGTTTTTTACGATACAACCTGGGAAGCGGCATGGGTGACTGATTGGATAAATTTTAATTAATTTTGGGTTCACAAAGAAAAAATCGACTAGAGCAGGATGCGACCTCCGTATTAACGTACTCAGCGCTCCACTAACTGAGCCTATCTAGCCCTGATGCTGATGATCATCAAATTTTGTTAATATCTTTGAACTTTCGCATCTGATTGTTTCCTGACCACGCAAAGTTTTAAATATTGTATTATTTTTAAGCATTTACCTCGTTTGAGCAGATTTCTTTGATGTCTCCTCCGACCCCTTTGCTCTTAGCGAGTTTTGGAATCACTGCCTCATCAGGTACAACGATTGCAATCAGACTCGCCTAGAAGAAAAACGCAAACAATGTATTCAGTGAGCCACAAAAATAGTGCACTAGACCGCTAACCCTAACCCTAACGAGGTTCCTTAATTTACACAAATGTTTCCGAACATAAACTTTTACGTGACAAGGGCATGATGTTCATTAATTATAACAAACTGAAGGCATAAACATTATGCTCACTTTTTAAAAGTTTCAAAATTAAACTAGAAATTACAAATAATTGCTGTAAATCAGTCTAAATACTGTAGCGAGCACTGGCTGGTCACGCGCCAGCCCCGTGATCGCTGCGAGCTTGGTGCCTGCGCTCGCTCGCACGGCGCAAAAAAGATAGCGTTAGGGCAGTCTGTTGATAGCTGTCCATTAAGAAGGTCGTCTGTCCGCAGTATCGTGTACACCTAACTACAGTATAGAAAAATGTAAGTTGAGAAGTGATTCCAATAAATTAAAGCCAATCAGCCAAAGAAGAGAACAGTGGAAATCAATACTTGTGTTTGAGTCCATGTTACTATTCCGTTGTCTGTATGTCGTCTGTCAATTTGTCCGTTAAATGAAGTCCAGGAGAAGACCTTAGACCGAACTATCGGGCTCGTTACAATACCTTAAGGCCGTTTCCATGTACAAAACACTGGGATACAAAGTCACTGCGTATGTAGATGTTCTCAATCTTCTCTGGGGCGATGTATTCACCCTGCGCCATTTTGAAGATGTGCTTCTTTCGGTCGATGATCGCCAACTGTCCGCTCTAAACATAAACAAATAAAATACTCTCTCTCAAACGCTCTTCAGTTCATACGTCAAACTTCAACAAAGAAAAATTGACTGGAGTGGGACTTGAACCAACGACCTCCGGATTAACGTACCGGCGCTCTACCAACTGAGCTATCCAGCCCTATGATGGCGGGCTCCCTATTAGTCAATATCTTTGTTCAGGGTGCCAGTCAGAAGCCATGCAACCGTTAGCTGCCGTGTAGCCAGAGATCACACCCAAGTTTACGATACAACCTGGGAAGAGGCAGCCACAGGATCACCTTAAGGGGATGCAACTTTTTCGAACAAAGATATTAACTATTATAGGGAAACCGCCAAATAGGGCTGGATAGCTCAGTTGGTAGAGCGCCGGTACGTTAATCCGGAGGTCGTTGGTTCAAGTCCCGCTCCACTAATTTTTTCTTTGTTCAAACCCAAATAATTAAAAAATTTACCCTGTCAGTTTCCCTTGTGGTTTATTACTTGATATTTTGTAGTTTACTTATACAACTATAAATGAGAGGTTGAACCAACACTTATTTGCCTTGCATATATGACATCACAAACTCAAACAGCGCCCTCACTGAGGACAAATGAAGACCAATAATTGGCTGTTGTGCATGTCACATTCAGTTGCACGTTTTTTATTCTTTGACCTCAGAATTTGCCCGAGTATGTCGCGCGACGAAAAGGTCACCATTGGGCTTAGGGCCACCTCTGAGCCACCAGCTGTGGGAGATTGATGGAAAGTGCAATTTTGTGTGATTTTTATTTTGATCCCATCACTTTTTTCCAGCCCCAATAAAAATATTGGTAGAACAATTCCATTCAAAACTTGCAATGTAATAAATAAAAATAAAAATGAAGTCTGGAAACAAGTTCTTTTTAATAATAACAACTGCCGAAATACACACTGCTGCTGCTGCTACTCAAGGTGACCCGAATTCCAGATTCTCACGAAAACTGGTACACATTCGAGGTCAATCTATGGTGACAGGTACAAAGGTGGGTCTATACTTACAGGCAGCCATCGCCCGATATCTCCCGTGTGTAACCAACCGTCTTCATCGATTGCTTCAGCCGTCTTCTCCGGCTCTTTGTAGTATCCCTTAAAGACACCAAATCCCTTCAGGCAAATCTGTCAAGGATAACAAAATGCATAACACGCTACTTATAAGGGAGTCATGATCATGTATTGATTTTTTTTATATATTTTTATGTAAAACAGAGAGCACTACTTTTCAAGATCAACATGGGTCCAGCCTGCTTCTTTTCACCCATGCACTCTCGCTTTGCTGAGATGTAAAACAAAATTCATTGCATCTCTTTAAACTTGCCTGGTGCATGTTTCCCTCAATCCTACAGCCTAGACTGTTTTAAAAGGAACTCCAATTCCTACCTTCAGCTCCTCTGCGTTGTTTTCATCTTAAATATTTTCTTCTGGTAGCCCCTTATTACCAAAAGTGGCTTTTAACCTTGTTTGAGGCCAAAGGCCAGTGATTTTTAGTAGGGCCAGTAAACTCTGGCTGGACAAGTCCGGCTTTCTTGTGTTTTTCAATTCAGTGTCTTTATTTTAAAAACATGATGTTTAAATTCCGACTCTTGAGTCTGATAATTATCTATCAATTCTGCTGTGAGGCAAAGTAAATTGACCACAAGACAAAGGAGATCAATCTACTCTTCTCAAGATTCTTGTCTTTTCATGTCTTTTCTCGTTTTGATTTTGTTCTTGTAAAGAATATGTTGGTCCAGTCAAAATGATAAGCTACAAAGCCCTGCAGTCTTGTGGATTTTCGCCATAAATTTGAGTCCTGAACAGGCGATAATAGTCAGTGAAGCTGAAGTATGGTTCCCTGACTTACCTCGCCTTGCAATTTTTCAGCGTAGTACATCATTTCCGGTACATCCTGCAGCTTGTAGTACATGGATACGAGTGGACATCCAACATGGTGGGCACTCACATCCTTCAGGAGTGTTATGGTCGATACGGAACCAGACTCTGTCTGTCCGTAACCTTCAAGTAACTGCAAATAATGTCACAAGCAAACTAATAAAAAAAAAATAATTAATTTTGATCCATAAAAAAACCCATTTTGCTTTCCCTTTATTCAAACACCATGGCTGGACAAGTACAAACAGCCTGGCCCCTCTTTGAGTCTGGCCATCCCTTTGAACCAACTGTAAATATAGTTCACAGCGAACTAAGTTAATTTGATTCACCTTTTTTTTTTCCTCCATATATATTCAAATGAAAGTTGAAACCGAGGCTGGACGAGTATAAACAGTCTGGTTTCTGAAAATAGGTATCCATTACTAAATATAGACAACAGCGATCCATCTACACAATGACCATTACGCAAGAACTCCAAAGCTTTGGGCGCGGACTCTGCATACCAGATGATGAACCTCTGAAATGATACGTGTATGCAGGCAAGACAATTTACCAAGCCAAACGCCCCTGGTCATTGCCTTGGTTCCCCTTGAATGTTCTGGTAAATTTCCCCATAGAGGTGCCCCTACACCAAGGAGGAAACGTCTTGGTGCCCTTTCCATTTCAAAAGCGCATCGGGACGGGATACGCCCCATATACATCACCCTACAAGGCCAGTAAGGCAATGCACATCATAGAGACAGAGAAGGCAAGCTACGACCAGACCAACTCGCAACACTCGCCCTCGATGGCAGTAATTTGTGGCGTGTCATGGCCTAGCGGTTAAGAGCACCGGATTCAAGCTCTGGTGTTTGATCAGCAGAGTGTGGGTTCGAGTCCCGGTCGTGACACTTGTGTCCTTAAGCGAGACACGTAACCATGATTGCTTCGTAAAGTTGGGGAGGTAGTGCTTTCTGCTCTACCAGCCAGGCTTCTGATGGATGATACCCAAGCCTACATCCGTATGGACTGTAAAGGGGGTAACCCTGTTTCAGCCCCAGGAGTAGGTGGCAACGGCCCCTGGAAAAAATAGTTAATGGTAGCCCACACCTTGAAGTGGCCTTCAGGCCTTGTGTGTCTGGCGACTTGCATAAAAATAAAATTTTTTTTTAAATAGAAACAAAAAATTGGAAGAAGCTTGCAGTAGCCTGAAGGATACCGACGGTAACTTACCATAGCACCAAATGCACATCTGAAGAACATCTTGACCTCATGGGAGATCGGAGCAGCACCTGTAGTAATAAATCTAACTCGCCCACCAGTCATCGCCTAGGAGTCGGAATAAATATTCAAATCAAATTAGGCTATTGACTTGGTCTTAATAGTCATTTGTGTAGACAGTCTCAAAGCAGACACTTCTTCAATCTTGTCATGGATGACCTCGGCCTTTTGAAAGTTATGTGATTCGGGCGGCTAATCATCCTTACTGGCAGCTACAACAGGGTTCGTGCCCCCCGGCATGCAAGGGCGACTTTGGCAGCTAGCCAAATTGAGCCATAAATGACCAAGGAGCACAGCCAGAGATCCAAAGTAAGACTTTTAAGATTTGAAGGAAAACTGGAGGGACCGGAGAAAAAACCTGTGGCGTAGGAGAGAACGAACGCATAGCTCTACTCGTATATGGTCTCAGCTGGGAATCGAACCCGGGCCATATTCGTGCGAGGGGAGGGCTTTATACGATAGCCACCCATGCCACCCAAAATATATTTGAATAGTGTCAAGTACAATAACTTGCTTTAGTCACAAGATATCGCTAACATTTGAATTCCTCAGACTGGCCTCTTGTCAAAGAGCATGCTCTGTGGTCTAGTGGTGAAGACACCTGCTCAAGAATGTGGGCCTTGATGGTTCGAATCCCATACAAGCAGTCTGTAGGGGGTTTGTTTTCCGAAAGACTTAAAAAGCACAATACAGTGCTATCACTTATAAACTTATAAGTAGAACCAGGATCTTTACTGAAGACAGCCTCAAATAGCTAACCCTAAAGTTAAACAAAATCACACAGGCATCTCTGGGAGAGTGGGGATTCGAACCCTCAAACTTCCCCATTCAAAAGCTGATAACATAACCCCTAAACCACACAGCTTCAAAAGACTTGGCAAGCACCGAGTACACAAGTCCCATAGCAGTATCCTTCATGCATTTATGATATCTACTCAAAGTTCTACGCTACATTTAAAAGCCAAACAAAGGTTTTTTGTTATGTGTTGGGTTCGGTAGATTTCTCACCCTGATGTTTCGAAAGACTTTGTCCCAAATGCCGTCATTCCTGAAAATTCCTCTGAAAAAAAAAAATCACAAGAATTTAACTTGACAACTTACTTTACAATAGTGCTGTTTGGTAACTGCTCTTTGCTTGACCGAAGGTGGTGGTGGTGGTGGTGGTGGTGGTGGGGGGCGGGGGGTTCTATCAGTAGCGGGAAGGGGGAGGGTGGCTTATGCCTTCTCAGAGCTTGATTTTTATACTGGAATTTTCTGGGGGCCTCTACCTCGCTCTACCCTCGCCCACCCCCTGCACTGGTGTGGGGCAACTCTTAAACTAAAATATTGGGCTTAATATCCCATTGCAGGCACTACATCATCGACGTCAAACATTTTTAACAGTCGCTTTAAAAAGTAGCAAGTTTAATTTAGAGAAACGTTTTGTGTCCGCCTCAACCGTAGAGGTTCGTCTGTGTGAAATTGTCTTGATATAGCACCCTCCTTTGGCAACTTTGAACAGGAGCATATCTTGAACAAAGACTAATCAGTGCGGGGCAATCATTAAGAGAGAGTTACACCATCATTAAGTCAAATAAATATGACGGTTGAATTTGAAAGCAATGGCTACATAAATAATAGAGGCGTCTAACCTTTCAAGTTCCTTGGTTTTTTTGCTCAGTGCGGTTTTCATGAGAAATTTCGCAAGCCGTCCTTTTGCCGCGACAAGTTGTTGCACCTATTAACAACAAAAATGATTAGTTATTGTCAAAAGGCTGACGCAACCCAATCGGATCCTATTGGATTGGGATCCCATAGGACCTATGACCTATGACCTTGACACGTGTCCTTCAGCAAAGACATTTAAACCATTAGTTGCTTTGCTCTTCGGATGGTATGTAAAGACATATGACAAGTGCCATGTGTTATGAAACGCACAAAAAAGAACCCAGATACACTAATCGCTAAGAGAAAGGGATTGGCAGTGGCTGCTGAATGCACCTTGTAAACCTTTTTATGGTGCGACATAAAAGGATCTCATATTTCAAAATCTCTAAAAAATTAAGTGCTTTGAAATGCCTATCGATAAAGCGCTATATACAAACTTTCTATAATTCAATACAGAATCCTGTTAGATGAAATCCTAACTAAAATCTTTAAGTGTTGATTTAGCACTTAAATT
Source organism: Pisaster brevispinus (assembly GCA_023634235.1). Classification (NCBI taxonomy): domain Eukaryota; kingdom Metazoa; phylum Echinodermata; class Asteroidea; order Forcipulatida; family Asteriidae; genus Pisaster; species Pisaster brevispinus. The sequence goes on along the minus strand of JAMKCF010000015.1, from coordinate 12,985,691 downwards.
TGTTTTGTTATGGTATAATTCAAAAGTCTTTTGTGAGCATTTGATGAAAAAAATGACTTACCTTGTCGTATATTTTGTTCATAACCCTTGGGACACATGGAAACATAGTTGGTCTCAATTCTTTAATATCGTCCAGAAGTTTCTTTGCATCTCCTCGGTAGAACCCGATGCGTGCACCATTGATAAGCACGGTCGCCTATGTGGCAAACATTACCCAAAATATTGAAAATTAATTTTACAACCCTTCTATTATACTCTAGAAAACATTTTTCGGCAAATGAAGTCTGAAATCTGACGTCAACTGTACAGGTTGTGTGTGGTACCAAAACTGTGCACAGATGAACTTGTGTGTACATGAGTGTACTGTATTGCAGGTTGGCATAATTTATGTACCATTCAAAACCACAGTGGATGATATTGAATGGTCAGACAGTAAGAGGGTTGACTGTGTACTGTGTAGATGCATTCACCACATGATATCATATTGCAGGCTGGCATAGTTTATCTAGCATTCATAACCGCAGTGGTCGATATTGAATGGTCAGACAGTAAGAGGGTTGACTGTGTACTGTGTAGATGCATTCACCACATGATATCATATTGCAGGCTGGCATAGTTTATCTAGCATTCATAACCGCAGTGGACGATATTGAATGGCCAGACAGTAAGAGTGTTGACTGTGTACTGTGTAGATGCATTCACCACATGATATCATATTGCAGGCTCATATAGTTTATCTATCATTCAAAACCACAGTGGATGATATTGAGTGGTCAGACAATAGGACATTTTCAATAAACAGATATAACACACCATCCATGACAATAATGTAAGTTTAGTTTGAAGTCGATCAAAGAGAGAATCAATAAATGTTGGAGTTGCACCCCTTATAAAAAAAAACCCCAATGGTATCCAATGGTATTTGAATGGTATTCAATGGTATTCAATGGTAATGAATGGTAGCCAATGGTACCTTAATGGTGTATCCAATGGTAAGTACTGTACTGAATGGTGTTTCAAATGGTAAAATAATTGTACCATTCGTGACTTATGGTATTAAATGAATGGTAGCCAATGGTGTTTTAAATGGTATAATAGTTTTACCATACGTGACTAATGGTAATTGCACTGAAGTGAATGGTTGTCCAGTGGTTGTGAATGGTGCTTGTAATGGTGAATGGTGTATCAATTGAAGATCAATGGTGTGTTGGTGGGTCTGAATGGTGTGTGAATGGTAATTAATGGTGTGTGAATGGTAATGAATGGTAGCAGTGGTGACTCAATGGTGTTCATAATGCATTGTAGTATAACAGTGAATGGTGTTTCATTGTGTTTTGAATGGTATAATTGTAAACACAATTGTAGATCAATGGTGTATTGGTGGGTCTGAATGGTGTGTGAATGGTAATGAATGGTGTGTGAATGGTAATGAATGGTAGCAGTGGTGACTCAATGGTGTTCATAATGCATTGTAGTATAACAGTGAATGGTGTTTCATTGTGATTTGAATGGTATAATTGTAAACACAATTGTAGATCAATGGTGTATTGGTGGGTCTGAATGGTGTATGAATGGTAATGAATGGTGTGTGAATGGTTAATGAATGGTAGCAGTGGTGACTCAATGGTGTTCATAATGCATTGTAGTATAACAGTGAATGGTGTTTCATTGTGTTTTTGAATGGTATAATTGTAAACACAATTGTAGATCAATGGTGTATTGGTGGGTCTGAATGGTGAGTGAATTGTAATGAATGGTGTGTGAATGGTAATGAATGGTGTGTGAATGGTAATGAATGGTAGCAGTGGTGACTCAATGGTGTTCATAATGCCTTGTAGTATAACAGTGAATGGTGTTTCATTGTGTTTTGAATGGTATAATTGTAAACACAATTGTAGATCAATGGTGTATTGGTGGGTCTGAATGGTGTGTGAATGGTAATGAATGGTGTGTGAATGGTTAATGAATGGTAGCAGTGGTGACTCAATGGTGTTCATAATGCATTGTAGTATAACAGTGAATGGTGTTTCATTGTGTTTTGAATGGTATAATTGTAAACACAATTGTAGATCAATGGTGTATTGGTGGGTCTGAATGGTGTGTGAATGGTAATGAATGGTGTGTGAATGGTTAATGAATGGTAGCAGTGGTGACTCAATGGTGTTCATAATGCATTGTAGTATAACAGTGAATGGTGTTTCATTGTGTTTTGAATGGTATAATTGTAAACACAATTGTAGATCAATGGTGTATTGGTGGGTCTGAATGGTGTGTGAATGGTAATGAATGGTGTGTGAATGGTAATGAATGGTAGCAGTGGTGACTCAATGGTGTTCATAATGCATTGTAGTATAACAGTGAATGGTGTTTCATTGTGTTTTGAATGGTATAATTGTAAACACAATTGTAGATCAATGGTGTATTGGTGGGTCTGAATGGTGTATGAATGGTAATGAATGGTGTGTGAATGGTTAATGAATGGTAGCAGTGGTGACTCAATGGTGTTCATAATGCATTGTAGTATAACAGTGAATGGTGTTTCATTGTGTTTTTGAATGGTATAATTGTAAACACAATTGTAGATCAATGGTGTATTGGTGGGTCTGAATGGTGAGTGAATTGTAATGAATGGTGTGTGAATGGTAATGAATGGTGTGTGAATGGTAATGAATGGTAGCAGTGGTGACTCAATGGTGTTCATAATGCCTTGTAGTATAACAGTGAATGGTGTTTCATTGTGTTTTGAATGGTATAATTGTAAACACAATTGTAGATCAATGGTGTATTGGTGGGTCTGAATGGTGTGTGAATGGTAATGAATGGTGTGTGAATGGTTAATGAATGGTAGCAGTGGTGACTCAATGGTGTTCATAATGCATTGTAGTATAACAGTGAATGGTGTTTCATTGTGTTTTGAATGGTATAATTGTAAACACAATTGTAGATCAATGGTGTATTGGTGGGTCTGAATGGTGTGTGAATGGTAATGAATGGTGTGTGAATGGTAATGAATGGTGTGTGAATTGTAATGAATGGTAGCAGTGGTGACTCAATGGTGTTCATAATGCATTGTAGTATAACAGTGAATGGTGTTTCATTGTGTTTTGAATAGTATAATTGTAAACACAATTGTAGATCAATGGTGTATTGGTGGGTCTGAATGGTGTGTGAATGGTAATGAATGGTGTGTGAATGGTAATGAATGGTGGAATGGTGACTCAATAGTAGTATCTATCTTTGCTTTGTTGATTGCCAGTTTTTAGTCCCCAAAAATAAACGTCGTCATAAAACAGTTAAATCAGTTAGAGCTAGCACTACAGTTTCTTCCTGATTTGATGAACAATGTAGATCAAACAAACAGCACATAATGAGAGGCCATGAAACTAACTTTTTGTGGATTCAATAGTAGTTAAAACGACTTAATAATAAAATAATATTTACAATTCATGTATTTAAAGTCACAACACTACACAGCTGAAACATTCGATTCATTCAAACATTTGAAATACCTTTCAATGTCATCACAAAATCCGCATTCAGCGTACTGAACATAACCTGCAAAATCATAATTATTGCATTTTGCAACTTTTAAAACCTACACATTTGAACAAGTAATTTAAAGGATCATTTTAAGCAGAGCTCTCAAAAATTAATGTATTGTATTCACACACAAAATAATAATGAATAAAATGTAACTTACAACTAATTGATTCAATGTTTAGAAGCATTAATTACCGTTGAAATTCCATTTCATTCTATATTTTTCTTCCTTATTTTTCTTTTGATTTCCAGAATTATATTTACCTGTGACAGTCGTTCATAGATATGAGCAAGCGGTAGGTAGGATATGTACACGTCGTCAGTGCGTAGTTCAAACGATCTTATGCTCTGACAAACAAAAAAAGCAACATTTAAAATCAGCAAAGAGGGTCAAAAGAGAACACTTCTAAAAGACCAATATTTCTCATTTCCGAACTCCTATATCCTATCAAACTATTGAACGTCATGCGCATATTTTAGGTATGTGAATTTTCAGCGATCATCCAACATTGGTAATTGTCTTTGTTTGACAGTTTTCTGGTATTTTAATTTGGTTTTTCCCTTACACCTACGTGTATTAAGCGCTGTATGCCCAGTGCTATCCCGAGCTCTGTGAAAAAAAAACCCACAGGCAATCACTCGGGTGGGATTCAAACCCACGACCTGTGCATTGCTAGAGAAGATGTCTTACCACTAGACCACCGAGCTAGCCCGATGGCTAGAGGCGGGTTCGAATCCTTAGCAGCAGGTACTGCAACGATTTAATAGATGTAATATTTGCATCGGGGATGAAGAATTTTAAGGGAATGAATTAGGTATGAATTATCGGGATGAATAGTGTAAGGGAAAAACCAAATTAAGTTTCATGGTAGATGAATTTGTTTATCTCATGCGCACTCTTGAAATGCATAAAAAAATACAAGTTATTTGAATCGTAGAAATACAGATAAAAGCAGTCACAACAAAAACAAGTAATTACAAATTTTATAAAAGTGATTCTTAAAAAGAGGAGTTTAACTTCAAGGGTATCAGCAGATGGGGTCTAGTGGGGGGGGGGGGGGGGGCACTTTTGCGAAGGATTGTTCGCCATAGTGTTTAGTTTTGCCAAGTGACTGCTGTAAACATACCATACCAGTGGATGTCAAGTGCAGGGCCCAATTTCATAGAGCTGCTTAACTGCCAATTCTGTGCTTACTGCGCGATTTCCATTTCGTAGCGCTAGTTACCGTCAGCACATGAAAAGGCATGCTAACCTTCCGGTGCTTACTGTATGAAAATGAATGACGTAATAATGCAAATCCATGGTGAACGCCCAAGACGGCTGCCTAATTTTCTTGCTAGCCTGTGAAATACGCTTACGCTTGAGCAATGTTTCTGCTTTATGTAGCACAAACATTTGCTTACCGTTAAGCAGCGCTATGAAAAATTATATGAAGTTGATTTGAAACATTATGAAAATTCATATAAAACAACATTATTATTATTGTTTTATTTGCAACCACAGGACAATATCAAAAATGGTTGGATTACGATACAATAAAAATTATCAAAACGATAACAATACAAAAGCGTATACTACAATAAGAAATAATAAAACAAAATAAAAAAACATTATTTACTAAAAGACCCAAATTGTTGCAAGCATCTAGAGAATAGAAAGGGTAAAAACCATAAAACATGCATACTAGTAAACATGAACGATAAAATACACTTCAAACACCAAAGTATAGGCCTATACAATAAAGCAGAAAAGAAGCACATTTTGAATAGGGTTAAAATAACCAATAAGAAATATTGACAAGGGAACACTATAATTACTTGGCGATCATAACACCAGATTAACAAGGCTTTGTTTAGAGCAACAATAAATGTTATAATTATTAGGCCTTCCACCTCATATGGCGTGTCGTGGCCGAGCGGATAAGATCACTGGACTCAAGCTCTGGTGTTTCTGATCAGCAGAGTGTGGGTTCGAGTCCCGGTCGTGACACTTGTGACACTTAACCATGATTGCTTCGTCCTTCGGATGGGATGTAAAGCCGTTGGCCCTGTGTGTTGTGTAACGCACGTAAAAGAACCCAGTGTACTTATCGTAAAGAGAAGGGGTCCGCCACCGGTGTTCCTGGTTTGATCGGCAGCCTATCGCGCCACAGCACCTTGTAAACCATTACATGGTGCTATGTTAAGGAGTAGATCTCATACTTCAAACGTAGCCTCCCAATACCTTGCAGGAAAACACTTAATGTTGAAGCATTTTGAGCATCACTGAGTGACGATGAGCGCTATATAAATAGCCTTTATTATTGTATTATTACTACACTAACGAGCTATACTTGTCCACTCATCCTTATTAGGTATCTTAATTAACACTCACCCCTAGTTGAATGAAGAATGCATTCACGCACGCCAGGATGTTCCCATGTGTAAGTATAGCACCCTTTGGTGTACCGGTTGTACCACTGGTGTAACAGATTGTACTCACTGTCTCCCAGGCTGGAGGCTGTAGATAAAAACAAGCACAGACTCAAAATCAAAGTTTGTTTCAAATATCACAAGAATTACACGCTTTACTTTTGAAGGATAAAATTACAGAGTTTGAATTTTTGCCAATGTAGGGAACCCAAGTGCGCCCTCTGCGTTCAAGTGTCTGATCAACTTTGTAATTAGCATATCTTAGAATAAAAAGTTAAGTTCGGGGTCGCGACCTTTATGCTCATTCTCTTTTCCACTGTAGCTTTCAGCAAGAGAGAGCACATTTATTTTAGAGTGGTATTTCTCTCTATTTTTGTAGGGAGCATGGCTCTGGCCATGCTCTAAAAACTATTTATCTGGGGAGGGGATAGTATTATGGAGCTATCTGTAAGTATTGTTTTGTATCTAATCGTCTTTTCGTGAGAGAAATATTGTCATTTTTTTAGGGCTAAATCAATCGAGATATTGTACACGTGTGTGTGTGTGTGTAGCCAGCCTCGTGTTGTCTTGACCTTTCGCCCTTTACAAGTGACTGCGTTACTGTAGTGTTACTGTGTTTATGTTGATGCTATTTTGTATTGTGTGCTATTGAATGGAGGATTAAAATCAGTTCAAGTGCGGCAGATCGAAATATATTTTAGATGTCATCAGGTGGATTTTGTAGTTATCGTATTTTGGCAAATGCTTGTCCTTTTTAAATAGTGGACCGGCCTCCTTACCGTATCTCACTACACCAATAAAAGCAGTTTTGATAAAGAAGCCTTTTGTAAAGGCGCAAAAGCTACCTTGCTCATCAAACCAAATAAAAAGACTAGCTTAACACTTACCACTTTTTCCTGCTGATTATTTGAGCCCAGTTCCTGTCAATATTTAATAATAAATACATTTGTTGTTGATCACCTTCTGAATTTCTTTGTTAAAACTTACAAGAGCAAAGATTAGTAAATATTGGTCTTCGGGTAAATTGTAGGTGGGAAACAAAATCTGCTCGATTGACAAGAAAGGATCAAACACATTTCAGGCAGAGGTGCAACGACCCTCAACATTCACATGAATGAAAAATTAGGGCAGTGGGACTGTTTCGGACTAAAGGCCGAGGTCCCCCGAACCTCCTGGGTGTTACATTTCAGAGGATTTACACACTCTCTACATCACCATGAATAAAGAACTAGGGTAGTGGGCCTGGGTCTCCCCTTGGTCTAGAGGATCAAGCCCCCTGAACCTCCTGGGTGTTACATTTCAGAGGATTTACACACTCTCTACATCACCATGAATAAAGAACTAGGGTAGTGGGCCTGGGTCTCCCCTTGGTCTAGAGGATCAAGCCCCCTGAACCTCCTGGGTGTTACATTTCAGAGGATTTATAGACTCGGACCTCTACATCACCATGAATAAAGAACTAGGGTAGTGGGCCTGGGTCTCCCCCTTGGTCTAGAGGATCAAGCCCCCTGAACCTCCTGGGTGTTACATTTCAGAGGATTTACAGACTCTCTACATCACCATGAATAAAGGACTAGGGTAGTGGGCCTGGGTCTCCCCCTTGGTCTAGAGGATCAAGCCCCCTGAACCTCCTGGGTGTGACATTTCAGAGGATTTACAGACTCTCTAGATCACCATGAATAAAGAACTAGGGTAGTGGGTCTTGGTCTCCCCTTGGTCTAGAGGATCAAGCCCCCTGAACCTTTTAGATTTAAGAGGATTTACAGCTTCTGTAAGTCACAATGAAAAATTTACATTCCTGAGTCACGTTCATGGCGAGCAGGAGACAGTTTGACATTTTCACCCAGTTTGACATTTTCAACCAGCCCAAAGCATGGTCAGATGCATATGGTCCGACTCCCACAGTGGTAATGCTGACCATGCAAATGGGACTGGCATTCTGGGAACCCGATCTTAGGTCTATACCGGACCCAGGATGATTTTAGAGCGTGCGAGAGAGAACTTATTACCTCAACGTCTGCAAATTTAAGGAGCTCAATGTCGTGTTGTGTTGCTTTCCCGACCACCTCTTTGGTAGCCTCTTCGATGATAACGATTTGCTTCAAGCAAGGCATCTGCGCTGCTTGATCCAAAAGAATCTCCGCTCGAATTGATGTGTCACACACTACGGTACTAATCTCAACTACACAAAAAAACAAAAACAAAAAAAAGTCATACAATATGGGTCGGTATAGTGGCTACCTGTGGCTTGACGACCTTGTAGCCGTGACCTTCACAACTCAGCTTCTCACCTGCAAGTTAGGCCACCAGATTATTATCACAATATCATTATTAGTGTCGAAAACCCAAGTGCGCCCTCAGTGTTTAAGTGTATGATCAACTTTGTCATTAGCATATTTATTATAAAAAGTTAAGTTTGGGGTCACGACCTTTGGGTTCACGCTCTTTTTCCATTTCAGCTTCGAGCAAGAGAGAGCAAATTTATTTTCTGTAGGCATTTCTCTCTATTTTGTAGGGAACATGGCTCTGGCCATGCTTCAAATACTTTTCATTGGGGAGGGATAGTGTCATAGAGCTATAAGTATTGTTTTGTATTTAATCATCTTTTTATGAGAGAAATATTGTCAATTTTTAGGGCTGATTTAATCATTGTAATCACTGTGTGGCCAGCCTCGTGTCGTGTTGACCTTTCGCCCTTTATAATAAGCGACTGTGCTGTGCATTGTGTATTTTTGGCGTAATCAATTAGATTTTATATTTATTGTATCTTTGTGAATGCTCGTCCTTTTTAAATACAGGACCAGCCTCCTTCCCGTGTCTCTACATTAGTTTTGAAATGAAAATACCAAACCTTGGTTGATGATGTGCTGACACACATCTGGTCCCAGTGTATCGTACAGAGGCACAAGTACAATTGAGTACATGCTACATCCCTGCTCTGCAAGAACCCACTGCAGTACAGGAGGAAAAAAAAAAAATTGTCATCGGTCAAATTTTAAAATGGCCTTTTCAAGGCCTGGGCCCATTTTCATAGAGCCAGTTTTGTAGTCGAGTCACCTGTGTCGAGTCCGAGTCCGAGTCACTAGGTCCGAGTCCGAGTCCGAGTCCGAGTCACGAGTCACTTGTTTAAATATTGATTGCAAACCAAATGTTGTAAAATAAGCATTGGAAATGACAAAATAAAACACATTTAATTTAAACAAAGTTCTGTACCTGCAGTTACAATTTTATTTGAGGTTTAACTCCTTGCCCCTTATCCAGAATATCTTTTAAGGATTTAAAATGATTTTTTTCTCTTCAAAATAACCAATTATGTACTGATTTATTTATTTCAGAAAGGTTAATAGCCAACAAATTTAAAGAAACTTTCTCTAAACCATAAACCTTGTTGGCTACCTACCTTTCTGAAATAAATAAATCAGTATATAATTGGTTATTTTGAAGAGAAAAAAATCATTTTAAATCCTTAAGTTCTTAAAAACTTAATCCTTAAAGACACTGGACACCTTTGGTAATTGTCAAAGAAACGATACGGGGCGGAACGGCTGATGCCATATTAAAAAAGTTTCCTGACCAAGTTTCGCGTGTGCGTGTTGACCATGTGTGGAAACTGGTGCAAATAACACACAGCCATCACAGTGCAATAATGCAAGCAGTGTTTTACAGGTACCAGACATGCCATTTCCCTGGTAATATGCACAATTGCTTCACGCAAGCAGTGGCTATGGTGTTAACGTTGACAGACAACCAGCATTAATATTGGTGTCGTGCATCTCAGTGTTATTGTGCGTATTGAACATACGAATCGAACATACACGCGCTGTATGTACAGTGCCATCTACTACACAATACTACTACAATAATCATGAACACTATTACTCGCAACACCGTACTACAGTGTACTCAGGGCTTGAATTTGGGGGAAATATCCACAAGACCACAAGAATAGTAGCTCCAAATTTTACTGGACCAGAATTTATTTTACAAGACCAAAATCAAAATGAGTTGAATCAGCACTAATACTAATTCCACCTCATTTGTCTAACGTGTAGTGCTTCGATACTGAAGAGAATTGAAAGTTGTTTATCAGACTCATAGTCAACATTTTTCCACAAAATTATTACACAATGAGGTAGCCTATTATTACTCAATAGAAAAACACAAGACCACTGGGCTTGTCCGGTTATGAGTTTACTGGACCGATGCTAAAATCACTGGCCTCAGGCCTGTGGTCCAGTGTCAAATTCGAGCCCTGAAGGTACTCAAGGCACTTGAACAAAGAGAAACCTTTTTAAGGCAGGTTCTTGAAATTGTTTTGAATCATGAGATCCATTTATGTGGCACCTAATGCGGGTTAACAAGGTGCACTCAACAGAGCCAAAAATACCGCGGCAAACCCCTTCTCTTAGGGATACATGTACATGTAAGTCAGGGCTCGAATTTGGGATAAAATTTCGTAAGACCGCAGGGCTTGTAGCTCAAAATGTTTACCGGATCAGGATTTATTTCACAAGACCAGAATCTTTATGAGAAAGAGCTTTCTGCACAGTTTCACATGTAAATTGTAGATTTTTCTCATTTGTATTTATGGGTTAGTATTATTTTGATACTCAACGGAATTGTATAAATACCAGACTCAAGGTCAACATTTGAACACGTTTTCTTTCTGTTAAAGATATTACACAGTGGCTATTATTCAATTGAAAAACACAAGACCGCCGGACTTGTGAGGTCATGAGTTTACTGGCCCAAGGCTAAAATCACTGGCCTCGGGCCGGCGGTCCAGTGTCAAATTCGAGCCCTGGTACTTCTTGTGCTAAGACGTTAATATTCCTCCATCCATGTGCACTCCGGGAATGACAATCGGATCATCGGAATCGTTTTTAATATTGAAAAAAGGTATTGTTTGTGAAAATACGTGACTCGCAAGTCACGAGTCCTCGGGGACAAGTCCGAGTCACGATAGTCGAGTCCGAGTCCGAGTCCGAGTTTTTTGCAGACGTGACTCGAGTCAAGTCCGAGTCACCGAAATTGGGACTCGAGTCCGAGTCCTGGACTCGAGTCATACAACACTGCATAGAGCTGCTTAAAAGCACAACAATTTGCTAAGCACAATACAATTTTGCTTACCAGAATAAGGTTACCAGCCAAAGTACCGTGTCACGTGTACAATTTGTGACTGGTATCCTGCTCATTTCTGCTTAGCATAAAATTGTTATGCATTATTTTCTGCTTAAGCAGCTCTATGAAATTGGGCCCCGATACCTCCCATAGGCAATGGAGGTAATCACCTCCATGCCACTGGTCAATGCCTTGGTGCCTCTTGAATTGTTCCAGTACAAATTTACATTTCCCTAAATAAAGTGCTCTTCAGGAAAACTGCCTTGCTCAAACAAGAACAAACTGTCAGGCTTGCTTTTCGTGTTGAGGTTAGCCTTGTCCAAGGCTCTTTACGCAAGCACCCCGCTTTGAATTCACCAAGTAGCATAAAAATACAGGCACGGTACTGCAGTACTTGATATACAGTATACCGTGGGGTCAAAGCATGGTTTTTCAACCTCGTACCAAAAAACAAGGCCGAAACAGAGCCTTGTTCCCACTGTAAACGTCAGCTTATGTTTTTCTTTATCATTGCGCAGAGATTCCAGCGCTAATTACGTATGCTGGAATCGGATATTGAATATTCATTTCCTGTACTGGGCGGATAATCGTCCAATCATAAACTCTCGTTATGATGAATGGCATTTTTAAATTATGTAGTATTCACCTTGCCACTATACATTAACCAATGAGCATACACCTCCGGGAAATATTAGCATAAAGCAACTCCGCCCACAATCTGACCTTTTCAAAGCGGGGTGCTTGCGTAAAGAGCCTTGGACAAGGCTATGTTGAGGTAAGCTTGGTGGTACATGCAAACAACTGTACAAAGGGTCATGGGTTCGAATCCTACCCGAGAAGGTTTGGATGTTATTTCTGCAAGTTGTGTGTCAATTGGCCGAGTGCGTGGGAACTAAGTTCTTGCGGCTGAGTCATAATAGTATGGGGTTCGAAACCTGACTAGGACACTGGCGTCCTCGAGCAAGACACTCACCTGCTTCTTAGTATCACAAAGCTTCTCACAAAAGTGATTTGGATTCAATTTGAAACCTCACCTACCCAGCCCACTCAAACGATATTTTCTAGGTGCCTCGTACTAACCTCAACTCGATTGGTACAGTAGATACCGATGTAGGTATCATTGCCAGCCGGTAACCCCTTCTGGATCAGACCAGAGCCAAAATTCATGGCTCGAGCATAAACCTACGAGAAAAATAGATCATTAATTTTTACGGGATTATAAAATACAGCTAAAAAGTTATCTTAAAGAATGAGCGTAATGAATTGGAGTATTTGGATACAGTCATACGAATATTTGAAAGTTCCGAAGCCTGACTATAATACCTGTTCGTAGGTTATCCAGGTGTATGGGGCGTCTTCTTCCGGCCTCCATCCAAGACATGGCTCCTTTGCTGTACATGATAAATGTGGACATTTTCAGAAGTGAAATGGTAAGATAACGTAGGGTGACATTTAGAGAGCATGTGCCTTCGAAAACTGGGCCAAATTTGAAGGCTCTGCCTTAACCATTAGCAAAACATTAGACCTCTCCACATTTGATGATGTGTGTACATGCCAAATTTCTCTGGACTGACTTGCGGCAGACAGTTTGTTTTGACCGGAACGGGTTTGGAGCATCCTTAAATTTTTTTTGCTGGCAGCCGGACAGCTGTTGGAAATATCCAGCCGGAGTTTCCATTGTGTAGTGTTCACAGGCATGCACTGACCATGGTTTGCAAGGGGTTTGTTATTGTGCTTAGTGTGTACTTGACATTCATAAACACCCGAGACAGCTTAATCCATTCTGATTGGTCAAGAGCTGATCACATGGCCATGTTTAAACGTGCGATATAAACACGGTAAGAAGTGTTTAAACATACGCGTGGCGCTCAAGCTTACGCGGGCGTTAATTTACTCGTAGCGCAATCAATACATGCCGGTACTGAATGTACAATCTTTAAGTGCGCGCGCGGACGCACAACTGTTGAGTGTCGTGCACTTTTTGACCCTTTTGTGAAACGGAGCCTGAGGACGTGACAGGGAATTGAAAATTTCAGACAAGTTTTTACAGATTTTCCAACATTATTACGCTTTTCAACAAAAGGGCATTTATGAATGGGAATAAAAGAGTGGCGACTCAGTTTTGAACGTTTGTTTAAAACCTTGCCGTGCGACGACCCTGCAAGGTTTTAAACAAAGACTGAGTCACCATTCTTTTATTCCCTTACTAAAGCATTCTTCACTTAGGCCCCGTTCCCACTGGACCCCGCATTGATCGCGCAATTCGAGAAAAGGGCGATCAGACCCCGCAATTTCTCGAAAAGGGCAATCAAAGGGCGATCAAGCGTAAGTGGGAACGCGAGGGCGATCAGGATCAGACCCCGCAAATTTGATCCACCTCGGGAGTAGGATTAAAGCGGGATCTGATCGCCCTTGTGGATTAATGGGTGATCAAAAGTCTAGTGGGAACGCAAAGGGTGATCAGACCCCGCAATTTGAGGGCGAACATCCGGTACGGTAGGCCCGAATGGCGCGAAAATGGTGTTCTTTTTTCTTCTATTCCCAGCAAGCACCACGCATTTGGTGACATGAATTGCAAGTAAAGCATAAAGCAGTATTGACGTCACGTGACGATACCAACTACCATTCTGTACAACGCATCCACACTAAGCCCAAACCCACGCTTTAATTTTGGATGCATTGTATTCATACGTGCACGTTCTTTAAAGATGGCAGCGCCCAGCAAAAAACGTCCCATAAATTCGTCAAAAAAAACCTCCCAAAAAGATGAGAAGCGTGGCAAACTATGGTCGGACGAGGAGCTGGGAACTTTTTTAGACATCTGGGCCAGTCAAGAAATTCAAAACAAAATGGACGGCACCGTGAGAAATAGCACAGTATTTCAGGTAATTGTGAGGAAGATGGGCGAAAGTGGCGTAGTAGAGGAGCCACCCCACACTGTGTGGTCGCCATAGATACGTTGCGCCTGCGCACTGCCCACTTGGTCGACCTGCGTTGGTGAACTTTGAATCCACTTCCGTTCCCAAAAGGGAGATCAATGCGCGATCATACTCTCGTGGGAACGCGACCGCGATTCACGTCTGCGACTAATCCTTTTGCGGGGTCAGGATCTCGTAATTGTGGATCCAGTGGGAACGCGGTCTTACACAGCTCTCACAGGAAACAAACCTTCAGGAGATGATCTATTTAGACTTGACAAGTAAATATTTGTAAGTTAATCCTTCCAAAATAAAATGTGATTGGATACAGAAACAATCAGCAGTGAGCACTCATTTGGATGCAAGGTTACAAACCCAATTTTAAAATTACTGGACCCCTGACCAGTGGTTACTTCGAGCCAATGACTGGCAAGGGACCGGTGAGATTTTATGGAATGAGATAATAAAAAAAAACTTTGCTCAAAAAACTCCGGTTTCAAAAGTGACAGTACTTTGGTGTGGAAGCGAAGTCAAAATTATTAACCTACCAGAGAGTTTCATGCCACGCATAAAACAGTCGTGAAGCGATTCAACTCCGTCGTAGAATCTTGAGATGAGCTTGCCATCTTTGACTAATGGGGAGACGCGCACATACTCTGTTGTTCCCTTGATGAAATAAAAGTCGTGAAAAATTACTTGAAGAAGTTTTAAAAAAGCAAAACATGGGTAATTTAAATTTAGGGTCTTGCAATTCCATTTCAGGCCGCCATTTGAGGTCAAACAATGGAAACATGAACACGTGGTTATGCACTACAAACAGCACTCTGCCAATGATAGGTCTTTCTTTGACCTGTGAGGGCGCTGTTTGATCTAGTGGCGTCAAACGCAAGGGGTCATGCTAATTTTGAGATTATACTTTGTACTGGCATACCCCTGTTAAAAAGTTGGATGGGTTAATATTGAAAATTACTAAAACATCCTGTACACCCTTTCAACTTAGGTTAGTTTCCAAGGTTTAGTGTCAAGGACTGCGCAGGTGGCACAAAGGGGGTGGGCTACGTAAAGCTGTAACGCTGTTGGGACCGTGGGCATGCCCCAGGGACCAGGGCCTGCCCCAGGGACCAGGGCCTGCCACAGGGACCAGGGCCTGCCCCAGGGACCAGGGCCTGCCCCAGGGACCAGGGCCTGCCCCAGGGACCAGGGCCTGCCCCAGGGACCAGGGCCTGCCCCAGGGACCAGGGCCTGCCCCAGGGACCAGGGCCTGCCCCAGGGACCAGGGCCTGCCCCAGGGACCAGGGCCTGCCCCAGGGACCAGGGCCTGCCCCAGGGACCAGGGCCTGCCCCAGGGACCAGGGCCTGCCCCAGGGGTTTTGGTAAATTCAGAAGACGTTGATAACCTCTCGTGCATTCTAAACTTTTCTGGGTTTTCTTTTGAGCAAACAGTGTTTGAAAACTTCATGTTTTTTTTTTTTTTATAAATAGCTCACAAGTTACATATACATGTTAGGCACGCCAGGAGTTTTTGTCTTGTCAGTTTTGCCTCATACACTGTAGTTTGTTCCGACAGAATTTTCTTTGTGACAGGTGGCTATGAAACTCTGCCCTTGCCGTGGCTCTTGAACCCGACCCCCCCCCCCCCACCCCCAGACTTGGCTGTAACTTTTTGGTCACAATCTTGTAGACTTTACAATCCTTGCAAACTGCATTGCATCAAACAGAAACTCAATGATTTGTACTTACTGGTAGCTCTACTGACTGCCGTTTGGGATCTATATCCAGAATTCCGAGTTTTTCAAGCTGTTCTGCTATACCACAACTGGCCATGACGGAATCTGTGGTAAAACCACAGCAGTTGGATTAGTTGTGTAAACCCTGAATCTAGCTGTCATCACCAGTAATTATTTTAATAATAATGGTTCCTATTAGAAACACATCTCCTTCCAACCTTAACCCCATTATCCCCAATTATCAAGCTTCCGTCCACTTCCTAGACCATGCACTCAAGCCCATAAATCACCCATGTGGTAGGCCCACTGGATACCCCCATGGACCTGCACTGACCAACACTATTATCCGGTCAGTGACCGAGCTTTACCAATCCTCTCTATATAGTCCATAGTTTAATTCTTAGATCACTCTCTGCTTTTCTGGTTAACCTGGTGAGACACACTTGTACACTGTGGTCCAATCCAGTATTCTCATTCACTGTACTCTTTGTCTATACGAGTAACTAGCCAGGATTGAATAAAGAATCTCCTGTATTTTACAACCTACTTAGAACGTTTCCGCTATCTTCTTTCTTTCTACATTCATCGGCCAAACCCTGTAACACCCGAATATCACATGTTACATTTGTAAGGGTATTAACCCTCCCCTTTCACTGTATACTGTATTAGCATATAGAAAAAGAAGTGAGCTTTCGAATAAAAACACCATAATTTCATTACCAAATTATGAACCTACCCTTATTTTAAATAATAATAATAATAACTTAAATCCCAGCTCCATAAGAAAAAAGCAGATTACATGATTGGTGTATAGAGAGCATGGAAAAATGTCAGTATCCGGCCACCACTTTTTCATTCGTTATGAAATAAAATAGTATCTAATTTACTCAAATGAGATATTTTATTGGTAAAAAATGAGTGAAAAAGTGGTGGCCGGATACGGAAATTGTTCTGGGAGGACCCCCATGCTGTGTGAAGCTTTTTGTCTAAATGTAATTCCACCAGTGATGGTCATTCCACTGCCAATGAAGTTGCTTTCTTTTTGGGGCGGGTCACTAAGATTACGAAGGACTGTAAAAAAAAAAGCCTATATATTGATAATGTACCTGGCGTTCATCATCAGAGATCAGAGCATTGATCCACCACAAGTCACAAACTCAAAGTTTCAAATACTACACTTATTTTCCTATTCAAAAATACTCCATGGCCCCACCTCGATCTTACCAGTTTTTTTGTTTCTTCTTCAGAAAGCTAGAACTACCGACTTAAGGGGGCGTCACAGAGTCTTCGTTGGAGAAATGAAGCCTGCGATCAGTTGGCAATGTTCCAGTCTTGTAAACTGCTAGTGCTACCGTATAGAAATTGGAACAATTAAATTCGTACACAGTACAAACTACAACCATACATAGAGAATACTATTTGGTTAGCGAAGCGTTCCTTCCTACGTTGAATCATCAACCATATACAACACACCCCCAAAGCTTTTGTGGGTCAACAATTGCATCTCTAGCATGGGCATATGTATTGATCAACTGCTGCTGTGGTGGATGTGGACAATCACAACGTGCTGTGAACCCATATCCATAGAGAAAGCTGCAAAACCACGCCAGGCCAGGGGCCGCACAAGGACCACACTCTTGCTGCTTTGTTATTCAAATTCTGCGTTGGTCCTTTCTCAATGATTGTGAGCTGCTCATTCAATCCATCACAGAAAGATTCGTGATCAGCAGAGCAGAGTGAAACTACCAACTGTACGCGTGTTTGTACAGAAGACACCAAGCCTCAAAACCTCACACAGCAAACTCGCCTAACAACTGTAATACTAATCACACTATTCTAGTCAGCTGACTGGGGGGGGGGGGGTCTAGAGTAGTGTGATTAGTATTACTATCTTCTTCTTTTTTATTAGTCCAGTTGTTAGGTGTAGTGTATCGTGAGAGCCACTTTATGTACTGTACATATCATAAAGCTGTGTATATAGCTGACGATTAAAGACTCAAGTACTGGTAGTACAACTATACCAAGCAAGTACACTACAGTTGGTCAAATAAATGCGTAACACACGCCATCTTGAACAGTTGTATGAATCATCTTGTTTTGGGTTTTATAAACAATACAACGTCAACACGCACACGTGCCTGCATTGTTTATGCCTGACGAGGTGTCACTGAACCGCCCTCTCTCTCTGGATAGCCTCGTTTTTTGGTACGAGGTTGAAAATCCATGCTTCGACCCCACGGTATACTGTATATCAAGTACATGTACTGCAGTACCTGGTGAATTCAAAGCGGGGTGCTTGCGTGAAGAGCCTTGGACATTAAGGCTACCCTCTCTGGAGAGCCTCTTGTCCTAATCTCATAACCCTCACGGCCTCACCGCACCCTCTTGCAATGTTTAGGCCTCATTTAATTAATAATATAAACACATGCTGCGGTGGGAGCCCACCCCCCCCCCCACTCCATCCCAAGCTGAACACTTTATTGCTAAAAAAAACAAAAAAACAAAAACTCGTGCACTATTAAGCCTTATACACCCGCTGGGGTATGACAGATATTTTCCGCTATCGTCTCCACGAACCTCATACTGAGTGACATGTACAAAATCCTATTCGAAACTTTTTGCCCTTCACGTTTACACGCCTACAGCTTCTTCTTTTTTAAATCCGATCTTGCCAAAATTAGACTGTATTTGTTCTTTGTACTCTCATTGAGCGTTGCGCTGGCCCAGAAAATCCACTTCTCAAAAAAATAAATTCTCAACGTTTTTCAGAGTCCTCGCCTGTCGGTAAAAAATAAGGCTGCTCAGTTAGTAATCAGTGGTAGTCTGCGCGCAACGTTGGTCCACAAAAACCAGCTGTACATAATTATCATGCGCTCTTACATACTGTACATAAACCATTGGTTATCGTGGACCAGCGTTGCGAGTACACTACCACTGAATACCAACGGAGCAGCCATGAGCAAGTTCGGGTGGCTGACCAGAGTCGACTAGACTTAACCATGTAGTCGATCTAGATGTCACTCGAACGCTGCATGGTTGAACTAGCTAGTCCAACTGGATCAACCTATCTCCGGAGCACTGTGTCTAGTCATCTAACGAAGTTACGTCACTTTGTTAAGATTGCGGTTTGGTTTGGTTTATCGTTTTTTTGCAAATTTGTTGTGCAGAGTGGATTTTCTGGACCAGCGCAACGCTCAATGGGACCAAATGCAGCATAATTATGGTTCGTGGAGACGATAGCGGAACGAACCTCGTATAGCTCTTGGAGTAGTATGACCCCAACCCAAGCCTCTCATTTTGGTACAAGAATAAACACATGCCGAGTTTAACTCATCATTTTACACAGTTCCTTCATTTTAGTACATCAAACCCGTTTAGGTGTCACCCCTCCCGAGTCTTGTCATTCAACAATGAAAAGTAACATGCCGAAGCATGCTGGGCCCAATTTCATGGCTCTGCTTACCGCAAGCAAAGAATCGGCGCTTACGGAAGCAGGGAATTCTTTGCGTATTTCACGGGTTAGCAAGTTTTTGCCTGTGCGCGTGCGTACTCTTTGCTTATACACAGCTTGCTACTAGCGCATGAATTCGGCGCTTGCACAGTAAGCGGAGATTGGTGATCGCAAGCGCAAAATTCGGCGGTAAGCAGAGCCATGAAATTGGGCCCAGATGTCCATCCTCTTGAGCTGCTTAGAGCTAACCACACCCCCGAGCCTCTCTTTCAATATAAATAACTCTACTGAGGTGACACCCCCCCCCAACAAAATTGATTCTATGAAAAATAAGTCCTCAAATGAGCTTCCCGGCTTGTCATAAAATGAAGACAGAACGATTCCCCTCTCACCAAACCGTACCGTATAGCATGATTTCTCGGCCCCTTGCGCGCATCACAACGCGCCGTATACACGCGCCTATCCTGTCCGCCATTTTGGCAAGTCAAAAATGTACACAAAGGCATTGAATCCTAAATTGGCGGAAATGGTAGACGTGCATTTTGAGGAGGTGCATTCCGCGCTGTGCAGGGGGGTCAGATAGAGTTTGGCCTTCGACTGTGGTTTATTCATTCGCAAAATACATGCACATGAAATGGTGTTAGGCAAAGTCAGTCCTAAATGCAGTCTGCCTCTGGTTGTTGATGAACAAAATGAACAGTGTTGTTGTGATGGTACAATAATATTAACATTGCAAGAAATTACCAACAAAAAATAACGACTCTACATTCGGAGCATACGTGCAGTATCTGTCTCTTTTTATTTTGTAATATTCTTTTGAGAGCTATAGGCAATGTTACAATTACAATACTATTTTTTAACTGAAAAACGTAACCAAAACAACTGTTTAATTGCATACTGCAACGTTCTTCATTGAATATTTTCTCAAAAAACATAGAAAGTTAACAGTAAACGGTAAACTTTTTATTTATTAATTTTTTTCAGAGCTAATTAGGCACTTTAACATGACTTCACATTCTAAAAAACAGCGTAGCCCATAATAGCATGTCCCATTTGACCACAATAATTGGTGCGCAATGGATTTATGGGTTACGTCCACACACCACCGCCAACCAACATGGCGAACTGCTTTAGAGACGATGTGCCACACGGCACGTAAACCTGGCACATGCAAGTAAACACCAGCTCGACGTCCATGTTGGCTTAATAGACCTTTCTACTGCAACGTCACAGCCCTATTATTTGCCAACCAAGGTTGAGAAACTATGAGAAGCCATGAATGCAAAGCAAAAACAGATTGCCACAGTTAGTAACGATGTTAGACACAGTATTAAAAAATAGTGTTGAATATGTTTGGAAACTCTTTTTTCTAAATGAAAGTTTGCATAAGTGTTTTATTGGTCATGAATGTTAACACGATTTAATGTTTGGTAACATTCGGCCGTCCATGCAAACCAGGGCGGTTTGTTTATCAACAATACGGTACATCTTCGAGATGGCGCTTGCGCGAGTCCACGCTATTGTGACACTGAATCTAGTTAATGGCACAGACCATGTCTAGGTTATTTGTATTTACCTTCCATGTGATGGACGGTTCAATAGAACATGTCACCTTGTTTTAAATACGGGTGTGATACTGTTTACAGAAAAAAATAATATTTTATTCAATAAATGTTCAACATAGAAAAGCTACAGCTTCAAATACGAGGCCAACATCAAAGACTGGTATAATGCGCATCACATTCAAGAGACTTTCTAGTTTAAAAACACTTACATGTTTTTCAATGGAAACATAGGGTTTGGGCTAGCAAAATAGAAACTATAGCAGACCAGGCAAATATATTTCAAAGGGAGTTTTCCCCGTGACCATCTTTAAACATGAAAGCTGTGTGTGAATCTGTAAACATTTACATTTTACATGCTACCAAACTGCACACCCTTTGGTATTAAAGTTATGAAATGGCAACAAATCTTCATATCAAAAGGTAACGACAATCGCACATTATCGATGTCATGCATTGGTGGTAGGCTGCATTCATAACTTTGTTTTTCTTGTGTTTGTTTCGGCACTTTTGCTGTCACCACTCCAACATGGTGATAACCATGAGTTCGTTTGCCTTATAGGCATTTTGAGATTTGGAGTCGAGTTTTTTAGTTTATTTGTCTATACAATGTTTTTTCTTATCGAAGCAGCACACAACCTATGTTCATACTTTGCTCTGTTCCAGGCTGAACTTGAACCAAAGGCGCTGGGATGTGCTGATCGTATACCATGCTCATTGGGCCGTTTGCCCTGCCTTAATAACCCCCGGTCAATTCTTCCTGTTTGCGAAAAAAAAAACGATCTCTACTGATTAGCTGTAATTTGTAAATCCATTAGATACAAAGGCTAACTACGGTTTACATCATCATATCGCTTGTGTACGTCTTGTGATTGGGGACACAGCGCCGAAACGCAGAGCAGTCAGTCCCATCATGCATCCCTACATCCTGAACAAGAATTTGTACTCATTAGCCCATCCCAGCGATCTTGGATGATACCGGTGTGCAGAGCGAATGTCCACACTCTATTGAAATTTAGTCGAGTTTTCCGTACGTTTCTATGGAAAACCGTAATTAGTGCTTGTTCGTCGGTACGCGCGTTTTATAATTGCCCACTTGGATAATACTGTGAAAAAAGTTCCTGCCGTTGATGGCAGCAGAGCTTTTGTCCATCACATTGTTGTAATGGGCGTTATTTTTGAACAATGTCCTTACCCCCAAAACATTGTTCATATTCGACACAAAAAAGAAATGTACTTCTCTTTCAATAGACAAATACAGTCAAATTTTGAAATCCACACACACTTTTGCTGCGGCAAAACAAATAAATTAGAAAACCTACTGTTAATTCATGTTGCTTCTTGTTGAATCTTGTAACATGAACAAACAAAAAAATCCAAATGCAAGTACTCATCTAAATACAGCAATAAAAAAAGCTGTAAGTATTTCTCATTCGAAAAGGCGAAAACGCGGGCTTAGTCGCATCCCACTTCTGCACCCCAGATACCAGTGCGCTGCATCCTAGCCTGTATGACCTTTTTGGGCACCACCTTCCGCTCCGTGACCTGGCCCAGGGTTGCCATCAGATCTATGAACATGGTGGTTGGGTTGATCTTCCAGCCGAACTCCCCCGCCTTGTAGTCCCACGGGAAGGTGTGGTGGTAGTTGTGCCAGCCTTCACCGACCGCTAAGGACGAGACGAATCTGTTCTCCGAGGGGTTGATGAAGCGATCATATGGCTTGTTCCCCCAAAGATGGGCTGCGCTGTTCACCATCCACGTACAGTTGAGCGTGAAGCAGTAGCGAAGCAAACCAGCTACGTAGAAGGCATTCCAGATCGTTTCTCCCCAGCAGATCACCGGTACAGCGGTCGGTGCGATGAAACAGAAGAACAGCACCAACGGGAGATAGTACCTGGCACATGACATTACAACAAATTACAAATTAGATACATTTGCAATATTCATCCTTTCGCACATGAAACACATTGCAAAGGTAACTAATGTTTGAACTCTTTTGACTCCTACTCACTTTCTTTGGTATTTGACCACGGGGTCAGCAATGAGGTCACGAAGATCAATTCTTGACCCTTTCTCCATCACCTTGGGATGTTTACGACACAGGAGCCAGCCGACGTGGGCGAAGAAGAACCCTCTGGTGGCGTTGTGTGGATCGGCGTCGGTCTCCGAGTACTTGTGGTGAACTCGGTGGTCGCGGGACCACTCGTAGATGTCATTCTGCAAACCAGAGTGGATAGTTCTTCATGAAAAAATTAGTCTTGGTCTCATTTGTTGGTTTTAATTATGTTCATGTTCATGTTCATGATGAGAGTTCGGTCGATTACAATTATTGTAATGGTCGATTGTTTTCAGTCAAAAGTTCCTGTTTTTTGTTGTTTTAGGTTGTTTGATTGGTAGTTGTTTTGGCACTATGCAACGGCAGATAACTTGATTGTAACAGTTCTTAAGATCATACTACGAAATGTACTATTAACTTAAATTGAAGGGTTTAAAACGGTCGCATAATATAAACCACGGTCACCACAATAATGATAACAGCGGGAACGCCATGTTGACTTTGATGTGTGGTTTGCATTGCATGGTCAAACGACCTATGAACCGAACGTGTGATGATGAGGGCTGGTGTGGTTTTGGGTGTCATACATTGGACACCCAAGTCTGGCCTGGGAATGTGTAGAGCTTTACCTGGGATGCGCTTATTCCATAACCCAATCATGGGATGCAATGTAAACTGAATGTGTGGTTTTTCCTGATCCATAAACCCTAGCAGGTATTTTGCGGGGTCTTAATTACCTGGAGTGCTATGCAGTTGAACATTGCCAGGAGTATTCGTAGAGGGAGCTTTGCCTTGTATGTGCGATGAGCCCATAGCCGATGTGCACCTGCTGTTATCCCAATACCGGAGCATAGATAAAGCCCGATAGCTGAAAAGACAATAGAAGGCACTATTAATTGGTAACCGATTTTTGCGTGTCAATATTGGTAAATTGAACATCCAGAGAAATATTCCCATATACAACTCAGCGTATTTTGGAGAATGGTTTAGGGGGAAAACTGCAAATTTGATGCCAAAGAAATGGCGATAGTTTAAACTTACCCCAGAGAAGCGTGTACGTTCGACACTTCCACGTCAGAAATAAGAAAGAATAGAGGGACGCTATGTGCAACGACGCCATAATGATCACGTTACGCCACACGATTCGTGTCCGGACTTTCAGAGCGTCTCCTCCCGGCTGATTGTCGGCCATCTCGGCCAACTGACCAGGTGCTGCCCCCGGCATGTCGGTCGCCTCGCCATGCTCCTCTTGCACCTGCTCCGCATTGCCTTCTTCGGGGGTTAACTCCACGGAGGAGTAGATGTGATTACGTGGGGCCATTTTGAATTAGTGCTGTCACAATTTAACCTATCAGGCACAAATAAAGATGGGCATTAAATTCCCTTTGAGACAAAGATCTAACATAGGTACGGGAGGAAGCTTTTTATAATAGACTCGATCTTGGTGAAGTAACCGCAATAATACAATGGTTATACTTGAAGCTTTGGTTTTAGGAACACGTAAAATTTGCTTTAACACCATTTATAAGAGACTATGGTTTACTGTCCGTCAGCTGATATGGGACCTCGGCAGTCCCATCAACCCAGCTTCATCATATTGTTACCAAAGTTGCATGACTTTCGGTTGACTTCCTTCTCATTTATATTACGCGTGACATCCTCGACAGTGTTGGTTGAACTCGAATTTCCAAAATCTTAGCCAAAAGGAATCTCCGAAAGGCATTCTTTGTAAAACAACACTGTTTGCACAAAATAGCCTCGGGCATACGTGTGTTAGCTTAAGCAAACACTCTTCTTATCACAATATCGGTTTCTATTTTTGACTCAAACGGTGACTCCTGGAAAAGAACGCAAAAAATACAACATCTTAATAAATGTGCGGTTCTTTTTGGCGAATTTGCGTCTCGGATTATTTGATTCAATGAGGTTGTTATAAACTTTCCATTAAAGCAAAAAGATGTTCAAATGAAAAGTGGTCAAGCGTAGGCAGTATATATAAGTTAGTTGATGTCTGCTCTAATTGCATATTCATAATTGTTTTAGTCTTGCATAATAATTATTGATCACGTGGATATAACAGTGCAAACGGCAAATGAACCGCACTGCATGTAAGAGTCAATGTATCCTTCCGTTTAAATAAATAAAACATTTCCTTCCTGAAAGAAGGGAAAACCAGAAACTGGATACATGTATTAAGCATATTTCCCACAAAATTATTAAAATTCGTTTTCATTTTTATTTAAAAGCTAAAAGAAGAAAAAAAAAACCGTTCTTTCCCGGCAGGGAAAACAAATAAACAACTTCCTAATATTAAACATAACTTGTTTATTTCAAATAATTCATTTCTGTGTTCATTTTGGTTTAAAACCAAACCAAAATGAACATGTGGGGTGTGTACAACATTGGTAAGGGTGAAATATAAAATATGTTAACACATTATTTGCTCATGACTTACAATGGTATAAAACTAGTCAAGGTGAAACCTCCCCTGAAATATAGTTTTGCTTTTAAAAGCTATAATTTTTAGTAATAAAGTAAAACAAATATTTTTGATCTCGCGAGTCCAACGATCGATGTTTGAAAAACTGTGCAAACATAATATAAGAGTTTTTCCACTGTTTTCTTGTGACTCTGACGACAGATTGAACTAGAACCTTCTGGTTTGGTTTTTCATGTATTGGCCATATATGTTGTGGATAATAGTGGATACCGATCTTTGTCAATGACAAAATGTTGTCCAGGTAGTCCAGGAGAACTATTTTCTGGGCCGAACGTCTGCCAGTTGTGTTCGCAAACTAACTAACTGTGAAATAAATAAAAAACATCAGCTTTGAGGAGGTTTATCCCAGACTGATGGGATCGTGTTTTTTTTTTTAACTACTACGAGAAAGGTTACACCTCTGCCTTGCAACTTAAGCAATCGCCCCATTCAAAATAATTGCTAAACGAATTTTTATTGCTACCAAAAATGTGCAAAAGTAAAAAAAGAGGCACCAGTCACAACATACTACATTCTGGCTGCTGGCCCATTTCGTCTAAGCAACATGTTTCTAAGCCGAGTGAATCCTATCCTTACCGAGATTTGTGAACTCAGGATAAAGTAGAAAATGTCCAATACGCTCCTCCTAGCTCAACGCAATGAAGACAACTATCACTCAGACTGGACAAGTATAGAGCTGAACAAAATTGCGTGTGTTTTTATAACAATAACTGCTCAGCAAAATTGCCACAGCAGCAGTCACACACAATCACTGCAAAGAGACGTAGTATTGAAAACGTCGTAACCTATTAAGCACCTTACAAATGGTTTTGTGCTAAGCGTATAGTTTTGGGAGGGGAAACCCGCATAATTTCGTCATGCACCAATGCATGATCGAACACAGCGAGGTCGGTCAAAACACTTTATTACACAGCGATGGTCCGATTGGATAAGTCAACATCGTACGAGCACACGCCAATGCCATCGTCTGCTAAATATAACCTTTGTGACCTTTCATTCGTATCCACAACGAAAATGTCTCCAGCAAAACTGACTCGGGTTGAGATATAATACAATGTCAAATAAAGTTTAACTGGAAAACAGATGTAGATTGATAAGGCAAAACAAGGTGCATCTTTTTCATGGATTTTTATGATTGTATGCTGTGTATTGTAGAGCACAGTATTTCAACAGTGTCTAAGGGAGGAGGGGTAGTGTTTTTGCCCAAGTTTTATAACGCTGCATTCGATCACCCTGAACTTTTCTGTAGTAACTTTTCCCAATATTATTTATCTACGGTCACATTGTAAAAAAGTGTTAGGGCTCAGCCGTTATCATGGCAACCGTATGTTTAACCTTGAGTCAAACGATTTTAACGTTGTAGTAGATTTCCCCCCAAAAAGTGGTAGTGCTTTTTTTTTTTTTTTTTAATAAATGAAAATACAAGAAGTTGTTCAAATAGCTTGATTTTGGGGTCACAACCTCGGCATGGTGTTCGACAACACCATGTTCATGGAATCCCCAGATGAAGAATTTAGATCTGACTGATTGGTAGAACAAGAAATGCCTGACATGCAGGGGCAAGGTTCAGAGTCCCCCATGTTTTTTGGGCACGTTGTAATGACACTCTAAAACTCTTCATTATTACATTAGCGAATTGAATCAAAAGTCTGCAGAACAGTAGTAGGGCTGGTTTGTCAAAAGATCGCACAGAGACTGAGAGCGCCGGCAGGGTTCAAAATGATAAGCAAATGGTAGCCCCTTCACACCAACTTTTTGTTCTGTTTTTTACACATTATACTTGCACTTTATCTATAAAAGCATAAGAAACAACAATGGTAGGACTGAAAATGTTTTTCACAGGTTTGCACTTTGGCACATTGGTCATGGTGGGAAAACTCCCCTTGAAATTGTTTGTGCTTAATGTAGCTTTTGAAAAGAAATAAGTTTTTTATTTTAATTGGTCAAAAACCCATTTTCATTAAACAGTGAAAACATATTTGTTCACAACTTAGGTCAAAGTGCTGATAGTGGGCTCGGTTTCACAAAAGCACTAAGATACATCTTAAGATTAGTTGTCAATATTGTATTGAGACTTCACTCTTTGCTTAGCAATTAAGATTAATACCCAGTTAAGATCAGTCTTGACTCTTTGTGAAATCGGCCTTAGCCATGCTAGCAGTCTTTGACAACATTAAATTACAAGTTTAGTAAGCCCAACTCCGTAAGCCTACCCCTTTTATTTGTTAAAATGTATATACAACAAGAGAAGAACTGTCAGATTGCACACTGGGGTAGTAGCCAACAAGTGCCGATAAAATTAAACTCGACCTGCTGGTGGTGAGGCACGGCACGCAGCTACCACTACCAGTCCACCATGGGTGAGCAGCAGCGCATGCAGACGGCCTACTGCTGCTGCGTGCTTCGACCAGACTCTACTCGGTCCGTCCATAAATGGCGGTGTCTGTGTCGTTATTTATCGAGGTCAGTCGACGTATTCCAGGGTAGGCGTCGGCCTAGTCCTTTCACTCAGTGAACACTTAATTCCACAGAATTGCGGTTGTCCAATTCAAACCGTACGGTGCAAGACCCCCAGACCACAATAACCCTATTTTTCTAGTACTCCCTAGAGTAGTACAGGAAGTAAACTATCCTAGCTATAACTTATAAAGGACATTTTAAATCAACTAAAGAGTAAGACATTTTTCACTACTATTTTCCATTACACCCAGTATAATATGCATTCACTCATCACGATCAAACAATGTACAGTCGAACCACTCTCAAATTTCATAACATTTTGGTTGCAGAAACCGGTTGAATATTTACCCTTCTTTTCGATGTCAGTACTGTGGTACAACAGGTAATGTAGCATGAATTTTGACCATCAAAATAAAAAAACAAGAAGCCATGAAATTTGTAGTTTGAGACATGAAATGAAAATCACTGCACATAATCCCCACTTACTTTCTCTCGTTCGTCGTCGTCCAGCTGGTTTTCTCGTCGCGTACGTACATCCCATGTACAACATGTAAGTCGTACTGTGTGTGTGCGTGCAGTAAACATACATACGTACGTAACTACAATGTAATGTACATGTACCTCATGCACAAGTCATGTACATGTACATGTACATGTACATGTCGTAGATCACTCTCCCTGTGCACAAAATTTGTATGTATCGTGCGTGTCGCATAATCTTACTAGACACATACGTCACGTGCGTGAGACTATTTTTGCATATTATTAATTACTTATGCACAGCCTTTTGCCGCGTGTTATCATAGTCTGCTGGTTCACGGTCATTCCCATCCGTCAGCGTTGATATTCGTATCACGGGGTGCCAGTATGCCGCGATCAGCACGAAGCCATGAAATAACACGAAGCGGTGGTGTGGCGTGATGTGTGCTGATGGATGGGACAGCGCGTGATGATGACGTATATAGCTGTAAACCAATGAGATGTTCTATCCGTCGCAAGTTTTTGTTACTAGATCATGAGTCATCTCAAATTCTTTTTAAAGTGCTTGGGGGGGGGGGGGGGGGTGCTGATTCTGTAGCGACTGGTTGGGACACTGTACACAATTTAGTGTGCTTTTGCATGCTGTAGCTATGGTGGCCCTGAAGGGACATCGCATATCGCAAACGTGTGCGCATACGTATGCGATGTCGCGAAATTTATCGCGAATATGTGCGCACACGTATGCAATGTCGTGAAACAATTCGCGAATATGTGCGCACACGTATGCAATGTCGTGAAACAATTCGCGAATATGTGCGCACACGTATGCAATGTCGTGAAACAATTCGCGAATATGTGCGCACACGTATGCAATGTCGCGAAACAATTCGTGAATATGTGCGCACACGTGTGCAATGTCGTGAAACAATTCGCGAATATGTGCGCACACGTTTGCGAATTCATTTGCAATGTCGTGAATTTTATTGCATACCTTGTCGCATACCTTTGGGGTGGTGTCATTTTGCGGGCAATTTGTTAGTAACCTAGGGAGTACGCAAGTGGCCCGGTCCCATCTTGTATACCAAAGATACTTCAAGGCAGGAGCTTGGGTACCAGGCAGGTACATTTTAGTGTGGCCATGCCTAGCCGGCCAGCCACATGGTGATGGTACAGCATCATGTCACAAAACAAAAGGTCCATGCAAACAATCGTCGGACTATTCTCACTAAAATGAGCACCGGTACAATGGTTAGTATAATAGTTATTCACTTATTAGAAAAGCGTGAGGAACAGAGTGCGCTCGAAGGTAAATTAGTCAGACCCTATTTATATCTATTTGTACGTCTCGATCCCAGACTAGCTGCTACAACTCCCCAGTTCATTAGGAATTTTATTGAATGGTATGCGACAAGGTATGCAATAAAATTCACGACATTGCAAATGAATTCGCAAACGTGTGCGCACATATTCGCGAATTGTTTCACGACATTGCACACGTGTGCGCACATATTCGCGAATTGTTTCACGACATTGCACAAGTGTGCGCACATATTCGCGAATTGTTTCACGACATTGCATACGTGTGCGCACATATTCGCGAATTGTTTCACGACATTGCATACGTGTGCGCACATATTCGCGATTTATTTCGCGACATCGCATACGTATGCGCACACGTTTGCGATATGCGATGTCCCTTCAGGGCCACCATATGTAGCCTAGTCCAGATTCTGGACGTTCTTTATTAATAGCTATCCCGATCACACACGGAAACCTAGGGGGAGCTATACGAAAACGGTCCACACGCTGGACTAGCTGTAGTCCGGCACTGGAAGATTTCTCTTTTCTCAGAGTTTGGCTGGCGAATGCTATACAATGTTTATACTGCTGTTAAACTTTAGTTGCTACGACTACTACATTCCTTGCTCTATGGTTAGATAATGTCAGCTCCCGACAATAATTAGTTTTTACTTTTTAATACCACTTTCTCACTGGCGGATCTGTAGGCCTACCTTGGCCCTAAAATAAAATTAAAGCAACTCTCTCGAACCTGTTTAATCAAAATTTTCGAGTCAAATCGGCCAAAAATCGGACCTACGCCATCTTTAAATGACTAACTTATAAAAGAGAGGTGGCAACATCACTTTTAATGTGCCGGAAAACGTTAATTAATAAATAGCCTCAGAAAAATCAGGAAAGCACAATATCCGCCTCTTCAATTAAATAGGGCCAGGG
This sequence comes from Pisaster brevispinus, assembly GCA_023634235.1. Classification (NCBI taxonomy): domain Eukaryota; kingdom Metazoa; phylum Echinodermata; class Asteroidea; order Forcipulatida; family Asteriidae; genus Pisaster; species Pisaster brevispinus. The sequence continues at coordinate 12,955,229 of JAMKCF010000015.1, read as the reverse complement.
CGCGAATACGGTCACTGCCCCCCCCCCAACCCCAAGCTAATACCGTCGTAATAAAGGGAGCCCTCACACGCCAGTTCTTTGCAGATGTTGCACTCACGATGAACTATCAGCAATAAACATATGACGTCACATCTGGAAATCAGATTGTACAAAAGTCTCGCCTAGAGGTCAAAAGGAGGTCGTTCATTGGCTAACCCTTTGCGCCGTACGTACAAATCTGTGTGTTTCGATTGTTTTGTCATCGTTTTACCTCTATTATATAATAGAGATCAATGATAATTAGTCCATGGATCTATATTATAGAGAGATCAATTATAAGGTCTATTGATCTCTATAGATGGATTGCACATGACGTCAGTGGCCACCATGATCTTTGATGACAAACAATGGGAAAGTGCAGGCATGTACGCGCTGCGCGCGACTCTCAGCCAATGATAGCCTTTCACGCGTACACGTTTCATCAACGATGGCGGCCAATGCAAGGGGTCTATAGACTGTGCAAGTCTCGCGCGTATTCGAACATTGGGCCTGGGATCCGTTAAAGCGCGTGAGTTTGTTTCTTTAACGCGTTAAAGCAATGTACGTGGGACCACAGTGGTCCCAAAAATGTTCGAATACGCGCGAGACTTGCACGGTCTATTGCGTGTGAAGATAGTATGACGGTGAGCGTGTGAACGCGTGCACATCGACAATAAACCACACCTTTTTAATTACCCAGACGGCACACGTGCTAGTGCGCGTGTCGTGTGCGTCTACTGCACGCTCGTCAACATGCACAATGCACAGTTAACATGACTACCAAAATGGCGATAGCAAGATAATTTAATATTGTAGGTTAAATGACGTCAGATGAATTAGGTTAACTTAGCATACGGGTACTGACTCCAAAAATGAAAAAAAAGAAAAAAAACAAAAAGATTTAATTGTGTTATGTCGTCACTCAAGTTAATTGGGTCAATAATGATTATCATATCGATGTCGACGACGATGACACAACACTGAGGGCGCTCGATTAGAGTATGTTAAACAGCTAGTACAGGACGCGCGCAGGGTGCACCCCAAATTTAAAATAAACTCCCATGGCATACAGTGCGAAATGCTAAATATTCAAAAACACAAAAAAATACTTAGACATCTCACAGATGTTTACCCAATGGGCAATTATCCATTGACTCTTGAACTTGTATCCCCTGCTCAATTTAATATGGGGAGTCTCTGGGCCCGTCGAGTTATTCTCCCTCCAAGTAAAAACATCCCTATACCGGTGTAATTTTCCAAACGTCCGAGCATCGATCTTGAAAATTTTCCCTACACCTCTCGGCAAATAGGACCATTTATTTCAGAGCCTATGTCATCAAAAATACCTAAAGTTGGAAGTCAACAACCTCCAGGTTACGATAAGGCATTAACAATTTTGCTCTATATCCCTATTATTGGGCTCTCAAATCTGTCTAGAATAGAATGGGTCTACAAAATATTTGAGGCCGACGCTCTGTTTTCTCCCTATTTAGTGGGGTGCTGCGCCGCTCAGATCGAGGAAGGAAGTCTCTAGAACACGGCAGGCCACAATGGTGACTGCTGGCCGCAACCTTGCTTGACCTCATCAATAATGACCTCATTGAATCGCATAATGAGGTTCAAACTAACACAAGACCGACTTTGAGACAAGTCTATTTTTTGTGTGGGCTTAAAGCCAAGACGCAATGTTTATGTTAATAGCATGCAGCCCCCCTCGCTATGACGGAAACCCCCGTGACTCATAATTGTCATCCCGGCATTTTGTGTAGGTACATGTACATGTACATGTACATGTACATTGGAACAGTGGAATATAGGTCCACAAGATAAATATTATCCTGGGTCTTTTTGCATGGTTGGATAAGGAAGTTACTTCAAACATAACAGGATCACGTCCGGGATTGCTTTCACTATCATCACAGAACAATAGGGTCGACTGAGTATGAATACGGAGGTCAAGAGCTCTGACAAATGCTTTGGAAGGTGCACAGAGTCCATTCCGAAGCTGTTGTTTTGAAGAGGCTTCGTAGTGGCTGTTGAAGAAGAAGGTTAGTCAGTCAGTTTCGGCGAAGGATCGAAGAGCTTCTGAATCTGCCAGACAATCTCATTCTTAGATTTACTGCTCGCGCACCGACACAACGGACAGACGTCTTTCAATTGGGACTGGAAACTGGTGAGTAGATTATACTTGAAGCTTATTATGATTTGGGTTTAGGGCCTGTGTTAATTTTAAAGATGTTTATGATGCATCCATTAAAAAAACTATAATATTTAATAAGCTTGGAGTGTTATTTGCGTTGGACATGAAAACGTGCTGATCTGATAAGGTGAACAGCAACGTCATATTATTTCAAAAGGGCTACTTGAAAGCCAAATTTAGCTTTGTTGTGTGTTTATGTTTGCTATCAATTGAATTTCAAATACGGTCCCTTTTGTATTATGTGCAGTAAAATCTTGTGGCTCCTGTGTTGCAGGGCACCTTTTTGATGTGAACAAATTCTTTGTCTTCCGAAATTCAAATAGGTCAAAATAATTGTCTTCTGATTTGGCGAGGTGAGCTGCGACGCCATTAATTCAAAATGGCACCACGCAACCACATCTACTCCGGGGTGGAACTGACACCGGACGAAGGGAACACGGAGGAGCTAAACGAGACAGACTCGGTTCAAACGACCGAGATGACCGACAAGCAGCCCGAGGAAGAAGTCCGGACAATAATCGTGTGGCGTAACGTTGTCATCATGGCGATGCTGCACATTGCGTCCGTCTACGCCTTCTTGGTCCTGACGTGGAAGTGTCATTCGTGCACTCTTCTCTGGGGTAATAAATGAGCATGATTTATGATTAATAATGCACCGGTGTTAGTGTCCAGCACAGAATGATGGGCCCTCATGGCGCTGATAATTATTCTCTGGGGTTTTTTCACGACAGGTACTCAGAGTTATGAATATGAGACCCATAATTTGGCACCTTGTAAAGTTTTATATAGTGCTCGCGCAATCTGTAACTGACTATGCCAGAAAACACAGAGCAGACCCATTCTTTTACAACAATAAGTGCACTGGGCTCTTTTTACCTGCATTCAACAACACACGGGACCTATTGCTATGGTATGTCTCATCAAAAAGACACAGATTATGGTTATCTTGCTCAATAACCGTCATGACTACACAATGTGGAATATTCACGACAGGTGTCATCCAGCATTGCTATAAATACATAATGTATAACAACGTATAGTCCTACGGCAGCATTACATTCCTATTATCAACCTGTGTAAATTACATAATTATAAGTTAATGTTTTGACCATATTTTTTTGTCTTGGTTAATTGATATAATTATACTCTTTTTGTCCTTTCAGCTGTTTGGCTTTATCTATGCTCCGGTATTGGGATAACAGCAGGTGCACATCGGCTATGGGCTCATCGCACGTACAAGGCAAAGCTCCCTCTACGAATACTCCTGGGAATGTTTAACTGCATAGCCCTCCAGGTAATTGAGACCCCACAAAATACCTGCTTGGGTTTATGGATCAGGAAAAACCACACATTCAACCTTTATAAACATTCAACCTTTATATAAACAACCTATAATACTCTCACACACCAGATTGCTCGGTATGGACATCGGAAACGTAATGTGTTTCAAACCAACTTGGACTACCGGGTTAAACTGTGGTCTGACAAGGACATGCGCAACTTGCAAATTTACAACCAATGACATTCTCCCACGCAAGATTCTTAAAAAACAGTACATACTATAAAAAAAACCAAACCCAAAACTTTTCCTTGAATAGATTTATTATTGATGGTTTGCAGAATGACATCTACGAGTGGTCCCGCGACCACCGAGTTCACCACAAGTACTCGGAGACCGACGCCGATCCACACAACGCCACCAGAGGGTTCTTCTTCGCTCACGTCGGCTGGCTCCTGTGTCGTAAGCATCCCAAGGTGATGGAGAAAGGGTCAAGAATTGATCTTCGTGACCTCATTGCTGACCCCGTGGTCAAATACCAAAGAAAGTGAGTAGGAGTCAAAAGAGTTCAAACATTAGTTACCTTTGCAATGTGTGTCATGTTCGAAATGATGAATGTTGCATACATGTATCTAATTTGTAATGTTGTTGTAATGTTATGTGCCAGGTACTATCTCCCGTTGGTGCTGTTCTTCTGTTTCATCGCACCGACCGCTGTACCGGTGATCTGCTGGGGAGAAACGATCTGGAATGCCTTCTACGTAGCTGGTTTGCTTCGCTACTGTTTCACGCTCAACTGTACGTGGATGGTGAACAGCGCGGCCCATCTTTGGGGGAACAAGCCATATGATCGCTTCATCAACCCCTCAGAAAATGGCATTGTGTCCGCTTTCGCTGGTGGAGAGGGCTGGCACAACTACCATCATACCTTCCCGTGGGACTACAAGACGGGGGAGTTCGGCTGGAGGATCAACCTCACCACCATGTTCATAGATCTGATGGCAAACCTGGGCCAGGTCACTGAGCGGAAGACAGTGCCGAAGAAAACCATACAAGCCAGGATGCAGCGCACTGGCATTTTGGGTGCAGGAGTGGGATGCGACTAAGTCCACACACTTTTTCCTCTTGAACTATGTATTGCTGTATATTGAAGAGCAGTTGCATTTTGATTACTTTCATGTTAAAGAAACAATATATGTATAATATTGTAATTGCGTTGTCTAGTTAAAATCATGTTTGGCCTTATAAAAAATGTACAGTTCGCCCGGTTGCATCAAGAAGCCGCTGTAACTGATTCGGCAAGTTATGTAAATTAACTGAAATTCGGGAGAACGAAAACGCAAACATACTGCACAAAATAATCAGTTTAAATGTAGTTTTCAAAAAGTATTTGCCTCCTTATATTCGGATCTGACATTAAAATTAATGATACCACAGCCAGAGCCAAAATCTACAGTTCCGTATTAAGGAATGTGACTGTAAATGAGCAACCTCTTGCTTGACGCCAGACATTTTATCAGATTCTGTTCTATTGCCATGTCCAAATTAAGCGGCTTCATCAATTAGGATATGGCTAATGTAAAGAAGGATGTCGTCAAAGAAAGGCACCATTTTGATTACAAAGTTAAAGTAGTGTTGTTGCGGACGTGGTAGCGTTTATTAACGAACAATGTATATAGGAGTATCTGGTGTATTTAAATCAACACGTCACACTGCAGCAGCTGCACGCGCTATATTCTCGCTGCTCACTAATTCATCGTTTAAGGGCATTTTTAATGACAAGCTCAAGTCAAAAATCATCATTTAAACAAAATCTCAATGTAAATTTTCTATATTGATTTCATATGGGTTTCTCACAACCTGCGAGCCAATTTGTGTAAAAAGGGCGTGGTCTAAAAGTTGAACCACGGCACAGTCACGAACATAGGATAAGTTGCAAAGATATTTTCCGTCCCTAGTGTCTCCAATTAAATGTAATTAATTGTCAGTTGTTTACAATTAGTGAATATCTATGTTCTTGTTTTGTTTACCTTCATAGCTCAACGCAAAGAAGTAATAAGTGATGTATTAAATTTGTGGTTGCATGTAAAAGATTAAAACATAGTGATCGATTTTTATTGTAAAAGTGTCTTAATGGATAAATTTGATACGGTCAATATCATGAGAAATTATCAAAAATACTTCCATCTGCGAGAAAAGTGTCGATTTGCTAGATCACTATCAAGGCTACAAGAAGGAGGAAACGACTGAAGACTGAAAACTAAGCTGTTTAGAAACATTGTATTACCATCAGTACCAATTGTCGTTGGAAATAGTTATGTTTGAAATACTGTCACGTGCAACAAAAATTGCCTCAACCCAACAATCAATTTCTGATTCCAAGTCAAAAACATATCAGCAAAAAGTCTGCACTATTAAGCTTGGTTTTGTTCGGAAACGTGACCGATTTTTTCGTTAGACGGATGAAAACGCTCCATAAACACGGGCTTATACATCCTTTTGGGACCGGGTGGCCCATCATAAGGTGTTTGCCAGGTGGTGGAGCAAACGTGAGAGCCGAAGTGATCGACCTGTCTTAAAAACAACATGCAAGGTGCATGTATTGGGGGTGTTTCTAGATGTAACTTTAGATACAGTACTGTACAAACATTAGTTATCTTGCCCAATTTAAAAGTCTCGGAATGCAGAGGAGGGTAGCGCCATTTTTCATCGGGTTCCTGGTGCCCTGGAGCGGGCACAGTTGCATTCGCTGTTAACAGGTTCACGCTGAGGCGCATTTCCCATATAGGCCTACACTGAATCTTAATTGACAATAAACAAAACAACCGTTATTTCACACTGGTACCAATTGCCGTCTCAAAGATATACACTTCGCTTTTCAACAAGGATAAGCTTGAAAGAGTAGAAAGATTTGTATTCTAAAATCTAATTTGTCATAATTATCTTAAACAACGATGGTATCTCTTTTGAACACAATGTGGGGCCCTTGCCCCGTACCCCGTACCCGACCCAACTAACTCTGCCCTACAAAACACAAAATAACTGCTCAGTTTAATAAAAGCAGAGACGAGGACACTTAGTTATCAGTATACCTCTAATTTGTACTTCTAGTTCCGTTCCATTCACTCATAACAATCAGCATGATACTCTTGAACTTCAATAACTTAATGTTTACCACTGTTCCCATTGTGCGAAATATTAGCATATGAATGCATTGTATATAATAATAGACTTGCCCAGGCCAGCCAGAACGAGCATTAGTTATCGTGTTTACTTTTGAAAGACGAAACGAAAGATAAGCCTACGTGATATTGAACTTTGGCCGTGACTCAGAGCTTTGCTAATAACGCACATTTAGTTGCGGCTTTGTCTGTAAGCCAGAGCCTGTAAGCCAGAGCCTGTAAGCCAGAGCCTGTAAGCCAGAGCCTGTAAGCCAGAGCCTGTAAGCCAGAGCCTGTAAGCCAGAGCCTGTAAGACAAAGCCTGTAAGTCAGAGCCTGTAAGCCAGAGCCTGTAAGCCAGAGCCTCAAGCCAGAGCCTGTAAGCCAGAGCATGTAAGCCAGAGCCTGTAAGCCAGAACCTGTTAGCCAGAGCCTGTAAGCCAGAGCCTGTAAGCCAGTAGACTAGTAACCCGAGTCGACTAGTAACCCGAGTCGATCTACACACTGGCCGTCGCCGGACAGGGTGAACGCAAAAAGGAAGCAGCCGTCAAGCCCGTAGAAAGATCCAAATCAAACGGTCAGATTCGGATCAAGAAACCAAGTCCCCTCCATAGTAAATCAATGCATCAACGACCAACGCAAGCCTCATGTTCTTGTACAAAATAACTAACTGAAAAAAAGAGTATTAACCGCGTAAAATACAATGCATTCGCATATAATTGGGGATTCGACTTGAGCCACGACTACTACAGGACCACCTATACTGGCAACTTAATTGCCCTTTTAACAATCTGCGGTGACTCTCGAACAGTGATTATTAAACCACACACGTTGGTCCAACAATCTACCGCGGTCACGGTGGCGTTAAAACAGCGACGAAAAAACAAAACAATAAAGAACTTTGGTCATGAATTGATGAGACGAAATGAGTCCAAAGGTTTTGAGTTGCTTCCACACTACAGGTACGTGACAAAGCACAAGAAGGTCAAAGTCGGAGTTTAAAGAGTTCAGTGAAAAGTAAACATTCAACAACAACAAAATAAAACCAAAATGGCTGCTCCTGGAGCCTTCCAACTCGGCCAAAATACAGCCTCAATTTTAATTGCTGTGTTTATTTTCGGTCTTTTTGCTCTCTACAGAAGGACCAAGAGGCCGGATGGCTTTCCGCCTGGACCAAGTCCTTTGCCAATCTTTGGGAGTTTTCTAGGTAATACGTAATTTTAAGTTGTTATTTATTTATTTATCATTTTTTATCACAATAACTAAATCTGCAGTGTTTTATAAGCTATAGTACATGGGTTTGATTTTGTGGTATGTTTATTGAGTGCAATGAATTGGTTATTTATGTACGCAGATAATCTGCCAATGGTCATTGTATGAGTGTTTCTCTGTTCTTTGATAAAACTAGTTAGAAGAATTAAGCCTTAATTGCGAGATCAAAATATTTTTTTTTGTCATTGTTGAGGTTTGGAACGCACCAAAAGTTTGGAAAGTTGTCTTTTAAGATTGTTTTTTCAAATTGCGGCCATCTTTGTATTATACCCTGTTTCCACAGTCATAACAATGACCGAGTCAATTCTCATTTTATAAAACGGGACCAGGCTATTATTTCCGTCCAGGTTCGGGCCGTGCTGAAAATGGCGGCTACACCTACAGCTACGGCTACGGCTACGGCTGGATCGCCGCATCATCATGCGTCGTCTTTAGCGCTATAGTGCAGTATTGTATACCGCGGGTAATGATATAGGACGGTAGTACAGGGCGCCCTATACAACACCCCTAACAAAAGCCGTAGCCAATGCCGTAGCCGTAACCATCGCCATAGCCGCCGCTGTAATAATAGTTGCCATAGCCATTCGTATACGGCTTATTAGTTTGGTTGCATTAAACATGAATGCAACCAAAAAGCAGCCATAAATTGTATCTCTTTCGTAAAATGAGCGGGGTCTGCAAAGGAGGGCACATCTTTTTGGAGGAAAGCTGTTTGACTTTTGCCCTTCCCTGGTCTCCCTTTGCTCTTCTTTGTATTCTCCACATAATTAAAACAAATACACAACAAAACGACGAGGGAGAATAAACATGGCTATTAATAATAAAAGCCTTTCCTTGGGATGTAATGTGTCGTACAAACGAATGTTTAAGAATAAAAGAATGGCTGGATGACAACATTTTATTGGTGTAATTTGCCGAGAAAATTATCAAAGCTGTTTTCCTTCCAAAACAGGATTCGGTTTCAACAAATCCCCCCATCAACTCTTCAGGGAACTTCACCAGAAATACGGCGACATTTACTCGCTGAGGTTCGCAGGACAGAACACGATTTTACTCAACAGCGCCGAGGTAGTAAAACAAGCCTATGTGAAACACGCGGTGGAGTTTTCAGGACGCGGCAGAGCGTACGCTGGTATGTGATATTACAATGTATTACAATGTATTAAAAAGTAGTTCTTTGTGTTTCTTAATTACACCCAACTGGCATCTCTAAGTGCTCATTATTTTCATGGGAGCTGATGTTTGAATTATGAGACCAATTATTTTGTGGCTTGGTTTACAATGTATAATGAAGCCATCTGCAGCCAACCACGCTATAAGTATAATCACTGGGGCACTGGACGTTAATCCCACCCCTCTCTAACGACAAGGAGTGGGGCATTACAGCATTATCCATCCAGTCAGGTGGTCCCGTTTTCGTGAAAATACAGCACCATTTTACGTTGACTTTCGGGGTTTTTGTTAACGCAATGTGCATTTTTCGAATCAGTAGATTAGTGAAACATACTGACTGCATTCCTGAGACAATTTCTCGTGAAGGGCATGCCATAATAAATGATTTCAGAAGCTATTTTTCTGTTCAAAGTAAAGCTCTTAGATTGAAATTCAGTCATTTATTTTAAGTTTGTTTAACTTCGATTTAATACAGTTGGATTGCTTACCGAAGGATTCAAAGATATAATATTCTCAGATGGATCACATTGGAAATACCAACGCAAACTTGCTCACAGCGTTTTCAGGTAATCTTCAATATCGATCTAACAAAAATATGTAGCCTATTGCTGTGACATTGTTCTCTGAAGTTTGCAAATTTAAACGCATTATTTATCGAGCTAGTAGTAGGAAAGGCACTTGAACAATGAAGTTTTCTGCTTATTACCTAATTAACAACTCAAAAGACGTTTTGGAACACTGGCTATGAGCCAGCGACTCGCCGTGCATGACGTCACATCATTACGGCGCCCGATAGGAAGGGAAATCCACAAAGCACGTACAACCATAGAGAAAGTACCAAAGAGAAAGGACCGCGTGGTCCTTTCTCTATGGTACAACTAACCGGACACACTTGATTGGCAAACCCTGGGAAATAGCAGCTATACTTGGGAGTATTGGTTAAGCCAGCCATATATAACCCTGGGGTTAGCATCTTTAGTGTTCATAGCATCAAGCGTAACACAAACATGGGGCGTCCTTAGGGGGGTTAACATTCCCCGGGAATTTCCTGGGGTTTTATTTCCGGGGAATTAGATCGGTAGGATGAAACTGACTTCTGGCTACCGGCATCCACATTGTCTATGAGGCCGTATCCGAAGTGATGGTTTCGGCGGCACCTGAGGCTGGATTGCTGGATAGTCAACTTGTCACTACAGCCAAGAGCCGTAGCCATAAAACCCGAAGACTTGATTCAAACACATGCAAAGTTTGTCATTTACGGCAAAATTCTTGTTTGACATCGTAAGCATGTTTGGCATTCAGCAACAGCCATTTCAAAACCACGGTGGTGGCTTCCAGCTACGCGGTCATTTTGAAAGCGTCCACTTTCGGCATAAAGCCGGAGCCAACCTCGTTCCCATTGGGGATCGATCTCGCCGTGTCATCCTCCCCCCTCACCCTATCGTGATTAGACTTGCTCACTCATTAGAGCAAGGCTCTGTGGCTCATATACAGTAGCGAGGCTGAGATGCTGGTAGCAAGGCTGAGCTGGTGGAGCTAAATACACGCATTCCATTACAGGGCGATGACTATTATTCGTGTTCTCCTAAATTTTAGACAATTCACACAACGGAAGCAGATGGAAAGGCTCGTCCATGACGTCACTCCTAAAATCGCCAGCGTACTTGATGCCTTTGGAGATAAACCCTTCGCTCCAAAATGGACAGTGTGCAAGATCGTGTATAACATTCTAGCCACATTTACCCTTGGGAAACAGTAAGTATGATGCACACTAATTATTTTATCTGTTGTCTACCCTAATGAACCCATTAAGCCCCGCCCACCAGTTGCAAACATCAGTCTCAGCCACCGGTACTCTTATTCGCGGTCACATCCGTGCACAATGTGTTTGCCGACGGTGAGTCGATGACTTTGTTCTACTTTCAACCTTATATATATGACGTCATCATTAGGGCGCCCTCTGATGAGCTTAAACGAACATTGCTCACTAGTCCATCATAGCATGTGCGTACAGGCGTTGCGCGTTGTCATTGTTTCACTTCAAAAACGGCGGTGTGATGCACGTCAATGCACAAGGTCCACTGTTTGGATTTCTAGTGCGCACGTCTGCTTACTAATGGTATTATTGACAACAGTGAGTCTTTATTGTTAATGCATGAAGAGGACAAGTCAAAGATGGCGGTGGCACGATATAAAGGCGTCTGACTAAAGCATAACAGAAGAAACCTACTCTTGTATTAAACAGGTACGAGTTGAACGATCCCGAAATCATGACGTACATTCATCTAAGAAATGCAGTGATGTACCAAGTCGGCAACGGCCAGCCAGCCGACTACCTTCCCATCTTGAAATACATACCAATACCTTCGGTAATCAGGTTTAAGAGACTCCTGAAATCATTCCATCGCTTCTTCTACGATGAGTTTGAAAAACACCGAGAAAGATTTGACCCCGGTGAGTTAATTCGAGCCATTTGATGAAAAACAAGTTTACTCAACTGCTGATACAACCTGACACACGCATTTTAGTACCCACATCATTTAAGAACACTACGATTTGTCAACAAGCTGTTGTTCTTTTCTGCAGAAAACATCAGTGACTTGTTTGACTTACTGATACTAAAACAAAGCGAAGAGATGCAAGCTGGCGAGGACATGGCAGGAAAGCTTACGGACACACACCTCGTGCAAATCGTCATGGATCTTTTGATTGGTACGGATAATAGGTTTTTTCAGACGATGTCGTCATTGTTTTCTTCTGAGGTGGGTTGGCACGAGTGGGGCAGGGTGGCTATAGTACGTAAACCGCTCACTTCTCACCAATGTGTCCCTGGTTCGTTGAGTCCCGGCTAAGTCCATAAAGTGAGTAGAGTCGTGCGTCGGGTTCTCTCCTATGCTATGGGTTTCTCTACAAGCACTCATAAATTCCTTCCTCCAAAAAAATCATAGACAAACCTTTTCTCTTGCTGTGCTCCTTGGTCCATGTGTTTTTATGGTGGTTCGATGTGGCTGGCTGTCAATGCGTCCTTGTACGCCTGGGACTCGAACACGTTTGTAACCGGTTCAGGTTTTCAGCTGCGAGTAGAGAATAATTAGCCTCCCAAATTATGATTAATTTATTATTTTTTGTTACGTCCTTAAACAGCTGGGACCGACACAGCCATTCACACACTACACTGGGCCGTAGCAGCCATGACTGAACACCCGGAAATCCAGGAAAAGGTTGCCATGGAGATAGACAAGGTTGTAGGTCGTGATAGACTGCCCTCTATTGACGACAAAGGCACCTTGCCGTACACCGAGGCTACCATTTTGGAGGTGTTCCGATTTGGTAGCGTGGTTCCGATTGGAATACCTCATTCTGTAATGGCGGACACTTCCTTGTGTGAGTAGGTACTAATGACAGGTATATCACTGTGAGGAGAGTATCTAGACCAACAACAAGGTGTGCACATAATCAAGGTCTTCGGGTACCTGACCCATTTGTCGTTCAAGCCTCACTCTAAAACAAATTACGGGCCTAGCCTATCTAGCCATTGTCCATACAATCAATGTTTTAAATAAAACGAAAGGAAAGGAATAAACGTATACGCATACATTACTTTGTTATATTTCTGACAATACTCCGTATGTTACTGGCACTAGTAACCTGTACAGACCTGAACAACCGCAGTGGAAAAAAAAGACCGTGAGACATTTTCAGTTTTGGCTTTATAGAACAGAGGAAATATGTCGCTGGAAAACCCACATTGGTCGAGGTTAAAAACCTAGCTCCAGTCTGTAGATGGGTTTCGAACCTTGTCTACAGAGCTTGGTGAAAGGCGGGCAAAAGACACAAGAAGCCAATCTGATCATCCATCAAAACAACTGTTTTTTTCTCTTTAAGATGGAGATTAATTTTACATTCGAGATTACTACAAATTGTGTATTTGCAGGTGGATACAAGATCCCTAAAGGCACATCGGTGATGATCAATCACCTCGCCCTGCATTACAATCCGAAAGACTGGGCAGAACCGAACAAATTCCAACCTGGTAAGCATCAACAACGCCAGGCATTATCTCAGGTTCTTCACCAACCACTGGTTGATGGACTACGGACAGAAGACAGTCCTCAATCCGTGCAACATGTGTGAAGCATTATAGTTACAAAGACATACAATGTTCTTACAAAAGGAAGTTGCACTGAAATATCAAGACAAAACAACAAAGATGCATTCCTCACAACAAAAGTACACAATCTAAGCTTTTAGTAAATCTAAAACCACCATTTAGGTCCTCCTCACACATTCGTTGATCCATCCATCTTTTACAAGTAGGTGATGGAACGATATGGACACTTATTATTTGAATAAAGTAGCCTACACATACATAACCATGAACCGAACCTGCTTTTCCCCATTAGGCCTATGTACATGTACATATGCACATACATGTACATACAATTACAGTAGTCATATTCGGTCATAGTGTGTATTATTTCTTACAATGTCAGAGCATTTCCTGAAAGACAACGGGGAACTTCTTACCAAACTGCCCGAGAGTTTCCTCCCGTTCAGCTGTGGCCGTCGTGCGTGCCTCGGTGAAGACTTCGCCAAGAAGGAGATCTTCCTTCTGTTCACGTGGCTGTTTAGCAGGTACACCTTCTACAAGGTACCAGGGAAGGAGATGACGTCATTGCTTACGGCGACTTCTAATTCGGCGTTCAACCATCAGCCGAGTGATGAGTTACAGGTGTGCGTGAAGCGACGTTTTTGAATGCCAATTTTGTTGTTGTTATTGTTGGGGGGGGGGGGGTTCCGACTCGGGCTCCGGCCCGGGCAGTTTGAAGCCCAGTATCAAAAGGAATACCTGAGGGAGCAAGTCAGGGCGCATACCCAAGCCGTGGTTTTGAAAAAGAGCGCAGGACCCTTTATACGAAAAAGCCCCAGTCATTCCCATGGGCAGCGTGTTGTATCATAAGGACACGGGTCCCAGATAGCATCACTACATAGGACAAACGTTGGGCCAACGAAACACTTTCATTGAACCAACATTGGCTGTCAACATTGGCCCAACGTACTTTTGCTCATCGGTCTTATGTTGGGCCAATGAAAAAGTTGGCCCAACGTTGGCCCAACGTAAACATTGGCCTAACATTGGGCCAGTGTTCTGCCCATGTATGTTAAAACATTGAACCAATATTGGGCCAACACAGTCGAACATTCGACCAACGTTGCGCCCAACATTCTGCCAACAGAAGTTTTGTTGGGCTGACGTTGGCTGTCAATGTTGGCCCAACATACTTTTGCTCATCGGAGTTACGTTGGGCCAATGTTAAAGTTGGGCCAACGTTGGCCCAACGTAAACATGGGCTTAACATTGTCCAACATAGATCCAATGAAAGGTTTATGTTGGGCCAATGTTGATTACCAAATATACTTTTGCTCATCGGCGTTACGTTGGGCCAACGTTAATGTTGGCCCAACATCGGCCCCACTAATAACCTTTATGTTGGCTCAACATTTCCCCTACGTTGGGCCAACGTATCGTTATTCAAAAATATTGACTTCGAGTGGATCTTTCTGTTTATGTAGTGAATGACCTTTGTGATTAATTCAAGTAATTAGTGTCTGTGAATATATACCTATAAGTTATATTAATTACATGTAAATTACGATACCAATAACTAAATACTTTCTACACTTACTACAACCTATACAGGCCTACACGTCCTTCTGCACTGCATGTTTTGTATTTATTGTCCAAGATCCATAGAATTTCCAGTCATGATTTACACCTTTTTTAATTCAAACTGTTTACTTTTTAATTTACATGTTTGATTTACAAATGTTTGTTTGTACTTTGATGTTCATATTTTCTTACAGTCGAATTACACACAAAAGCACAACAATTTGCCTTGAATAACTAAATTCACCCAAATTGTTGTGATATTATCAACGAAAAATCACACACATCTAAGCCCCGCCCAAAAATTTGCATTTATGTCAATGTTGGCCCAACGTTGGCTCAATGTTGGCTCAACATTTAGCGTGATCGTCTAATGATATAACTGAGTACTGACTTCTTCGTGTATTTTCAGGATTACTGGCATTTGACTGTCAACCTATAAACAAACCTTCAGCAAACGTGTCCTATAACTAACAAGCAAACTGTTATTTGTAAAGACAGTTGATGTATTTTATGCCCAGATCGACTTAACCACATTTTGGTCATTAGCCCTGACGCATATTGTCAAGGTATGATTCTTGTTATAAATGGTTGACGACTTAACATCAAGACCGCCGACCTACATGTAAAGCCAGCATATAACTGCTGCAATATATCAACACAACTCCAACGTTTTCCATTTGAAATCTTTGTCGGATTACAAAAAAACCCAACAACAAACAATCAAGCTAGTAAACCAAAACCAACAAACAGTGTATCAACGTTTTGGTTTGCAATGGTGTCCCAAAAATGATTGGCAATCGATATAAAAACATCGCCGAATTGTGCCTATCAATCTCCAATATGGTTTAACGAAGTTGTCCTCAAATCACCATTACTGATGTGCCGACGTCATAAAACCAATGTGGTAATGCCGACCTAGAGCCAACATTGGTCCTACGTCAGAAACCAACAAAATGCCGATATTGCTGTCCCACAAATAACCAGCATTGGCTCAACATTGAGTGCTGATGTAAAACCAATGTGGTAATGCCGACCTAGAGCTAACATTTGTCCTACGTCGGAAACCAACACAATGCCGATATTGCTGTCCCACAAATAACCAACATTGGCTAAACATTGAGGGCCGACAAAAAACCAATGTGGTAATGCCGACCTAGAGCCAACATTGGTCTTACGTCGGAAACCAACACAATGCCGATATTGCTGTCCCACAAATAACCAACATTGGCTCAACATTGAGTGCCAACTAAAAACCAATGTGGTAATGCCGACCTAGATCCAACATTGATTCTACGTCGGAAACCAACAGATTGCCGATATTGCTGTCCCACAAATAACCAACATTGGCTCAACACTGAGTGCCGACAAAAAACCAATGTGGTAATGCCGACCTAGAGCCAACATTGGTATTACGTCGGAAACCAACACAATGCCGATATTGCTGTCCCACAAATAACCAACATTGGCTCAACGTTGAGTGCCAACTAAAAACCAATGTGGTAATGGCGACCTAGAGCCAACATTGGTTCTACGTCGGAAACCAATAGATTGCCGATATTGCTGTCCCACAAATAACCAACATTGGCTCAACATTGAGTGCCGACGTAAAATCAATGTGGTAATGCCGACCTAGAGCCAACATTGCTCCTACGTCGGAAACCAACACATTGCCGAGTATTGTTTAATTACTAAAAACCAACGTTGGACATTGATCGCCAATGTAAAACCAATGTGATTCTGCCAACCTACAGCCAACGTGGGCCCAATGTCAGAAACAAACATAATGCCAACGCCGATCATGGCGACGAAGTGCCAATGTGGGGCCAACGCCAAAAGCTGACACAATACCAACGCCAACGGTGCCGACCAAATACCAACGTTGGCCCAATGTATGAATGTTATCTGGGGTGGGGGAAATGACCGTCGTAAACCCATCCCATGGGAACGAGGTGGCTCCTTGAAGTCATGTAAACGTACACCTTTTGAAAGCCAAAAGTACCTAGTAATATGAATGGTCTGCGCACTGTTTAACTAGGTGCAAGCACGTTGGCCATCCCGGTCCTATTTTGCCTTGTATTTTACTCCGTCAAATGGATGGCAAATCTAGCCGTACATTTTTGTTTTAACAGTTTATGACTAAAATTCCATAAGTTGCAATACTGACGTCAGTTTCCTGTTAAATCCTAAAAAACATTATGGGTCTTTTTTTGTAAACCGACAATGGGCGGTGGGAAAACTGAAATGTGAATGAACTTTTCTTATTTGCGATTGCATGGAACTGGTTGTCTGTAAATGACCTCGTGTGACATGGCCTTTACATCCCATCTATTCAAATCCATGTAATCCAAAACGAGGCTGGAAGGGCCGAATAGTCTGGTCCTTTCAAGGATGATGTGAAACAGTATAACTTACTGATGTTCACACAGTGTGACAGGTGTTCACGGCTTTCTGATAAAATACAAACAATTCATTTTGCGTTTTTCAAATATTCAAGTAGTTCTTTTATTTTTACTACGAGCCCTTTATGTTTATACAACTATTCCATAAAAAAGAATGTAAAAAAACTGACAAGAAATTAATATAGATTTCGTTCTACTTTTTAAAGGAATTGATTAGCTCACGATATATTCTCAGTAGTATTAATTGATTGGTTATATTGCGCTACTATAAACCCTGTATGAATACCACTAGTAATTAATTATCGATCATAATAGTCAATCTAAAGAATGATGTATAATTCTTACAATTGATTTATTGCCCATTTCTACAGGCCACACCAAACACTACTTGATAAAACAATGCAAGATATTTATATTGTTCTATTATAAAAAGCAAAATTTTAAATAAACGACAATTTTATTATGATCTAGTATAGTTTGTTCATAAATCACTTTATAGCTATCACTGTAAATGCCCATTCCTTATCATTGTTGAAGCTGCGACTTACCAGAAAAGTTAAACCTAAATTCTGCTACTTCAGACGCACCCTACAACTGTAAACCATCCTCTAGATAGTTTCCACTTGACGTCACACAGTGTAAAGTTGGCCATCTTTACCATCAAGATTTTGAGCACACAATGATCCATTACTGTAAACACCCTATACAGCACCAGGGTGTTTTATCAAAATTTGTACATGACATTTTTGGCTGCATAGAAAAGTTAAAACACTTGACCCAGCTGGAAAAAGTTTAAACTGAAGTTGTCCGTCCAGATGATGTCTTTAATCGATTAACTATTTAGAACTATCCGTCTGCCTGAGTTGTGTTTGGTGGCGCAACTCTGCACAGAACCATCTAAGCACGGTGCAGTTATGCATTCAACACGTGATGTCATATTGCAGGCTGCATAGTCAATCTACCATTCTACAGTGAATGACATTGAATGGTCAGACAGTAGAAGGGTTGACTGTGTACTGTGTATACATTCACAACAAAATATCATATAGCAGGTTTGCATGGTTCAAAACCACAGTGGATGATACTGATTGGTCATTTAGCTTTTAAATGACGATTAAAAAACAATTTGAGCTTTGTGTGTGCGTGTACAAGAACAGTGCAGGTAGGTAGTCCAAAACAAACTATAATGA
The DNA here is from genome assembly GCA_023634235.1 of Pisaster brevispinus. Classification (NCBI taxonomy): domain Eukaryota; kingdom Metazoa; phylum Echinodermata; class Asteroidea; order Forcipulatida; family Asteriidae; genus Pisaster; species Pisaster brevispinus. The sequence goes on along the minus strand of JAMKCF010000015.1, from coordinate 12,936,867 downwards.
ACTCATGAGAACATAAAATAAATAGTATCATGTATATGAACGAAAATCTGGTAAATCAATCTTTGATAATCTTGGTAACAAACAACGCTGTTTAAGTACAATATCTTGGCAAACAAAAAAATTACACCTAGCAAAAACAGGTGAAGTTTCCATAGCACTAATCAAACTTAAAACTCAAAGCGTTTCTTAACACACACTTCAATCCCATCAAAAAGTTGGTGGGTGAAGCCTGAAAACTCCGTCAGCTTCAGCAGTGACTCCTCCTCCTTCCCAGGTACCTTGTAGAAGGTGTACCTGCCAAACAGCCACGTGAAGATAAGGAAGATCTCCTTCTTGGCGAAGTCTTCGCCAAGGCAGACGCGGCGGCCACAGCCAAACGGGAGGAAATTCTCAGGTAGTTTATCAAGAAGTTGCCCATTTTCATTCAAAAACCGCTCTGTGGTAAAAACAACAACAACAACTCTAAGCATTTTTCACATACCCTATATTTGGCGGTACAGGCTATGGAATCCCTCATGGGACAAGATGATTTAAGGAATGAAACAACAAGCTCAAGGAAATGAATGTTCATGCACCATGAGCTTTAAACTTGCCGGGAACTGACAAGCTATTCGGTCCAACAAATATCATTCTAGAATGCAGTAGGCTATATTCCTTCACAAGATATCTATGGACAGCATTTTGATTTCGCAAAATCGTTGATAGTCTCTTAACCCATCTTTTAACTGACCTGGTTTAAACTGCTCAGGTTGTTCCCACTCATCAGGATCAAAGTGAACACCTATTTGGTTGATCATCACCATTGTTCCTTTCTGAATCTTGTACCCATCTGATAAAGAAAACGACGAGAATATTTTAGCTGCACAAAACGTACCTACACAATCACTCCATACTAGAGGGATGCCGCACGAGGTGGGTGCGATTCAAGGGTATAAAATGTTGCAACAAAAAATGTAATTTGGGGTAAGGGGTGTAATTGGAGGGGCACTCAAAGGTCATCAGTTTAAGAATTAGCTTGGTAAAGATTGTTGAAATAAGTACGCAATGTTTTGTTTTATGTTAAAACTTTTGAGGATGCCAAAGGAGTTGAGTGGGATCGAAACGTCGTCTGCCATCACCCTTCTCGTCCCTTTTCTCCAACTATGAAACATAACTTTGGGAAGGATGTACTTGGCAATAACGCATGCTTGGCATACAGATAAAAAAATGACTTGGTTTGTTGACAATGACAATTTCAAACAGAAGAGGGCGCTAATACATAACCAGTGGCAGAGTTCTGTTTTGAGAAAGTTGCAACATAGAGGGACAAGTTTTCTTCGGACACGTTTTGCTGGACGTAATTTTCGGTCCAATTGCAGCACAACCCAGTGGGCAGACTAGTCTGGCACCCCGTATACATCAATACATTTTAGTTTAGATACAAAATGGCTTTTAATGGCTAGTTGTCGCTACTTTCTCAATGTAGGGCTCTGACTAGTGAATCTAAGTGTGGCACTTCCCAAAACCGGCTTACAATCTGGCCCTGTTTGGTGTTAGCACTCTGAGAGATGCACACTCCTTTAAAATTGATAATGAAGGTCAATCCAAAGCCAAAAAATCGAGCTAAGAATTGTAAAAAAAAAAAAAAAAAAAAAAAAAATGCATGCCCTCTGTGCTAAATCCCAGCCCTGACTGGTTTGAACAACTCTGTATAAAGTGGACGGGATTTTGCTGGAATAACCAATACCTGGTAATATTACACTGCACTGACACATTTTAACAGACGAGGGAGGTGAGATTGGTTTGCTAAAGAGGCTGAAAATCACTAGCAGGTGTTGGATTTTGCCAGGGGAGGGGGTGGGAGAGAACTAACTTCTTCATCCCTGGATTTGCAAGTAGAGAAGCAAAATGAGGTAAATTGGATACTCACTCAGGGTAGTATCAGTCAGCACAGCATGTGGAACACCCAGTGGGGCGACGGAACTGAAGCGGAGAAGCTCTAATAAGGTAGCCTCCGTGTATGGCAAGGTGCCTTTATCATCAAGAGAGGGCAGTCTATCGCGACCAATGATGTCATCAATCTCCTGGGCAATCTTCTCCTGGATGTTGGGGTGCTCTGCCAGTATAGCGACTGCCCAGTGAAGAGTTAAGGTGGTTGTCTCAGTTCCGGCTGTTTGGGGGAAAATGTCAATTGTACCTATGCCATACTTCATTTGCAAAATAGTAGCATTGTCCCCTTCTTCATTCAAAGGCTTCTTTGGTTCAATTTTCAAGAAAAGAAAAACTGAGATATAATTACAAATTTCTGCCTTATTGTCATTTTGTCTGCTGTCATTCTGTCTATTGGAAGATCATTTCAAGGCCGAGGGGCACGAGGCAATGATTAGGGGGCCCTTGCCTCTGTGAAGCACTAGGGCCAAACTCCGTGGCTCTGCTTACAGTATAAAGCAGGAAAAAACCTGCGCATATGCTAGTAGAGAAATATGTGCTTAACGTAAGCATATTTTACAGATTAGCAAGAACTTTTTTTCATGGGGTGCATCCTTCCTGTGATACCAAGCACTGTAAGCAGAGAATGCTGACTAGACACAGAATTCCGCAGTAAGCAGAGCCATGAATTTGAGCGAAGGTCTGAAGATGATCAAGATAATGGGAAACTCAACACTTACTTTATGCTATTTCATTTTTTTTTTCTTCAAATGACATTTTTGGGGTTTTGTTTGTTTTTACCTTCAAACAAATCTACCACAGTCTGAACGAGGTGGGTGTCCGTCAGTAGCTTTGCATCCTCCTCACCGGCTGCTATGGCCTCTTTCTGGGTCAGGATCAGGGTGTCAAAAAAGTCCTTGACATTCTCTAAAGATGGGGAAAAATGATAAATTTTATGAAAGTACTATCTTCTTCTGGGTAAACATTTCAAGCAAGATGATTACCCATGTGAAACTATTCGACTGCACTGCACAGGCTGTGAATGGTGGTACAACTACACACTGTATATCAACATTGTCTGCTTTGAGTGCTACGGTTAAAACTATGACTCCTGGGTGGGGGCATCCATGGATCACTGAGGTGACGCCCTCCAAACCCCCCAAATCACAAATCACTGTGTACATGTGCATACTCTGTAGATACATTCACCAGATGATATCATATATAATTATTACAATTAAGCTGGCATAGTAATATCTTTAAAAACCACAGTGGGTGACATTGAATGGTCATATACAGTGCGTCTTTGTGATAAACTTGAACTCTTGAACTAAAATTTAGGCACTTGGATAACAGGCCTTTCACTGTATTATTACAAGGGCCTTGACATTACACTCTGACCCAACCACTTCCTGTTTGCATCCCTTTACCTGGGTCAAATTTTTCACGGTGATTTTCAAACTCGCTGTAAAACACTTTTAAATATGTGTGGGTCAGCTTCTCCAACTTCTTCTCAACCGGCAGTTTGATGTACTGAAAGATCGGAAAGAAATCTGACGGCAGACCGCTGCCAAAAGCTTTATTCGCTTCAATACCGATTTTGATGTATGCCATAAGATCCGGATCGTTAGTTTCATATCTGTAGAAAATAACACAAGATGTTTTTTTCGATAGATTATTGTTTTTACTGATAGTTTTTGGTATTGAAGCAGACATACCTGAGAACCAAAAGTTTGCAGAATCACAGTGTTGGTTGTTTACAACCTACAAGCTGTAATACTAATAATTGAAAAAGAATCACAGCGTTGATTGGTTACAATTTACAAACTGTAATACTAATAAAAAAAATTCATATATATAAAAAAAATTGACATTTATGTATTTCTTGTGGCCTGGTATTTGGACCTTTTGAAGTATACCCCAACTCCATGTGTAGAGAGGAGGCCTCAGATTAATGTCAAACTTGAACAGGGGCTCAAAGGTCAGATTCAGTTTTGTGATGTACCCACTTTCCCAATAGATAAGAGTCATGAAAGTGGAGGGGAGGATACAAAGTTTCTTAACCTCACATTAAAATGGTTGTAAAATGTTATTTTATTACATACTCTTTGAGAGCGAAATTTAAATCATGACATCATTTGACAGCAAAAACCAATAGGTCTGTGCATTCCAAAGAGGAATTTTTGCACCAGTCAAAAGGTCAAATCAATGCTATTTGGATTGACTATCATCAAAATTCAGGTATAACTGATTTTTTTTAAAAGAAAACCATTGTGACACCATTGAACGTTTTGGGTTTTGGACAATAATTGAACTTGAAAAGGGTATCAAACACAGTGGCCTTTTAAGACATTTTACTCTCATGTTAGGGATCAGTCTATTTTGGATAAGAGATGAAATCTGTTTGGCATTCCTTACTGTTTTCCGAAGCACATTGTAGCAAGGATATTGTAAACTGCTTGCCCAATGGTATACTTTGGCGCAAACGGCTTGTCTCCCTGTTCATCCAGAATTTTACCCACTTTTGGAGTAACTGAGAACACCAGCTTTTCCAACTCTTCTTTGCGGGTGAAACGCCTGAAATAGAGAAACAATAAATGGACTGGTAATTCCATCAATACCTTCCTTCATAATTATGTTTGCACCCTGGGCTTGAAACCACCCAAGAATTGTTTGAAAGAGACATGGGAGAAGGACTTACCTGACGGCAGAGTGGGCTAGCTTCCGTTGATATCTCCACTGTGCACCATAATCAGTTAAAGCTATATCCTTGTACCCCTCAGAGAAAATGTAAGCTGCAAAATAAAAGAAAACAATTTATCAGTAGCATAGTCTTAACAATTTAGTTCCTTTTATTTCTTTGTCTCCTATTCAATTTCAAGTCTCAACGGTAAAGTCTTAAGGGCTGCAGGTAAAGTCTCAAGTCACACATCTGAACTTAGTATCAAGCCGGACCTCAAGTTTTTCAGGTTAACTCACTTTATGTCAAGTCTCAAGATTTTTCAGTCACGCCTCAATTCTTTCAATTGGCAAATAATTCCTCAGAAACTTTCAGGTAAAGTCTCAAGTCATTCAATAGGCAAATAGATCCTCAAAGTCTTTCAGGTCAAGTCTCAAGTTATTCAGGTCGGGTCTCAAGTCTTTCAATAGGCAAATAAATCCTTGATGTCTTTCAGGTCCAGTCTCAAGTATTTCAGCTAAAGTCTCAAGTCTTTCAGGGATAGTCTCTGGTCAAACAGGTCAAGTCCAAGCCTGAAATAAGTACAACTAAAGTGAGAGGCAAGTGCGAGTACTCAAGTCTATAAGTCTCCATGCTTAGATCAGAAATTACAAAGATATCAACGAACTTTTCAAAATAGTTTTTAAACTATTCAAACTTTTTGAGTAAAGACAGTCCCTGTGACCAAACTTAAGAGAGACTTACCAGATGGTATCTTGGGTCGTCCTGCAAACTCCACGCCCTGTTTGATCAGTGCTTCTTTGATTACTTCGATGGTATTCAATACCACAACGTTCATTGAGGCAAACTTCAGAGAAAAAATTGGGCCATATTTCTTTCTCAAATCTCCAATGACCTCAAAAACAGGCTTTTTGGTCATGAAAGCTGTACACAGAGAAAGAAAGGGTGTTACCAAGAATTCCATATTAATGTTTTTTTCCATTTCAATGTCAAATTCTTGACAAAATTCAACAAAGGGTATTCTGGTAGATTTCGCCTATAATTGGTAAAAAATCATGAAATTGTAAAACTTTACAAGCTTGTTTACTTTTACACGTAATAAATAACATGACATACTTTGGGAAAAATTTGTGTTTCTCGATGTTTCAACTTAACACCTGCATCACATAACACATCACTACCACTTAGAAAGCTACCACTTTCTTGGGAAAAAAATCCGCATAACAAGTGGCAATTTGGTATAAAAAAAGCAAAACTAAACATTGTTGCCATTAACAACAACAGTGTTACTGTTCGCCAGGGTTGTGGGCGGAGCGAAGATGCAAACATAGCAATGGTTGCTTTATGTATGCGCTCCGCCAACAGCCCGGCCGGCCATGAATTGATTGGCATGTTTGGGATCAATCCAAAATGGCCGCGGTCAGTAACCATCGAGCGAAGTAAATCGGAGGAAATAGACAAATTATTTCTTTAATTATCTTTTTAAAACTTTATTTAAGAGGTGAGTGAACACATTGAACTGGTTTAAACCGCCGACCCGCCCGTGAAGAATGCGCTTTGAATTTGTTATCGGTAAGATTGGGCTAAGCTCACGTCTGACTACAATCCGAGTGATACTCAACTGATATGACAAACTATGATCCAACACACTCGCAAAATCCAGGTTTGTTTTACCATGGTGTTCACTATTTACAGTTAGTCTTAGGCTCCCTACACTTACTGGTGACATTTCCAAGGATTGGCAACGGGGTCGGGCCGGGCGGTGCGCCGGCGGGCCTCTTGGTGCTCCTATACAGTGCAATGACAGCCAGCGTAGTCAACCCAACCAAAATGGTGGTGACGTTCAGGTATGTATCGGTACCGAGGCCAGAAACCATCATCTTGAAAAACACTGATCGGCGCTCCAATCAACAAGAGTCGTAGAAAGCTCTCCAGGCTAGGGAAACACCGTGACGAATGTGTTACTATCAGTAAGAGTTGCACTTCAAACTACTTTTGAATAGATGTTACTTTTGCATCGGGGTTTTATACCGTCGAGTTGCGTATGACTCAACATCTGCTGCTGATGAAAGTATCCATTACGCAAGAGTACGTGGTTAGGGGAGATTATATAGTATACATGTATAGAACTACGTACGTGTGTGTTTGTCCACCATTTCAACATCCTGACTAGCCTGTGCATAGACCAAAGACTAGTGTTTACAAAGCACCAGGGAGGAAGCGTGGAGGGCAATGCTTTGGTATGCAAATCAGCTTACAATGATGTTTGCATCATGCATATCTGATAATGTACCTTCTCACTGAACAATAATTACGATTTGTTACGAGGGTTTTAGTCTGTACCCCTAGCTATTATCCCCTAGCTATTGCAACGTGTTGCCTGCGCTACACACGCGGGACGGCGACGGGGAATGTTTATCCCATACAGCTGGTTTACTTCTATGATAGCTGTACAATGTCCACCCCCCCCCCAATTGCTGCTTTTGCTGGCTTTCCCTTTAGATTTATCGGTTTTTTACTTTTTACTTTTCGTTGGACCATGGAGGTAGAAATGTGTGTAAAGGGAAGAGTGAAATCATACATGTAGCCGTGTGCAAACAAACCATGAGATGAGACTAGTGTTACCACAAAAAACATTTTGCTCGTATTAGAAATGTGCATCATAAAGAAAACCTTTAAGAGGACAAACGCCAGGAAATAAAAGGACCGGAACGCACTCAAAATGTTCAAAAAGCTTTAGGTTTAAATATTTTTAGTTTCTCCCCTGTTGATGGAGAATCATTTATGGAAACTAAAGCTTTAAAAAACGTATTAGGCGGCATGTAGTTCTTAAAAGGGATGGGGGGGGGTGGAGGTAGAGAGCAAGGCAACCGGGGGGAACAGGTGTTAGTTGGGGGGGGGCGGCGGCGGAAGTGGAATGGATAGGGTGTGTGAAAGATGGAGACTGCCCAATAAGTCTAGAGCGAATTAACGCTGGGTTCGTGGTGGTGCGTGAAATTTGAAACTAAATCCGATGGTGGCCAACCAAACATAAACATAAGTGGGCAGAGAGAAGTTGTGAAAAGGAAAACACATGTTTTTGGTGTGGTCTCTGGTGATAAACCATCCCATGACTTTATGTAGATTGTTTTTTGTGGCAGACAAATGTCTCTGTTTTCCCAAAAAACAGGTGAAATCACAGCGATGGTCTACCGGGCCGTACGCAATCTATACGTGGACAACGTTATAAACAAAGAGATTTTTGAGTTCCTTAATCCTCACAATCAGAAAATCAAAAAAGCCCCAGTCATTCCCATGGGCAGCGTGTTGTATCATAAGGACACGGGTCCCAGATAGCATCACTACATAGGACAAACGTTGGGCCAACGAAACACTTTCATTGAACCAACATTGGCTGTCAACATTGGCCCAACGTACTTTTGCTCATCGGTCTTATGTTGGGCCAATGAAAAAGTTGGCCCAACGTTGGCCCAACGTAAACATTGGCCTAACATTGGGCCAGTGTCCTGCCCATGTATGTTAAAACATTGAACCAATATTGGGCCAACACAGTCGAACATTCGGCCAACGTTGCGCCCAACATTCTGCCAACAGAAAAGTTTTGTTGGGCCAATGTTGGCTGTCAATATTGGCCCAAAGTACTTTTGCTCATCGGTCTTATGTTGGGCCAATGAACAAGTTGGCACAACATTGGCCCAACGTAAACATTGGCCCAACACTGGGCCAGTGTTCTGCCCATGTATGTTAAAACATTGAACCAATATTGGGCCAACACAGTCGAACATTCGACCAACGTTGCGCCCAACATTCTGCCAACAGAAGTTTTGTTGGGCTGACGTTGGCTGTCAATGTTGGCCCAACATACTTTTGCTCATCGGAGTTACGTTGGGCCAATGTTAAAGTTGGGCCAACGTTGGCCCAACGTAAACATGGGCTTAACATTGTCCAACATAGATCCAATGAAAGGTTTATGTTGGGCCAATGTTGATTACCAAATATACTTTTGCTCATCGGCGTTAATGTTGGCCCAACATCGGCCCCACTAATAACCTTTATGTTGGCTCAACATTTCCCCTACGTTGGGCCAACGTATCGTTATTCAAAAATATTGACTTCGAGTGGATCTTTCTGTTTATGTAGTGAATGACCTTTGTGATTAATTCAAGTAATTAGTGTCTGTGAATATATACCTATAAGTTATAGTAATTACATGTAAATTACGATACCAATAACTAAATACTTTCTACACTTACTACAACCTATACAGGCCTACACGTCCTTCTGCACTGCATGTTTTGTATTTATTGTCCAAGATCCATAGAATTTCCAGTCATGATTTACACCTTTTTTAATTCAAACTGTTTACTTTTTAATTTACATGTTTGATTTACAAATGTTTGTTTGTACTTTGATGTTCATATTTTCTTACAGTCGAATTACACACAAAAGCACAACAATTCACCCAAATTGTTGTGATATTATCAACGAAAAATCACACACATCTAAGCCCCGCCCAAAAATTTGCATTTATGTCAATGTTGGCCCAACGTTGGCTCAATGTTGGCTCAACATTTAGCGTGATCGTCTAATGATATAACTGAGTACTGACTTCTTCGTGTATTTTCAGGATTACTGGTATTTGACTGTCAACCTATAAACAAACCTTCAGCAAACTTGTCCTATAACTAACAAGCAAACTGTTATTTGTAAAGACAGTTGATGTATTTTATGCCCAGATCGACTTAACCACATTTTGGTCATTAGCCCTGACGCATATTGTCAAGGTATGATTCTTGTTATAAATGGTTGACGACTTAACATCAAGACCGCCGACCTACATGTAAAGCCAGCATATAACTGCTGCAATATATCAACACAACTCCAACGTTTTCCATTTGAAATCTTTGTCGGATTACAAAAAAACCCAACAACAAACAATCAAACTAGTAAACCAAAACCAACAAACAGTGTATCAACGTTTTGGTTTGCAATGGTGTCCCAAACATGATTGCCAATCGATATAAAACATCGCCGAAATGTGCCTATCAATCTCCAATATGGTTCAACGAAGTTGTCCTCAAATCACCATTACTGATGTTCCGACGTAATAAACCAATGTGGTAATGCCAACCTAGAGCCAACATTGGTCCTACGTCAGAAACCAACAAAATGCCGATATTGCTGTCCCACAAATAACCAGCATTGGCTCAACATTGAGTGCTGATGTAAAACCAATGTGGTAATGCCGACCTAGAGCCAACATTGGTCCTACGTCAGAAACCAACAAAATGCCGATATTGCTGTCCCACAAATAACCAGCATTGGCTCAACATTGAGTGCTGATGTAAAACCAATGTGGTAATGCCGACCTAGAGCTAACATTTGTCCTACGTCGGAAACCAACACAATGCCGATATTGCTGTCCCACAAATAACCAACATTGGCTAAACATTGAGGGCCGACAAAAAACCAATGTGGTAATGCCGACCTAGAGCCAACATTGGTCTTACGTCGGAAACCAACACAATGCCGATATTGCTGTCCCACAAATAACCAACATTGGCTCAACATTGAGTGCCAACTAAAAACCAATGTGGTAATGCCGACCTAGATCCAACATTGATTCTACGTCGGAAACCAACAGATTGCCGATATTGCTGTCCCACAAATAACCAACATTGGCTCAACACTGAGTGCCGACAAAAAACCAATGTGGTAATGCCGACCTAGAGCCAACATTGGTATTACGTCGGAAACCAACACAATGCCGATATTGCTGTCCCACAAATAACCAACATTGGCTCAACGTTGAGTGCCAACTAAAAACCAATGTGGTAATGGCGACCTAGAGCCAACATTGGTTCTACGTCGGAAACCAATAGATTGCCGATATTGCTGTCCCACAAATAACCAACATTGGCTCAACATTGAGTGCCGACGTAAAATCAATGTGGTAATGCCGACCTAGAGCCAACATTGCTCCTACGTCGGAAACCAACACATTGCCGAGTATTGTTTAATTACTAAAAACCAACGTTGGACATTGATCGCCAATGTAAAACCAATGTGATTCTGCCAACCTACAGCCAACGTGGGCCCAATGTCAGAAACAAACATAATGCCAACGCCGATCATGGCGACGAAGTGCCAATGTGGGGCCAACGCCAAAAGCTGACACAATACCAACGCCAACGGTGCCGACCAAATACCAACGTTGGCCCAATGTATGAATGTTATCTGGGGTGGGGGAAATGACCGTCGTAAACCCATCCCATGGGAACGAGGTGGCTCCTTGAAGTCATGTAAACGTACACCTTTTGAAAGCCAAAAGTACCTAGTAATATGAATGGTCTGCGCACTGTTTAACTAGGTGCAAGCACGTTGGCCATCCCGGTCCTATTTTGCCTTGTATTTTACTCCGTCAAATGGATGGCAAATCTAGCCGTACATTTTTGTTTTAACAGTTTATGACTAAAATTCCATAAGTTGCAATACTGACGTCAGTTTCCTGTTAAATCCTAAAAAACATTATGGGTCTTTTTTTGTAAACTATTGGATATAAAAACACACTCGATTCTAGAGTATCAATGCTGCAGCTGTGCATGATCTTGTTGAACCCAGTAACAGCAATCGTGACGAAACCGACAATGGGCGGTGGGAAAACTGAAATGTGAATGAACTTTTCTTATTTGCGATTGCATGGAACTGGTTGTCTGTAAATGACCTCGTGTGACATGGCCTTTACATCCCATCTATTCAAATCCATGTAATCCAAAACGAGGCTGGAAGGGCCGAATAGTCTGGTCCTTTCAAGGATGATGTGAAACAGTATAACTTACTGATGTTCACACAGTGTGACAGGTGTTCACGGCTTTCTGATAAAATACAAACAATTCATTTTGCGTTTTTCAAATATTCAAGTAGTTCTTTTATTTTTACTACGAGCCCTTTATGTTTATACAACTATTCCATAAAAAAGAATTTAAAAAAACTGACAAGAAATTAATTTAGATTTCGTTCTACTTTTTAAAGGAATTGATTAGCTCACGATATATTCTCAGTAGTATTAATTGATTGGTTATATTGCGCTACTATAAACCCTGTATGAATACCACTAGTAATTAATTATCGATCATAATAGTCAATCTAAAGAATGATGTATAATTCTTACAATTGATTTATTGCCCATTTCTACAGGCCACACCAAACACTACTTGATAAAACAATGCAAGATATTTATATTGTTCTATTATAAAAAGCAAAATTTTAAATAAACGACAATTTTATTATGATCTAGTATAGTTTGTTCATAAATCACTTTATAGCTATCACTGTAAATGCCCATTCCTTATCATTGTTGAAGCTGCGACTTACCAGAAAAGTTAAACCTAAATTCTGCTACTTCAGACGCACCCTACAACTGTAAACCATCCTCTAGATAGTTTCCACTTGACGTCACACAGTGTAAAGTTGGCCATCTTTACCATCAAGATTTTGAGCACACAATGATCCATTACTGTAAACACCCTATACAGCACCAGGGTGTTTTATCAAAATTTGTACATGACATTTTTGGCTGCATAGAAAAGTTAAAACACTTGACCCAGCTGGAAAAAGTTTAAACTGAAGTTGTCCGTCCAGATGATGTCTTTAATCGATTAACTATTTAGAACTATCCGTCTGCCTGAGTTGTGTTTGGTGGCGCAACTCTGCACAGAACCATCTAAGCACGGTGCAGTTATGCATTCAACACGTGATGTCATATTGCAGGCTGCATAGTCAATCTACCATTCTACAGTGAATGACATTGAATGGTCAGACAGTAGAAGGGTTGACTGTGTACTGTGTATACATTCACAACAAAATATCATATAGCAGGTTTGCATGGTTCAAAACCACAGTGGATGATACTGATTGGTCATTTAGCTTTTAAATGACGATTAAAAAACAATTTGAGCTTTGTGTGTGCGTGTACAAGAACAGTGCAGGTAGGTAGTCCAAAACAAACTATAATGAACTCATGAGAACATAAAATAAATAGTATCATGTATATGAACGAAAATCTGGTAAATCAATCTTTGATAATCTTGGTAACAAACAACGCTGTTTAAGTACAATATCTTGGCAAACAAAAAAATTACACCTAGCAAAAACAGGTGAAGTTTCCATAGCACTAATCAAACTTAAAACTCAAAGCGTTTCTTAACACACACTTCAATCCCATCAAAAAGTTGGTGGGTGAAGCCTGAAAACTCCGTCAGCTTCAGCAGTGACTCCTCCTCCTTCCCAGGTACCTTGTAGAAGGTGTACCTGCCAAACAGCCACGTGAAGATAAGGAAGATCTCCTTCTTGGCGAAGTCTTCGCCAAGGCAGACGCGGCGGCCACAGCCAAACGGGAGGAAATTCTCAGGTAGTTTATCAAGAAGTTGCCCGTTTTCATTCAAAAACCGCTCTGTGGTAAAAACAACAACAACTCTAAGCATTTTTCACATACCCTATATTTGGCGGTACAGGCTATGGAATCCCTCATGGGACAAGATGATTTAAGGAATGAAACAACAAGCTCAAGGAAATGAATGTTCATGCACCATGAGCTTTAAACTTGCCGGGAACTGACAAGCTATTCGGTCCAACAAATATCATTCTAGAATGCAGTAGGCTATATTTCTTCACAAGATATCTATGGACAGCATTTTGATTTCGCAAAATCGTTGATAGTCTCTTAACCCATCTTTTAACTGACCTGGTTTAAACTGCTCAGGTTGTTCCCACTCATCAGGATCAAAGTGAACACCTATTTGGTTGATCATCACCATTGTTCCTTTCTGAATCTTGTACCCATCTGATAAAGAAAACGACGAGAATATTTTAGCTGCACAAAACGTACCTACACAATCACTCCATACTAGAGGGATGCCGCACGAGGTGGGTGCGATTCAAGGGTATAAAATGTTGCAACAAAAAATGTAATTTGGGGTAAGGGGTGTAATTGGAGGGGCACTCAAAGGTCATCAGTTTAAGAATTAGCTTGGTAAAGATTGTTGAAATAAGTACGCAATGTTTTGTTTTATGTTAAAACTTTTGAGGATGCCAAAGGAGTTGAGTGGGATCGAAACGTCGTCTGCCATCACCCTTCTCGTCCCTTTTCTCCAACTATGAAACATAACTTTGGGAAGGATGTACTTGGCAATAACGCATGCTTGGCATACAGATAAAAAAATGACTTGGTTTGTTGACAATGACAATTTCAAACAGAAGAGGGCGCTAATACATAACCAGTGGCAGAGTTCTGTTTTGAGAAAGTTGCAACATAGAGGGACAAGTTTTCTTCGGACACGTTTTGCTGGACGTAATTTTCGGTCCAATTGCAGCACAACCCAGTGGGCAGACTAGTCTGGCACCCCGTATACATCAATACATTTTAGTTTAGATACAAAATGGCTTTTAATGGCTAGTTGTCGCTACTTTCTCAATGTAGGGCTCTGACTAGTGAATCTAAGTGTGGCACTTCCCAAAACCGGCTTACAATCTGGCCCTGTTTGGTGTTAGCACTCTGAGAGATGCACACTCCTTTAAAATTGATAATGAAGGTCAATCCAAAGCCAAAAAATCGAGCTAAGAATTGTAAAAAAAAAAAAAAAAAAAAAAAAAATGCATGCCCTCTGTGCTAAATCCCAGCCCTGACTGGTTTGAACAACTCTGTATAAAGTGGACGGGATTTTGCTGGAATAACCAATACCTGGTAATATTACGCTGCACTGACACATTTTAACAGACGAGGGAGGTGAGATTGGTTTGCTAAAGAGGCTGAAAATCACTAGCAGGTGTTGGATTTTGCCAGGGGAGGGGGTGGGAGAGAACTAACTTCTTCATCCCTGGATTTGCAAGTAGAGAAGCAAAATGAGGTAAATTGGATACTCACTCAGGGTAGTATCAGTCAGCACAGCATGTGGAACACCCAGTGGGGCGACGGAACTGAAGCGGAGAAGCTCTAATAAGGTAGCCTCCGTGTATGGCAAGGTGCCTTTATCATCAAGAGAGGGCAGTCTATCGCGACCAATGATGTCATCAATCTCCTGGGCAATCTTCTCCTGGATGTTGGGGTGCTCTGCCAGTATAGCGACTGCCCAGTGAAGAGTTAAGGTGGTTGTCTCAGTTCCGGCTGTTTGGGGGAAAATGTCAATTGTACCTATGCCATACTTCATTTGCAAAATAGTAGCATTGTCCCCTTCTTCATTCAAAGGCTTCTTTGGTTCAATTTTCAAGAAAAGAAAAACTGAGATATAATTACAAATTTCTGCCTTATTGTCATTTTGTCTGCTGTCATTCTGTCTATTGGAAGATCATTTCAAGGCCGAGGGGCACGAGGCAATGATTAGGGGGCCCTTGCCTCTGTGAAGCACTAGGGCCAAACTCCGTGGCTCTGCTTACAGTATAAAGCAGGAAAAAACCTGCGCATATGCTAGTAGAGAAATATGTGCTTAACGTAAGCATATTTTACAGATTAGCAAGAACTTTTTTTCATGGGGTGCATCCTTCCTGTGATACCAAGCACTGTAAGCAGAGAATGCTGACTAGACACAGAATTCCGCAGTAAGCAGAGCCATGAATTTGAGCGAAGGTCTGAAGATGATCAAGATAATGGGAAACGCAACACTTACTTTATGCTATTTCATTTTTTTTTTTCTTCAAATGACATTTTGGGGGTTTTGTTTGTTTTTACCTTCAAACAAATCTACCACAGTCTGAACGAGGTGGGTGTCCGTCAGCAGCTTTGCATCCTCCTCACCGGCTGCTATGGCCTCTTTCTGGGTCAGGATCAGGGTGTCAAAAAAGTCCTTGACATTCTCTAAAGATGGGAAAAAATGATAAATTTAATGAAAGTACTATCTTCTTCTGGGTAAACATTTCAAGCAAGATGATTACCCATGTGAAACTATTCGACTGCACTGCACAGGCTGTGAATGGTGGTACAACTACACACTGTATACATGTATCAACATTGTCTGCTTTGAGTGCTACGGTTAAAACTATGACTCCTGGGTGGGGGCATCCATGGATCACTGAGGTGACGCCCTCCGAACCCCCCAAATCACAAATCACTGTGTACATGTGCATACTCTGTAGATACATTCACCAGATGATATCATATATAATTATTACAATTAAGCTGGCATAGTAATATCTTTAAAAACCACAGTGGGTGACATTGAATGGTCATATACAGTGCGTCTTTGTGATAAACTTGAACTCTTGAACTAAAATTTAGGCACTTGAATAACAGGCCTTTCACTGTATTATTACAAGGGCCTTGACATTACACTCTGACCCAACCACTTCCTGTTTGCATCCCTTTACCTGGGTCAAATTTTTCACGGTGATTTTCAAACTCGCTGTAATACACTTTTAAATATGTGTGGGTCAGCTTCTCCAACTTCTTCTCAACCGGCAGTTTGATGTACTGAAAGATCGGAAAGAAATCTGACGGCAGACCGCTGCCAAAAGCTTTATTCGCTTCAATACCGATTTTGATGTATGCCATAAGATCCGGATCGTTAGTTTCATATCTGTAGAAAATAACACAAAATGTTTTTTTCGATAGATTATTGTTTTTACTGATAGTTTTTGGTATTGAAGCAGACATACCTGAGAACCAAAAGTTTGCAGAATCACAGTGTTGGTTGTTTACAACCTACAAGCTGTAATACTAATAATTGAAAAAGAATCACAGCGTTGATTGGTTACAATTTACAAACTGTAATACTAATAAAAAAAAATCATATATATAAAAAAACTTGACATTTATGTATTTCTTGTGGCCTGGTATTTGCCTAACCCAATCATCTTTGGACCTTTTGAAGTATACCCCAACTCCATGTGTAGAGAGGAGGCCTCAGATTAATGTCAAACTTGAACAGGGGCTCAAAGGTCAGATTCAGTTTTGTGATGTACCCACTTTCCCAATAGATAAGAGTCATGAAAGTGGAGGGGAGGATACAAAGTTTCTTAACCTCACATTAAAATGGTTGTAAAATGTTATTTTATTAGATACTCTTTGAGAGCGAAATTTAAATCATGACATCATTTGACAGCAAAAACCAATAGGTCTGTGCATTCCAAAGAGGAATTTTTGCACCAGTCAAAAGGTCAAATCAATGCTATTTGGATTGACTATCATCAAAATTCAGGTATAACTGATTTTTTTTAAAAGAAAACCATTGTGACACCATTGAACGTTTTGGGTTTTGGACAATAATTGAACTTGAAAAGGGTATCAAACACAGTGGCCTTTTAAGACATTTTACTCTCATGTTAGGGATTAGTCTATTTTGGATAAGAGATGAAATCTGCTTGGCATTCCTTACTGTTTTCCGAAGCACATTGTAGCAAGGATATTGTAAACTGCTTGCCCAATGGTATACTTTGGCGCAAACGGCTTGTCTCCCTGTTCATCCAGAATTTTACCCACTTTTGGAGTAACTGAGAACACCAGCTTTTCCAACTCTTCTTTGCGGGTGAAACGCCTGAAATAGAGAAACAATAAATGGACTGGTAATTCCATCAATACCTTCCTTCATAATTATGTTTGCACCCTGGGCTTGAAACCACCCAAGAATTGTTTGAAAGAGACATGGGAGAAGGACTTACCTGACGGCAGAGTGGGCTAGCTTCCGTTGATATCTCCACTGTGCACCATAATCAGTTAAAGCTATATCCTTGTACCCCTCAGAGAAAATGTAAGCTGCAAAATAAAAGAAAACAATTTATCAGTAGCATAGTCTTAACAATTTAGTTCCTTTTATTTCTTTGTCTCCTATTCAATTTCAAGTCTCAACGGTAAAGTCTTAAGGGCTGCAGGTAAAGTCTCAAGTCACACATCTGAACTTAGTATCAAGCCGGACCTCAAGTTTTTCAGGTTAACTCACTTTATGTCAAGTCTCAAGATTTTTCAGTCACGCCTCAATTCTTTCAATTGGCAAATAATTCCTCAGAAACTTTCAGGTAAAGTCTCAAGTCATTCAATAGGCAAATAGATCCTCAAAGTCTTTCAGGTCAAGTCTCAAGTTATTCAGGTCGGGTCTCAAGTCTTTCAATAGGCAAATAAATCCTTGATGTCTTTCAGGTCCAGTCTCAAGTATTTCAGCTAAAGTCTCAAGTCTTTCAGGGATAGTCTCTGGTCAAACAGGTCAAGTCCAAGGCTGAAATAAGTACAACTAAAGTGAGAGGCAAGTGCGAGTACTCAAGTCTAAGTCTCCATGCTTAGATCAGAAATTACAAAGATATCAACGAACTTTTCAAAATAGTTTTCAAACTATTCAAACTTTTTGAGTAAAGACAGTCCCTGTGACCAAACTTAAGAGAGACTTACCAGATGGTATCTTGGGTCGTCCTGCAAACTCCACGCCCTGTTTGATCAGTGCTTCTTTGATTACTTCGATGGTATTCAATACCACAACGTTCATTGAGGCAAACTTCAGAGAAAAAATTGGGCCATATTTCTTTCTCAATTCTCCAATGACCTCAAAAACAGGCTTTTTGGTCATGAAAGCTGTACACAGAGAAAGAAAGGGTGTTACCAAGAATTCCATATTAATGTTTTTTTCCATTTCAATGTCAAATTCTTGACAAAATTCAACAAAGGGTATTCTGGTAGATTTCGCCTATAATTGGTAAAAAATCATGAAATTGTAAAACTTTACAAGCTTGTTTACTTTTACACGTAATAAATAACATGACATATTTTGGGAAAAATTTGTGTTTCTCGATGTTTCAACTTAACACCTGCATCACATAACACATCACTACCACTTAGAAAGCTACCACTTTCTTGGGAAAAAAATCCGCATAACAAGTGGCAATTTGGTATAAAAAAAGCAAAACTAAACATTGTTGCCATTAACAACAACAGTGTTACTGTTCGCCAGGGTTGTGGGCGGAGCGAAGATGCAAACATAGCAATGGTTGCTTTATGTATGCGCTCCGCCAACAGCCCGGCCGGCCATGAATTGATTGGCATGTTTGGGATCAATCCAAAATGGCCGCGGTCAGTAACCATCGAGCGAAGTAAATCGGAGGAAATAGACAAATTATTTCTTTAATTATCTTTTTAAAACTTTATTTAAGAGGTGAGTGAACACATTGAACTGGTTTAAACCGCCGACCCGCCCGTGAAGAATGCGCTTTGAATTTGTTATCGGTAAGATTGGGCTAAGCTCACGTCTGACTACAATCCGAGTGATACTCAACTGATATGACAAACTATGATCCAACACACTCGCAAAATCCAGGTTTGTTTTACCATGGTGTTCACTATTTACAGTTAGTCTCAGGCTCCCTACACTTACTGGTGACATTTCCAAGGATTGGCAACGGGGTCGGGCCGGGCGGTGCGCCGGCGGGCCTCTTGGTGCTCCTATACAGTGCAATGACAGCCAGCGTAGTCAACCCAACCAAAATGGTGGTGACGTTCAGGTATGTATCGGTACCGAGGCCAGAAACCATCATCTTGAAAAACACTGATCGGCGCTCCAATCAACAAGAGTCGTAGAAAGCTCTCCAGGCTAGGGAAACACCGTGACGAATGTGTTACTATCAGTAAGAGTTGCACTTCAAACTACTTTTGAATAGATGTTACTTTTGCATCGGGGTTTTATACCGTCGAGTTGCGTATGACTCAACATCTGCTGATGATGAAAGTATCCATTACGCAAGAGTACGTGGTTAGGGGAGATTATATAGTATATAGAACTACGTATGTGTGTGTTTGTCCACCATTTCAACATCCTGACTAGCCTGTGCATAGACCAAAGACTAGTGTTTACAAAGCACCAGGGAGGAAGCGTGGAGGGCAATGCTTTGGTATGCAAATCAGCTTACAATGATGTTTGCATCATGCATATCTGATAATGTACCTTCTCACTGAACAATAATTACGATTTGTTACGAGGGTTTTAGTCTGTACCCCTAGCTATTATCCCCTAGCTATTGCAACGTGTTGCCTGCGCTACACACGCGGGACGGCGACGGGGAATGTTTATCCCATACAGCTGGTTTACTTCTATGATAGCTGTACAATGGCCACCCCCCCCCCAATTGCTGCTTTTGCTGGCTTTCCCTTTAGATTTATCGGTTTTTTACTTTTTACTTTTCGTTGGACCATGGAGGTAGAAATGTGTGTAAAGGGAAGAGTGAAATCATACATGTAGCCGTGTGCAAACAAACCATGAGATGAGACTAGTGTTACCACAAAAAACATTTTGCTCGTATTAGAAATGTGCATCAAAAAGAAAATCTTTAAGAGGACAAACGCCAGGAAATAAAAGGACCGGAACGCACTCAAAATGTTCAAAAAGCTTTAGGTTTAAATATGTTTAGTTTCTCCCCTGTTGATGGAGAATCATTTATGGAAAATAAAGCTTTAAAAAACGTATTAGGCGGCATGTAGTTCTTAAAAGGGATGGGGGTGGAGGTAGAGAGCAAGGCAACCGGGGGGAACAGGTGTTAGTTGGGGGGGGGGGGCGGCGGCGGAAGTGGAATGGATAGGGTGTGTGAAAGATGGAGACTGCCCAATAAGTCTAGAGCGAATTAACGCTGGGTTCGTGGTGGTGCGTGAAATTTGAAACTAAATCCGGTGGTAGCCAACAAAACATAAACATAAATGGGCAGAGAGAAGTTGTGAAAAGGAAAACACATGTTTTTGGTGTGGTCTCTGGTGATAAACCATCCCATGACTTTATGTAGATTGTTTTTTGTGGCAGACAAATGTCTCTGTTTTCCAAAAAAACAGGTGAAATCACAGCGATGGTCTACCGGGCCGTACGCAATCTATACGTGGACAACGTTATAAACAAAGAGATTTTTGAGTTCCTTAATCCTCACAATCACCAGATCAAAACGCCCAGCCTTTACCTGCTACCGAAGATCCATAAAAACCCACCGGGTGGAACGCGGTTTGTAGGGAGGCCGATTATCAGTGGTTGTGGGGCTCCAACTCAACAAATTTCAAAATATATGGATTTGTTCCTGCTCCCTATCGTCAAGCAACAAAGCACATATACAAGAGACTCCTCACAGGTTCTCAAAAGACTTAATAATTTGACGATGGGACAGGATAATCTCCTAATCGCACTGGACATTGTTTCAATGTACACAAACTGCCCACAGAAAGAGGCAATAGACTCAGTTTGTGATGCTTTGGAACAAGCAAAATCAGGATTGTACACCATACCAAAACCTACAAGAAAACACACGCAATGTCTGTTAGAACTGATTTTGGGCGCAAACGTCCTTGAATTCAATAACAAGTTCTACAGACAAAAAAATGGCGTGGCGATGGGTAGTGTATTCAGTCCTGAAATATGTGACATCACCTTATTCAAATACGAAAAAGAAGCGAACAACCCAGAGATAGTGGCCTACATGAGATACAGAGACGATGTTTTAATAATCTACAATGGCAACAAAAACAAGGCGTTGGATTTTATTAATATGTTAAACAACCTGCACCCAACCTTGAAATTCACTTCAGAGATCTCCAACTACCAAATCACCTTTCTTGACCTCGTAATCTACAAAGGCGAACGTTTTCAAAAAGGAGGGAAGCTTGATACTCGAGTAGCAACGAAAAAAACGGACACGTTCCAATATCTTGCTCGAGATTCTGCACACCCTGAGTCTGTATTTGGCGGCGTCATTAAGGGTGAAACGACAAGATACAAACGCCTATGCACACACACACAAGATTTTGAGAGTAAGGTCAATTTCTTTAAAGAAAAACTTATAGAACGTGGATACAACACAGAAGAATTGACCCGCTTCACGAAATCTAACAGTGACCATATGAATTCAATATTGAGTGCACCACCTAACATCAAGAAAGAAACGAATCCGCCTCTTGTTGACGATGACGATGATTTCCTCAACAACCTCTTCCCTGTACCACCTCTGCTGGCCTACAAACGACAAAAGAACATAAAAGACCAACTAATTCGGGCTAGATTGCAAGCTTCTACCGAAGAAAACTTATTTTAAAAAAAATGGACGAACAGAACTTGCAAATCTTGATTGAATTACTACAGGAACAACAGTCGGGTACACAAAATTAAAGAAAAAATCGAGACTTGTATCAAGATGAGATTACGTATAAGCTATAAACAAACGAAGAATACTAATCTCTCTGGATCCTCTTGCCTAACAAAAGTAAGATTATGATCACTCCTTGTTGCAAAAACTTTCATAAAAAGGATACAAAGCCAAAACGGTGACTGATGAAGTGCAGCTCAAAAAACGCACAGAAAATATGTTTTGAGCCCTTCCATTAAATGAACAAACATAAGTGGCTCAACATATTATCACCGGAAAAAGGGTTCTTTTTAGTGAGTTCTAACACCTCCTCCCATCCAAAACCATCCCCCCCCCCAAACCCCCCTTCCTTTTCCCTTTCTTTCACCCCCACTCTTTCTTCCTTGAAGATGCTTGCAAACATCAAAAACAGGTCTGTTTTAACTATTGCCTTGACTTTTTTGGAAAACAGAGACATTTGTCTCCCACCAAAAACAATCTACATAAAGTCATGGGATGGTTTATCACCAGAGACCACACCGAAAACATGTGTTATGTCTTGTTGGCTACCACCGGATTTAGTTTCAAATTTCCCGCACCACCACGAACCCAGCGTTAATTCGCTCTAGACTTATTGGGCAGTCTCCACCCTATCCAATCCACTTCCGCCGCCCCCCAACTAACACCTGTTCCCCCCGGTCGCCTTGCTCTCTACCTCCACCCCCCCCCCCATCCCTTTTAAGAACTACATGATGCCTAGTTTCCATAAATGATTCTCCATCAACAGGGGAAAATCTTCAAAAATATTTAAACCTAAAGCTTTTTGAACATTTTGAGTGCGTTCCGGTCCTTATATTTCCTGGCGTTTGTCCTCTTAAAGGTTTTCTTTATGATGCACATTTCTAATACGAGCAAAATGTTTTTTTGTGGTAACACTAGTCTTATCTCATGGTTGGTTTGCACACGGCTACATGTATGATTTCACTCTTCCCTTTACACACATTTCTACCTCCATGGTTGGACCAACTTCTGGGTGTTTTTCCTCGCGATGTTTTTTGTACCAATCCTTGGATGTCGAAGAAATGTTCTCCATTGCAAGTAAATTCGTCCAGTTCGTCGTACACAGAATACAGGTTGGGGTGCGTTTTCGCGGTCGTAACCAATAACTGTTTCAATGGCAAGTACAACCGAAACAGTTATTGGTTACGACCGCGATCGGACTTCGACAAGGACTGACCATAGAGCAAGGAACCTTGCTCTATGGACTGACGTCCGTTTATGTCTGTTTTTTATTTACACGTGAATTTGGCTTGATGGATATGAAGTCTGGATCCTTATGCCTCGCCATTGTTATAATTAATACATAAACAGAGCACCAGTCTGCTTGCAACATTGCGCAACATTGTCACATAAACTTGACAGTTGCAACGGCTGGAAAAGCGTATAAGCTGACTTTTGACCGCGTTTTGATACTTTTTTTTTACAACAACCATTTAAAAAGTATTGTCTCTCATTCCACATCACTAAATTAGGTAAACAGTAATAGCCGGTGTGTCCCTTTAACCAGGTGCAAGCACGTTGGCCCATTCTACCTCCATGGTTGGCCATCCAGGTCCTATCTTGCCTTGTATTTTACTCCGTCAAATGGATGGCAAATCTAGCCGTACATTTTTGTGTTAACAGTTTATGACTAAAATCCCATAAGTTGCAATACTGACGTCAGTTTCCTGTTGATTCCTAAAAATCATTATGAGGTCTTTTTTTGTAAATTGTTAGATATAAAAACAAACTCGATTCTAAAGCTAGAGTATCATTGCTGCAGCTGTGCATGATCTTGTTGTACCCAGTAACAGCAATCGTTACGAAACCGACAATGGGCGGTGGGAAACTGAAATGTGAATGAACTTTTCTTATTTGCGATTGCATGGAACTGGTTGTCTGTAAATGACCTCGTGTGACATGGCCTTTACAACCAATCTATTCAAATCCATGTAATTCAAAACGAGGCTGGAAGGGCCGAATAGTCTCGCCCTTTCAAGGATGATGTGAAACAGTATAACTTACTGATGTTCACACAGTGAGACAGGTGTTCATGGCTTTCTGATAAAATACAAACAATTCATTTTGCGTTTTTCAAATATTCAAGTATAGTTCTTTTATTTTTACTACAAGCCCATTATGTTAATACAATTATTCCATAAAAAAGAATTTAAAAAAATTGACAAGAAATTAATTTAGATTTCGTTCTACAGTGTACTTGTTCACCCTCGGAGCGGTCGAGGGGCGCCGGCGGAAGGACCAGCTTCATACTTTTGTAATAACTACAAAATGTATGGATCAATTCCGCTGACTTTTGTTTTGAACTACCCTTTAACATCACTCTTTCATATACTGTAGTGATTTCTGGGTGGGTAAACTCAGAGGTGGGATGGCGGATTAGTCAAAATGGACCCATTATAATGTGCTCAAAAAATCCTACTGTGTGCACATGAACTTAATCCACTGAATATATGTAATCTTCACATGCTTTTTACTGTTACTGTTGCCAGATTGTCTGGTAATAACCATGAAGCTATAATTGGATGCATGGTCTTTGGGAAAGTTTTCTATTGTTTGTAGGTAGTACACAAAATGAGTTGTGACTTATAAACTGTAGCTGGAAACAGCTTATGTACTATTTTTTTGAAAAATAGTAGCGAAACAATGTGTTAATTTTCATGCTTCAATCTTTAGTGTATGGGTCCAGGGAACATCTATTCATCTGTTCAGACCATTAGAACAAGAATTGTGCCCCTGTAACACAGTTATTTTATCCGTAATACAATCTGCCTTCCGATCGCGCCCAGTGGGTCCAGCATGTAATTTTTTTCCCCGTGGCTGTTCGAAGGGTTAAAGGAATTGATTAGCTCACGATATATTCTCAGTAGTATTAATTGATTGGTTATATTGCATTACTACAAACCCTGTATGAATACCACTAGTAACTAATTATCGATCATAAATGTCGATCTAAAGAATAATGTATAATACTTACAATTGAATTATTGCCCATATCTACAGGCCACACCAAACCCTACTTAATAAAACAATGCAAGATATTTAGATTGTTCTATTATAAAAAGCTAAATTTTAAATAAACGACAATTTTATTATGATCTAGTATAGTTTGTTCATAAATCACTTTATAGCTATCACTGTAAATGCCCATTCCTTATCATTGTTGAAGCTGCGACTTACCAGAAAAGTTAAACCTAAATTCTGCTACTTCAGACGCACCCTACAACTGTAAACCATCCTCTAGATAGTTTCCACTTGACGTCACACAGTGTAAAGTTGGCCATCTTTACCATCAAGATTTTGAGCACACAATGATGCATTACTGTAAACACACTGTACAGCACCAGGGTGTTTTATCAAAATTTGTACATGACATTTTTGGCTGCATAGAGTTAAAACACTTGACCCAGCTGGAAAAAGTTTAAACTGAAGTTGTCCGTCCAGATGATGTCTTTAATCGATTAACTATTTAGAACTATCCGTCTGCCCGAGCTGTGTTTAGTGGCGCAACTGTGCACAGAACCATCTAAGCACGGTGCAGTTATGCATTCAACACGTGATGTCATATTGCAGGCTGCATAGTCAATCTACCATTCTACAGTGAATGACATTGAATGGTCAGACAGTAGAAGGGTTGACTGTGTACTGTGTATACGTTCACAACAAAATATCATATAGCAGGTTTGCATGGTTTAAAACCACAGTGGATGATACTGATTGGTCATTTAGCTTTTAAATGACGATTAAAAAACATATATATGAACGAAAATCTGGTAAATCAATCTTTGATAATCTTGGTAACAAACAACGCTGTTTAAGTACAATATCTTGGCAAACAAAAAATTACACCTAGCAAAAACAGGTGAAGTTTCCATAGCACTATTCAAATTTAAAACTCAAAGCGTTTCTTAACACACACTTCGATCCCATCAAATAGTTGGTGGGTGAAGCCTGAAAACTCCGTCAGCTTCAGCAGTGACTCCTCCTTCCCAGGTACCTTGTAGAAGGTGTACCTGCCAAACAGCCAAGTGAAGATGAGGAAGATCTCCTTCTTGGCGAAGTCTTCGCCAAGGCAGACGCGGCGGCCACAGCCAAACGGGAGGAAATTCTCAGGTAGTTTATCAAGAAGTTGCCCGTTTTCATTCAAAAACCGCTCTGTGGTAAAAACAACAACAACAACAACTCTAAGCATTTTTCACATACCCTATATTTGGCGGTACAGGCTATGGAATCCCTCATGGGACAAGATGATTTAAGGAATGAAACAACAAGCTCAAGGAAATGAATGTTCATGCACCATGAGCTTTAAACTTGCCGGGAACTGACAAGCTATTCGGTCCAACAAATATCATTCTAGAATGCAGTAGGCTATATTCCCTCACAAGATATCTATGGACAGCATTTTGATTTCGCAAAATCGTTTATAGTCTCTTAACCCATCTTTTAACTGACCTGGTTTAAACTGCTCAGGTTGTTCCCACTCATCAGGATCAAAGTGAACACCTATTTGGTTGATCATCACCATTGTTCCTTTCTGAATCTTGTACCCATCTGATAAAGAAAACGACGAGAATATTTTAGCTGCACAAAACGTACCTACACAATCGCTCCATACTAGAGGGATGCCGCACGAGGTGGGTGCGATTCAAGGGTATAAAATGTTGCAACAAAAAATGTAATTTGGGGTAAGTGGTGTAATTGGAGGGGCACTCAAAGGTCATCAGTTTAAGAATTAGCTTGGTAAAGATTGTTGAAATAAGTACGCAATGTTTTGTTTTATGTTAAAACTATTGAGGATGCCAAAGGAGTTGAGTGGGATCGAAACGTCGTCTGCCATCACCCTTCTCGTCCCTTTTCTCCAACTA
Source organism: Pisaster brevispinus (assembly GCA_023634235.1). Lineage (NCBI taxonomy): Eukaryota > Metazoa > Echinodermata > Asteroidea > Forcipulatida > Asteriidae > Pisaster > Pisaster brevispinus. Next base: position 12,910,296 of record JAMKCF010000015.1, on the reverse strand, counting down.
TGAAACATAACTTTGGGAAGGATGTACTTGGCAATAACGCATGCTTGGCATACAGATAAAAAAAATGACTTGTTTTGTTGACAATGACAATTTCAAACAGAAGAGGTCGCTAATACATAACCAGTGGCAGAGTTCTGTATTGAGAAAGTTGCAACATAGAGGGACAAGTTTTTTCGGACACGTTTTGCTGGACGTAATTTTCGGTCCAATTGCAGCACAACCCAGTGGGCAGACTAGTCTGGCACCCCGTATACATCAATACATTTTACTTTAGATACAAAATGGCTTTTAATGGCTTGTTGTCGCTACTTTCTCAATGTAGGGCTCTGACTAGTGAATCTAAGTGTGGCACTTCCCAAAACCGGCTTACAATCTGGCCCTGTTTGGTGTTAGCACTCTGAGAGATGCACACTCCTTTAAAATTGATAATGAAGGTCAAGCCAAAGCCAAAAAATCGAGCTAAGAATTGTAAAAAAAAAAAAAATGCATGCCCTCTGTGCTAAATCCCAGCCCTGACTGGTTTGAACAACTCTGTATAAAGTGGACGGGATTTTGCTGGAATAACCAATACCTGGTAATATTACACTGCACTGACACATTTTAACAGACGAGGGAGGTGAGATTGGTTTGCTAAAGAGGCCGAAAATCACTACCAGGTGTTGGATTTTGCCAGGGGAGGGGGTGGGAGAGAACTAACTTCTTCATCCCTGGATTTGCAAATAGAGAAGCAAAATGAGGTAAATTGGATACTCACTCAGGGTAGTATCAGTCAGCACAGCATGTGGAACACCCAGTGGGGCGACGGAACTGAAGCGGAGAAGCTCTAATAAGGTAGCCTCCGTGTATGGCAAGGTGCCTTTATCATCAAGAGAGGGCAGTCTATCGCGACCAATGATGTCATCAATCTCCTGGGCAATCTTCTCCTGGATGTTGGGGTGCTCTGCCAGTACAGCGACTGCCCAGTGAAGAGTTAAGGTGGTTGTCTCAGTTCCGGCTGTTTGGGGGAAAATGTCAATTGTACCTATGCCATACTTCATTTGCAAAATAGTAGCATTGTCCCCTTCTTCATTCAAAGGCTTCTTTGGTTCAATTTTCAAGAAAAGAAAAACTGAGATATAATTACAAATTTCTGCCTTATTGTCATTTTGTCTGCTGTCATTCTGTCTATTGGAAGATCATTTCAAGGCCGAGGGGCACGAGGCAATGATTAGGGGGCCCTTGCCTCTGTGAAGCACTAGGGCCAAACTCCGTGGCTCTGCTTACAGTAAAAAGCAGGAAAAAACCTGCGCATATGCTAGTAGAGAAATATGTGCTTAACGTAAGCATATTTTACAGATTAGCAAGAACTTTTTTTCATGGGGTGCATCCTTCCTGTGATACCAAGCACTGTAAGCAGAGAATGCTGACTAGACACAGAATTCCGCAGTAAGCAGAGCCATGAATTTGAGCGAAGGTCTGAAGATGATCAAGATAATGGGAAACTCAACACTTACTTTATGCTATTTCATTTTTTTTCTTCTTCAAATGACATTTTTGGGGTTTTGTTTGTTTTTACCTTCAAACAAATCTACCACAGTCTGAACGAGGTGGGTGTCCGTCAGTAGCTTTGCATCCTCCTCACCGGCTGCTATGGCCTCTTTCTGGGTCAGGATCAGGGTGTCAAAAAAGTCCTTGACATTCTCTAAAGATGGGAAAAAATGATAAATTTTATGAAAGTACTATCTTCTTCTGGGTAAACATTTCAAGCAAGATGATTACCCATGTGAAACTATTCGACTGCACTGCACAGGCTGTGAATGGTGGTACAACTACACACTGTATATCAACATTGTCTGCTTTGAGTGCTACGGTTAAAACTATGACTCCTGGGTGGGGGCATCCATGGATCACTGAGGTGACGCCCTCCAAACCCCCCAAATCACAAATCACTGTGTACATGTGCATACTCTGTAGATACATTCACCAGATGATATCATATATAATTATTACAATTAAGCTGGCATAGTAATATCTTTAAAAACCACAGTGGGTGACATTGAATGGTCATATACAGTGCGTCTTTGTGATAAACTTGAACTCTTGAACTAAAATTTAGGCACTTGGATAACAGGCCTTTCACTGTATTATTACAAGGGCCTTGACATTACACTCTGACCCAACCACTTCCTGTTTGCATCCCTTTACCTGGGTCAAATTTTTCACGGTGATTTTCAAACTCGCTGTAAAACACTTTTAAATATGTGTGGGTCAGCTTCTCCAACTTCTTCTCAACCGGCAGTTTGATGTACTGAAAGATCGGAAAGAAATCTGACGGCAGACCGCTGCCAAAAGCATTATTCGCTTCAATACCGATTTTGATGTATGCCATAAGATCCGGATCGTTAGTTTCATATCTGTAGAAAATAACACAAGATGTTTTTTTCGATAGATTATTGTTTTTACTGATAGTTTTTGGTATTGAAGCAGACATACCTGAGAACCAAAAGTTTGCAGAATCACAGTGTTGGTTGTTTACAACCTACAAGCTGTAATACTAATAATTGAAAAATAATCACAGCGTTGATTGGTTACAATTTACAAACTGTAATACTAATAAAAAAAATTCATATATATAAAAAAACTTGACATTTATGTATTTCTTGTGGCCTGGTATTTGCCTAACCCAATCATCTTTGGACCTTTTGAAGTATACCCCAACTCCATGTGTAGAGAGGAGGCCTCAGATTAATGTCAAACTTGAACAGGGGCTCAAAGGTCAGATTCAGTTTTGTGATGTACCCACTTTCCCAATAGATAAGAGTCATGAAAGTGGAGGGGAGGATACAAAGTTTCTTAACCTCACATTAAAATGGTTGTAAAATGTTATTTTATTAGATACTCTTTGAGAGCGAAATTTAAATCATGACATCATTTGACAGCAAAAATCAATAGGTCTGTGCATTCCAAAGAGGAATTTTTGCACCAGTCAAAAGGTCAAATCAATGCTATTTGGATTGACTATCATCAAAATTCAGGTATAACTGATTTTTTTAAAAAGAAAACCATTGTGACACCATTGAACGTTTTGGGTTTTGGACAATAATTGAACTTGAAAAGGGTATCAAACACAGTGGCCTTTTAAGACATTTTACTCTCATGTTAGGGATCAGTCTATTTTGGATAAGAGATGAAATCTGCTTGGCATTCCTTACTGTTTTCCGAAGCACATTGTAGCAAGGATATTGTAAACTGCTTGCCCAATGGTATACTTTGGCGCAAACGGCTTGTCTCCCTGTTCATCCAGAATTTTACCCACTTTTGGAGTAACTGAGAACACCAGCTTTTCCAACTCTTCTTTGCGGGTGAAACGCCTGAAATAGAGAAACAATAAATGGACTGGTAATTCCATCAATACCTTCCTTCATAATTATGTTTCAGAATTGTTTGAAAGAGACATGGGAGAAGGACTTACCTGACGGCAGAGTGGGCTAGCTTCCGTTGATATCTCCACTGTGCACCATAATCAGTTAAAGCTATATCCTTGTACCCCTCAGAGAAAATGTTAGCTGCAAAATAAAAGAAAACAATTTATCAGTAGCATAGTCTTAACAATTTAGTTCCTTTTATTTCTTTGTCTCCTATTCAATTTCAAGTCTCAACGGTAAAGTCTTAAGGGCTGCAGGTAAAGTCTCAAGTCACACATCTGAACTTAGCATCAAGCCGGACCTCAAGTTTTTCAGGTTAACTCACTTTATGTCAAGTCTCAAGATTTTTCAGTCACGCCTCAATTCTTTCAATTGGCAAATAATTCCTCAGAAACTTTCAGGTAAAGTCTCAAGTCATTCAATAGGCAAATAGATCCTCAAAGTCTTTCAGGTCAAGTCTCAAGTTATTCAGGTCGGGTCTCAAGTCTTTCAATAGGCAAATAAATCCTTGATGTCTTTCAGGTCCAGTCTCAAGTATTTCAGCTAAAGTCTCAAGTCTTTCAGGGATAGTCTCTGGTCAAACAGGTCAAGTCCAAGCCTGAAATAAGTACAACTAAAGTGAGAGGCAAGTGCGAGTACTCAAGTCTATAAGTCTCCATGCTTAGATCAGAAATTACAAAGATATCAACGAACTTTTCAAAATAGTTTACAAACTGTTCAAACTCTTTGAGTAAAGACAGTCCCTGTGACAAACTTAAGAGAGACTTACCAGATGGTATCTTGGGTCGTCCTGCAAACTCCACGCCCTGTTTGATCAGTGCTTCTTTGATTACTTCGATGGTATTCAATACCACAACGTTCATTGAGGCAAACTTCAGAGAACAAATTGGGCCATATTTCTTTCTCAAATCTCCAATGACCTCAAAAACAGGCTTTTTGGTCATGAAAGCTGTACACAGAGAAAGAAAGGGTGTTACCAAGAATTCCATATTAATGTTTTTTTTCCATTTCAATGTCAAAATCTTGACAAAATTCAACAAAGGGTATTCTGGTAGATTTCGCCTATAATTGGTAAAAAATCATGAAATTGTAAAACTTTACAAGCTTGTTTACTTTTACACGTAATAAATAACATGACATATTTTGGGAAAAATTTGTGTTTCTCGATGTTTCAACTTAACACCTGCATCACATAACACATCACTACCACTTAGAAAGCTACCACTTTCTTGGGAAAAAATCCGCATAACAAGTGGCAATTTGGTATAAAAAAAGCAAAACTAAACATTGTTGCCATTAACAACAACAGTGTTACTGTTCGCCAGGGTTGTGGGCGGAGCGAAGATGCAAACATAGCAATGGTTGCTTTATGTATGCGCTCCGCCAACAGCCCGGCCGGCCATGAATTGATTGGCATGTTTGGGATCAATCCAAAATGGCCGCGGTCAGTAACCATCGAGCGAAGTAAATCGGAGGAAATAGACAAATTATTTCTTTAATTATCTTTTTAAAACTTTATTTAAGAGGTGAGTGAACACATTGAACTGGTTTAAACCGCCGACCCGCCCGTGAAGAATGCGCTTTGAATTTGTTATCGGTAAGATTGGGCTAAGCTCACGTCTGACTACAATCCGAGTGATACTGATATGACATACTATGATCCAACACACTCGCAAAATCCAGGTTTGTTTTACCATGGTGTTCACTATTTACAGTTAGTCTCAGACTCCCTACTTACTGGTGACATTTCCAAGGATTGGCAACGGGGTCGGGCCGGGCGGTGCGCCGGCGGGCCTCTTGGTGCTCCTATACAGTGCAATGACAGCCAGCGTAGTCAACCCAACCAAAATGGTGGTGACGTTCAGGTATGTATCGGTACCGAGGCCAGAAACCATCATCTTGAAAAACACTGATCGGCGCTCCAATCAACAAGAGTCGTAGAAAGCTCTCCAGGCTAGGGAAACACCGTGACGAATGTGTTACTATCAGTAAGAGTTGCACTTCAAACTACTTTTGAATAGATGTTACTTTTGCATCGGGGTTTTATACCGTCGAGTTGCGTATGACTCAACATCTGCTGATGATGAAAGTATCCATTACGCAAGAGTACGTGGTTAGGGGAGATTATATAGTATATAGAACTACGTATGTGTGTTTGTCCACCATTTCAACATCCTGACTAGCCTGTGCATAGACCAAAGACTAGTGTTTACAAAGCACCAGGGAGGAAGCGTGGAGGGCAATGCTTTGGTATGCAAATCAGCTTACAATGATGTTTGCATCATGCATATCTGATAATGTACCTTCTCACTGAACAATAATTACGATTTGTTACGAGGGTTTTAGTCTGTACCCCTAGCTATTATCCCCTAGCTATTGCAACGTGTTGCCTGCGCTACACACGCGGGACGGCGACGGGGAATGTTTATCCCATACAGCTGGTTTACTTCTATGATAGCTGTACAATGTCCACCCCCCCCCCCCCCCCAATTGCTGCTTTTGCTGGCTTTCCCTTTAGATTTATCGTTTTTTTACTTTTTACTTTTCGTTGGACCATGGAGGTAGAAATGTGTGTAAAGGGAAGAGTGAAATCATACATGTAGCCGTGTGCAAACAAACCATGAGATGAGACTAGTGTTACCACAAAAAACATTTTGCTCGTATTAGAAATGTGCATCATAAAGAAAACCTTTAAGAGGACAAACGCCAGGAAATAAAAGGACCGGAACGCACTCAAAATGTTCAAAAAGCTTTAGGTTTAAATATTTTTAGTTTCTCCCCTGTTGATGGAGAATCATTTATGGAAACTAAAGCTTTAAAAAACGTATTAGGCGGCATGTAGTTCTTAAAAGGGATGGGGGGGTGGGGGGTAGAGAGCAAGGCAACCGGGGGGAACAGGTGTTAGTTGGGGGGGGGGGGCGGCGGTGGAAGTGGATTGGATTGGGTGTGTGAAAGAGGGAGACTGCCCAATAAGTCTAGAGCGAATTAACGCTGGGTTCGTGGTGGTGCGGGAAATTTGAAACTAAATCCGATGGTGGCCAACCAAACATAAACATAAGTGGGCAGAGAGAAGTTGTGAAAAGGAAAACACATGTCTTTGGTGTGGTCTCTGGTGATAAACCATCCCATGACTTTATGTAGATTGTTTTTTGTGGCAGACAAATGTCTCTGTTTTCCAAAAAAAAACAGGTGAAATCACAGCGATGGTCTACCGGGCCGTACGCAATCTATACGTGGACAACGTTATAAACAAAGAGATTTTTGAGTTCCTTAATCCTCACAATCACCAGATCAAAACGCCCAGCCTTTACCTGCTACCGAAGATCCATAAAAACCCACCGGGTGGAACGCGGTTTGTAGGGAGGCTGATTATCAGTGGTTGTGGGGCTCCAACTCAACAGATTTCAAAATATATGGATTTTTGCCTGCTCCCTATCGTCAAGCAACAAAGCACATATACAAGAGACTCCTCACAGGTTCTCAAAAGACTTAATAATTTGACGATGGGACAGGATAATCTCCTAATCGCACTGGACATTGTTTCAATGTACACAAACTGCCCACAGAAAGAGGCAATAGACTCAGTTTGTGATGCTTTGGAACAAGCAAAATCAGGATTGTACACCATACCAAAACCTACAAGAAAACACACGCAATGTCTGTTAGAACTGATTTTGGGCGCAAACGTCCTTGAATTCAATAACAAGTTCTACAGACAAAAAAATGGCGTGGCGATGGGTAGTGTATTCAGTCCTGAAATATGTGACATCACCTTATTCAAATACGAAAAAGAAGCGAACAACCCAGAGATAGTGGCCTACATGAGATACAGAGACGATGTTTTAATAATCTACAATGGCAACAAAAACAAGGCGTTGGATTTTATTAATATGTTAAACAACCTGCACCCAACCTTGAAATTCACTTCAGAGATCTCCAACTACCAAATCACCTTTCTTGACCTCGTAATCTACAAAGGCGAACGTTTTCAAAAAGGAGGGAAGCTTGATACTCGAGTAGCAACGAAAAAAACGGACACGTTCCAATATCTTGCTCGAGATTCTGCACACCCTGAGTCTGTATTTGGCGGCGTCATTAAGGGTGAAACGACAAGATACAAACGCCTATGCACACACACACAAGATTTTGAGAGTAAGGTCAATTTCTTTAAAGAAAAACTTATAGAACGTGGATACAACACAGAAGAATTGACCCGCTTCACGAAATCTAACAGTGACCATATGAATTCAATATTGAGTGCACCACCTAACATCAAGAAAGAAACGAATCCGCCTCTTGTTGACGATGACGATGATTTCCTCAACAACCTCTTCCCTGTACCACCTCTGCTGGCCTACAAACGACGAAAGAACATAAAAGACCAACTAATTCGGGCTAGAGATTGCAAGCTTCTACCGAAGAAAACATATTTTAAAAAATGGACGAACAGAACTTGCAAATCTTGATTGAATTACTACAGGAACAACAGTCGGGTACACAACATTAAAGAAAAAATCGAGACTTGTATCAAGATGAGATTACGTATAAGCTATAAACAAACGAAGAATACTAATCTCTCTGGATCCTCTTGCCTAACAAAAGTAAGATTATGATCACTCCTTGTTGCAAAAATTTTCATAAAAAGGATACAAAGCCAAAACGGTGACTGATGAAGTGCAGCTCAAAAAACGCACAGAAAATATGTTTTGAGCCCTTCCATTAAATGAACAAACATAAGTGGCTCAACATATTATCACCGGAAAAAGGGTTCTTTTTAGTGAGTTCTAACACCTCCTCCCATCCAAAACCATCCCAACCCCCCCCCCAAACCCCCCTTCCTTTTCCCTTTCTTTCACCCCCACTCTTTCTTCCTTGAAGATGCTTGCAAACATCAAAAACAGGTCTGTTTTAACTATTGCCTTGACTTTTTTGGAAAACAGAGACATTTGTCTCCCACCAAAAACAATCTACATAAAGTCATGGGATGGTTTATCACCAGAGACCACACCGAAAACATGTGTTATGTCTTGTTGGCTACCACCGGATTTAGTTTCAAATTTCCCGCACCACCACGAACCCAGCGTTAATTCGCTCTAGTCTCCATCTTTCACACACCCTATCCAATCCACTTCCGCCGCCCCCCCCCCCAACTAACACCTGTTCCCCCCGGTTGCCTTGCTCTCTACCTCCACCCCCCCCCATCCCTTTTAAGAACTACATGCCGCCTAATACGTTTTTTAAAGCTTTAGTTTCCATAAATGATTCTCCATCAACAGGGGAGAATCTTCAAAAATATTTAAACCTAAAGCTTTTTGAACATTTTGAGTGCGTTCCGGTCCTTATATTTCCTGGCGTTTGTCCTCTTAAAGGTTTTCTTTATGATGCACATTTCTAATACGAGCAAAATGTTTTTTTGTGGTAACACTAGTCTTATCTCATGGTTGGTTTGCACACGGCTACATGTATGATTTCACTCTTCCCTTTACACACATTTCTACCTCCATGGTTGGACCAACTTCTGGGTGTTTTTCCTCGCGATGTTTTTTGTACCAATCCTTGGATGTCGAAGAAATGTTCTCCATTGCAAGTAAATTCGTCCAGTTCGTCGTACACAGAATACAGGTTGGGGTGCGTTTTCGCGGTCGTAACCAATAACTGTTTCAATGGCAAGTACAACCGAAACAGTTATTGGTTACGACCGCGATCGGACTTCGACTAGGACTGACCATAGAGCAAGGAACCTTGCTCTATGGACTGACGCCGTTTATGTCTGTTTTTTATTTACACGTGAATTTGGCTTGATGGATATGAAGTCTGGATCCTTATGCCTCGCCATTGTTATAATTAATACATAAACAGAGCACCAGTCTGCTTGCAACATTGCGCAACATTGTCACATAAACTTGACAGTTGCAACGGCTGGAAAAGCGTATAAGCTGACTTTTGACCGCGTTTTGTTTTTAAACACATTTTTCGTTAATTACGTGATATTTTGATACTTTTTTTTTACAACAACCATTTAAAAAGTATTGTCTCTCATTCCACATCACTAAATTAGGTAAACAGTAATAGCCGGTGTGTCCCTTTAACCAGGTGCAAGCACGTTGGCCCATTCTACCTCCATGGTTGGCCATCCAGGTCCTATCTTGCCTTGTATTTTACTCCGTCAAATGGATGGCAAATCTAGCCGTACATTTTTGTGTTAACAGTTTATGACTAAAATCCCATAAGTTGCAATACTGACGTCAGTTTCCTGTTGATTCCTAAAAATCATTATGAGGTCTTTTTTTGTAAATTGTTAGATATAAAAACAAACTCGATTCTAAAGCTAGAGTATCATTGCTGCAGCTGTGCATGATCTTGTTGTACCCAGTAACAGCAATCGTTACGAAACTGACAATGGGCGGTGGGAAACTGAAATGTGAATGAACTTTTCTTATTTGCGATTGCATGGAACTGGTTGTCTGTAAATGACCTCGTGTGACATGGCCTTTACAACCCATCTATTCAAATCCATGTAATTCAAAACGAGGCTGGAAGGGCCGAATAGTCTCGCCCTTTCAAGGATGATGTGAAACAGTATAACTTACTGATGTTCACACAGTGAGACAGGTGTTCATGGCTTTCTGATAAAATACAAACAATTCATTTTGCGTTTTTCAAATATTCAAGTATAGTTCTTTTATTTTTACTACAAGCCCATTATGTTAATACAATTATTCCATAAAAAAGAATTTAAAAAAATTGACAAGAAATTAATTTAGATTTCGTTCTACTTGTTAACCCTCGGAGCGGTCGAGGGGCCCCGGCGGAAGGACCAGCTTCATACTTTTTTAATAACTACAAAATGTATGGATCAATTCCGCTGACTTTTGTTTTGAACTACCCTTTAACATCACTCTTTCATATACTGTAGTGATTTCTGGGTGGGTAAACTCAGAGGTGGGATGGCGGATTAGTCAAAATGGACCCATTATAATGTGCTCAAAAAATCCTACTGTGTGCACATGAACTTAATCCACTGAATATATGTAATCTTCACATGCTTTTTACTGTTACTGTTGCCAGATTGTCTGGTAATAACCATGAAGCTATAATTGGATGCATGGTCTTTGGGAAAGTTTTCTATTGTTTGTAGGTAGTACACAAAATGAGTTGTGACTTATAAACTGTAGCTGGAAACAGCTTATGTACTATTTTTTTGAAAAATAGTAGCGAAACAATGTGTTAATTTTCATGCTTCAATCTTTAGTGTATGGGTCCAGGGAACATCTATTCATCTGTTCAGACCATTAGAACAAGAATTGTGCCCCTGTAACACAGTTATTTTATCCGTAATACAATCTGCCTTCCGATCGCGCCCAGTGGGTCCAGCATGTAATTTTTTTCCCCGTGGCTGTTCGGAGGGTTAAAGGAATTGATTAGCTCACGATATATTCTCAGTAGTATTAATTGATTGGTTATATTGCATTACTACAAACCCTGTATGAATACCACTAGTAACTAATTATCGATCATAAATGTCGATCTAAAGAATAATGTATAATACTTACAATTGAATTATTGCCCATATCTACAGGCCACACCAAACCCTACTTAATAAAACAATGCAAGATATTTAGATTGTTCTATTCTAACAAGCTAAATTTTAAATAAACGACAATTTTATTATTATCTAGTATAGTTTGTTCATAAATCACTTTATAGCTATCACTGTAAATGCCCATTCCTTATCATTGTTGAAGCTGCGACTTACCAGAAAAGCTAAACCTAAATTCTGCTATTTCAGACGCACCCTACAACTGTAAACCCTCGTCCTCCTGTGCAGCACCAGGGTGTTTTATCAAAATCTGCGCATGACATTTTTGGCTGCATAGAAAAGTTGACAGTTGACCCAGCTGGATAAAATTTAAACTGAAGTTGTCCGTCCAGATGATGTCTTTAATCGATTAACTATTTTTATAACTATCCGTCTGCCTGAGTTGTGTTTGGTGGCACAACTGTGCACAAAACTATCTAAGCACGATGCAGTTATGCATTCAACACGTGATGTCATATTGCAGGCTAGCAAAGTCAATCCATAACATTCTACAGTGAATGACATTGAATGGTCAGACAGTAGAAGGGTTGACTGTGTACTGTGTATACATTCACAACATGATATCATATAGTAGGTTTGCATGGTTCAAAACCACGGTGGTCAATTTTAGTTTTTAAATGACGATTAAAAAACAATTTGAGCTTTGTGTGTGTGTACAAGAACAGTGCAAGTAGGTAGTCCAAAACGAACTATAATGAACTCATGAGAACATAAATTATACCATGTATATGAACGAAAATCTGGTAAATCAATCTTGATAATCTTGGTAACAAACAACGCTTTTTGAGAACAATATCTTGGCAAACAAAAATTACACCTAGCAAAAACAGGTGAAGTTTCCATAGCACTGTTAGGGTTAAAACTCAAAGCGTTTCTTAACACACACCTCAATCCCATCACAAGGTTGGTGGGTGAAGCCTGAAATGTCCGTTAGCTTCAGCAGTGACTCCTCCTCCTTCCCAGGTACTTTGTAGAAGGTGTACCTGCCAAACAGCCACGTGAAGATAAGGAAGAGCTCCTTCTTGGCGAAGTCTTCGCCAAGGCAGACGCGGCGGCCACAGCTGAACGGGAGGAAACTCTCAGGTAGTTTATCAAGAAGTTGCCCGTTTTCATTCAAAAACCGCTCTGTGGTAAAAACAACAACAACTCTAAGCATTTTTCACATACCCTATATTTGGCGGGACTGGCTATGAAATCCCTCAAGGGACAAGATGATTTAAGGAATGAAACAACAAGCTCAAGGAAATGAATGGTCATGCACCATGAGCTTTGATACAGGTGCAGTGAAGTCACAGGTATCGACAACGTAGTAGGGACCTACTGTTTAGTCTGTTTTGTTGAAAGTAATATATTGATCATGTTGACATATTGATTAACAGTTTCATGAAACTGTTGTATATGTGATAAAGCAATAACATAAGATTGGGTAAGAATGGGCTGACGTTGTAACAACGTTCAGGGTTCTGGAAAAGGAAACGTTCTTTTGAAAACGATTATTTACAACATGGCAACGTTGTGTATACGTGCCGACAACGTTGTTGTTTTGCTGCTACGTTCTAAAGACATACAGTGGAGACGACAAAGAGTCTTTGCTACAACGTTACTTAATATATAACGTTATAACAACCAAATAAACACGCTCTGGTTACGTTATCGTAACGTTTATATAAGTTGTCATAAGGTCACTGGAAAGATATCTTAAACATACCAACAACGTGATTGCTACATTGCGTCCTTACGTTCAGAAGACGTATAGGGGAGTCGACAAAGTATCGTTGTTACAACATTATATTAATAACGTTACTTACACTCCAAAGTCTGACTTCGTTACAACGTTGTGAGAACGTCAAATTGTTAGCTGGGCTGGCGGATACTGACAAGATATTCGTTCCAACATTCTAGAATGCAGTAGGCTATATTCCCTCACAAGCTATAATTATAATGGACAGCATTTTGATTTCACAAAATCTTTTATAGTCTCTTCACCAATCTTTTAACTGACCTGGTTTAAACTGTTCAGGTTGTTCCCACTCATCAGGATCAAAGTGAATACCTATGTGGTTGATCATCACCATTGTTCCTTTCTGAATCTTGTACCCATCTGATAAAGAAAACGACGAGAATATTTTAGCTGCACAAAACGTACTTACACAGTCACTCCATACTAGAGGAATGCCGCGCTTTGCGCGGCACATACGAGGTGGGCGCAATTCTAGGGTATAAAAAAAAAGAAAAGAAGTAATTTGGTGTAAGGGGTGTAATTGGAGTTAAGAATTAGCTCGGTAAAGATTGTTGAAATAAGTACGCAATGTTTTGTTTTGAGCATGCAAAAGGTATTGAGTGGGATCGAAACGTCGTCTTTAAGTCCCTTTCCTCCAACTATGAAACACATTTTTAGCTTGAGTTTTAATATTTGGGAAGGATGTACTTGGCAACAATGCAAGCTTGGCAAAAAGATATGACTTGTTTTGTTGACTGACAATTTCAAACAGAAGAGGGCGCTAATACATAACTAGTTGCATAGCTCTGCATTGAGAGAGTTGCACCCATTTCTTCGGACACATGTTGCTGGATGTCATTTTCGGTCCAAGTGCAGCACAATTAATCGGGTAGACTAGTCTGGCATCCCGTATACACCAATACATTTTTAGTTTAGCTTTTAATGGCAAGTTGTCTCAACTTTCTCAATTTAGGGCTCCGAAGAGTGAGAATCACTAGCAGGTGTTGGATTTTGCCAGGGGAGGGGGTGGCTAGGGGAGGGGATGGATAGAGAATTTGGGGGAGGGTGGGAGAGAACTAACTTCTTCATCCCTGGATTTGCCAAAAGAAAAGCATAATGAGGTAAATTGGATACTCACTCAGGGTAGTATCAGCCAGCACAGCATGTGGAACACCCAGTGGGAGGACGGAACCGAAGCGGAGAAGCTCTAATAAGGTAGCCTCCGTGTATGGCAAGGTGCCCTTATCATCAAGAGAGGGCAGTCTATCACGACCAATGATGTCGTCAATCTCCTGGGCAATCTTCTCCTGGATGTTGGGGTGCTCTGCCAGTACAGCGACTGCCCAGTGAAGAGTTAAGGTGGTTGTCTCGGTTCCGCCTGTTTGGGGGAAAATGTAAATTGTACTTATGTCATAGTTTATTTGCAAATTAGTAGCATTGCCCCCTTCTTCATCCAAAGGTTTTCTTTGTTTCAATTTTCAAGAAAAGAATAACCAAGATAAAAATGACAAAGTTTTGCCTTATTGTCATTTTTTCTGTTGTGGAAATCTTCCGTCTGCATAGTCCTCATAATCTTGAAATAGACTTTAAGCAATTGATGATGTCACATGGGCAACATCTCATACAAAAGTTGCTCATTGGCCCAATCCAGGTTTCCATTGTTTTACTTGCAGGACTGCGTCAAGATGTTTTAAAGAGATCAAACGATTTGCTGATGCATGGAAGCATCATACTATATATTCTTGTGAAGGCAATCGAGTTATTTAGTGGTTTATACAAAGGGGCACCCCATACAAGGGAAATGTCTACTGGAAGAACATTTCAAGGCCGAGGGGCACGAGGCAGTGATGAGGGGGCCCTTGCCTCTGTGAAGTACCAGGGCCAAACTTCATGGCTCTGCTTACAGTATAAAGCAGGAAAAAACTTGCGCATATGGTAGTAGAGAAATCTGTGCTTAACGTAAGCATATTTTACAGCTTAACAAGAACATCCTTCCTGTTACTAAGCACTGTAAGCAGAGAATGCTAACTGTAGGCACCGTATTCCGCAGTAAGCAGAGCCCTGAATTTGAGCGAAGGTCTGAAGATTATCAAGTGATGGGAAAGTCAACGATTACTTTATGCTGTTTCATTTTTTTGTCTTCTTCAAATGACGGTTTAGGGGTTTTGTTTGTTTTTACCTCCAAACAAATCAACCACAGTCTGAACGAGGTGGGTGTCCGTCAGTAGCTTGGCATCCTCCTCACCGGCTGCTATGGCCTCTTTCTGGGTCAGGATCAGGGTGTCAAAAAAGTCCTTGACATTCTCTAAAGATGGGAAAAATAAATACTGCTATAAAAGTACCATCTTCTCCTGAGTAAACATTTCAAGCAAATAGATTACCCATGTGAAACTGTTCGACTGCACTGAATGGTGGTACAACTACACACTGTATATCAACAGTGTCTGCTTTGAGTGCTACGGTTAAAACTATGACTCCTGGGTGGGGGCATCCATGGATCACTGAGGTGACGCCCTCCAAACCCCCCAATTCACAAATTTCTGTGTACATGTGCATACTGTGTAGATACATTCACCACATGGTATCATAATTATTACAATTAAGCTGGCATAGAAACATCTATAAAAACCACAGTGGGTGACATTGAACGGTCATTCAGTGCGTCTTGGTGATAAACTTGAACTTTTGAACTAAAATTTAGGCACTTGGATAACAGGCCTTTCACTGTATGATTACAAGGGCCTTGACATTACACTCTGACCCAACCACTTCCTGTTTGCATCCCTTTACCTGGGTCAAAATTTTCACGGTGCTTTTCAAACTCGCTGTAATACAGATTTAAATGTTTGTGGATTATCTTCTCCAACTTCTTCTCAGCCGGCAGTTTGATGTACTGAAATATCGGAAAGTAATCTGAGGGCAGACCGTTGCCACAAGCTTCAGTCACTTCAAGACTACTTTTGATGAATGCCATAAGATCCGGATCATTAGTTTCATATCTGTAAAAAAATAACACAAGATGTTTTTTTGTTTTTTTTTAAGATTATTTTTGTTACTGATATTTTTTGGTTTTTAAGCAGACATACCTCAGAACCAAAAGTTTGCAGAATCACAGTGTTGGTTGTTTACAACCTACAAGCTGTAAAACTAATAATTAAAAAACAATATAAGCCATTTGTTGTAATTCTTGTAGCCTGGTATTTGCCCAGCCCAATCATCTTTTGGACCTTTTGAGGTATATCCCAACTCAATGTGTAGAGATAAGGCCTCAAAATAATGTCAATGTGATGTACCCACTTTCCCAATAGATAAGAGTCATGAAAATGGAGGGGGAGGGGATACACAGTTTCTGACCTCACATTAAAATGGTTGTAAAATGTTATTTTATTAGATACTCTTTCAGAGCGAAATTTCAAACATGACATCATTTGACAGCAAAAACAAACAGGTCTGTGCATTCAAAAGAGGAATTTTTTGCACCAGTCAAAAGGCCAAAATCAATGCTATTTGGATTGACTATCATCAAAATTCAGGTATGAACTGAAAGTATTAATTTGTAGAAAAATGTGTTGACTACATATTTCAATTGTGACACCATTGAACGTTTTTGGTTTTTGGCAATAATTGAACTTGAAAAGAGTATCAAACACAGTGGCTTTTTAAGACATTTTACTCTCAAGTTAGAGACTTGTAATTTTGTTTCCCCGTTAGGGATCAGTCTATTTTGGAAAAGAGATGAAATCTGCTTGGCATTCCTTACTGTTTTCCGAAGCACATTGTAGCAAGGATATTGTAAACTGCTTGCCCAATGGTATACTTTGGCGCAAACGGCTTGTCTCCCTGTTCATCCAGAATTTTACCCACTTTTGGAGCGACTGAGAACACCAGCTTTTCCAACTCTTCTTTGCGGGTGAAACGCCTGAAATAGAGACACAACAAATGAACTGATAATTCCATCAATACCTTCCTTCATAATTATGTTTGCACCCTGGGCTTGAAGCCACCCAAGAATTGTTTGAAAGAGACATGGGAGAAGGACTTACCTGACGGCAGAGTGGGCTAGCTTCCGTTGATACCTCCACTGTGCACCATAATCAGTGAAAGCAATATCCTTGTACCCTTCTGTGGCAATGTAAGCTAAAAAAATATAATGGAAAAACAATTATGAGAAGCATAGTCTTAACAATTTAGTTATTTTTGTTTCTTTGTCTCTTATTCATTTTCAAGTCTCACAGGTAAAGTCTTAAGGGCTGCAGGTAAAGTCTCAAGTCACACATCTGAACTTGGTCTCAAGCCGGACCTCAAGTTTTTTAGGTTAACTCTTATGTACTTTATGTCAAGTCTCAAGGCTTTCAATTGGCAAATAAATCCTCAAAGTCTTTCAGGTGAAGTCTCAAGTATTTCAGCTAAAGTCTCAAGTCTTTCAGGGATAGTCTCTGGTCAAACAGGTCAAGTGCTAGCCTGAAAGAAGTACAAGTATAAAGTGAGAGGCAAGTGCGACGTACTCAAGTCTAAGTCTCCATGCAACTCTGCTTAGATCAGAAATTACAAAAATATCAAAGGTTTTTAAACTATTCAAACTATTTGAGTAAAGACAGTCCCTGTGACAAACTTAAGAGAGACTTACCAGAATGCATCTGGGGTCGTCCTGCAAACTCCACGCCCTGTTTGATCAGTGCTTCTTTGATTACTTCGATGGTGTTCAATACCACAACGTTCATTGAGGCAAACTTCAGGGAAAAAATTGGGCCATATTTCTTTCTCAAATCTCCAAAGACGTCAAAAACAGACTTTTTGGTAATGAAAGCTGTACACAGAAAAAGAAAGGGTGTTACCAAGAATTGCACATTAACGTTTTTCAATTTCAACGTCAAAACCTTGACACAAATCAACAGTTTAACACTAAAGGGTATTCTGGTAGATGTTGCCTATAATTGGTTAAAAAATCCTAACATGGTAGTTTGTCAAATTGTAAAACTATACAAGCTTGTTCACTTTGACATAATTATGATCAATAACATGACATATTTTTGGGGAAAATGTTGTTTTTCAATATGTCAACTTGACACCTGCGTCACATAACACATCACTACCACTTAGTAAGCCAGTACCACTTTCTTGGGAAAAAAAATCCCAATAAAAAGTGGCAATTTGGTTTTAAATAAAACCACCCAACACTTAACATGGTTGCTATTAACAACAACAGTGTGACTGCTGGAAAACTGGCTGGGCTGAGATATTATATAATTAGGAAACGTCAGAAAATATGGTGGCGATCCAATGCAGATTTTTACAACAATTTACACGGGGTGTCTTGAGTGTTAGCACCGTAAGATCATCTCAAAACCATGTAGGAAGGAAACAACACAGCCTATAGCTCATGTCTGACTACATTCCGAGTAGCCTCCTGTCCAGGCTCTTTACGCAAGCACCTAGTCTTGGTTCCAAGACCTTCGCATGGATCAATTCGAACAACAGAATGAGTCCACTATCCATCGCTGGTAGTTCGCACCGAAATGGATCAATTCAAACAACAGAGGGCGTCACTATCCTCGGTTCGATTTCCAGCTTGCGCGAAGGTCTTGGATATCTTGTATGAGGGTGCTTAAGTGTTTCATTGTTTTTCCCCCGACTTTCCGGGGAAGCCAATCAACGATCGAGTTTGCACCTTTTCGTGAATTATTCATGATTCGCCATGTGTTTCTAACAGCTAGCTAGCTATGGGACGTTGTTGTGAATGGTATTGTGGCGAAAAGTACCTTCTCGCAAGGAATTATTATAAAGTGAATAAAATGCATTCTGAAAAGAGCTTGACAGTGGGACTTAAAAATTCTCTAGATTATTCTGAAATTGCTTACCTTTTGTTTATAATAATCACTACTCAAAATATATTTTGGCATAAAAACTTACTTGGTAACGAGCAAAGGAGAGCCGTTGATAGTATAAAACATTGTGAGAAACGACTCCCTCTGGAGTAACGTAGTTTTTGAGAAAGGGGTAATTTCACTAAAATATTTGAATCTGAGAAAGACTTCAGGCCTGAAGCCTTTTTCAGGCATCTGAAAGCACACACATTGTGCAACAAGGGTGTTTCATGTTTCTTTATTATTTTCTAGCAACTTCGATGAGTCCAAATTTTCACAGATTTGTTATTTTATGCATATGTTGAGATATGCCAAGTGAGAATACTGGTCTTTGACAATTACCAAACGTGTCTAGTGCTAACTTAGTCTTTGTTTGTTGAAGGTTTACAGGAACAGTGAAGGAATGAAGGAATGGTAAACGATAACGCATGAACATAGATTTCCACACACATGTACATGTACATGTACGGTAAAAAATAGGCTGGCTAAAATTGTATTACATTTATTTATGCACTTTGACCTTGCAAAGGAAACTGCATCATATCTATGCACAGGGCGCGCGGTATTTGAAAAGCCAGTCAAAACCGCAAAGAGCAACACACACACACACACACACACAACCTTACGGATCCGGTTTGTGAGGTACTGCTATTGTTGTTCTATTGTTCCCTTTTCTAAAGAATTCCCTTGAGGGGCCCTATTGTTCCTATTGAAATTGCCTTGTGGGGTCCATTGTTCCATTGTTAAAAGTACCCCGTAAGTTGGCATGTGTAAGGGCACTGAGACAACGACGCTGGTGGCCGGAATTTGAAACGCTCCTTATATGCAGCAACTTATAAAATACTGTTGAAAGTAGCATGTTGGAGTGATGGCCATCACATACGAACCCCCCCCCCATGATCAAAACAGTCTAGAGTTCACCCCTCTTTCTTTGTGAATTAGGCCTACATATTATAAAAGATGCAGTAAATTACAAAAGTCCTCATTACATTCGTGTAGTTGCAAAGAAAGGTAAAAGCATAGAGCAAGGACCAGTAAACAAAGTAGAATTGTTATTGCCAATAGTTTATTTTCAGGGCATGTCGAATGGTAGAATGATAAGTACCGTAATTCAGATGCAAAGATAACCTTTTCTAAAATTACATGGCTGACATCGGCAATGTACAAGATTCAAACGTCCATTAAACAATGACCAACCGATAAACCTAACCAACTGCAATCATATAATTTAGCTTGAGTAATTTCAGAATCACTTGCTAATAGTGCGTTGATAGCGATGAAGAAGTCATGGTCAATCAAAACGTGAGTGCGCGTGCATACTGCATACAATCATGCTCGATCGTGTCGACGACCTCGTGACCTTTCTTATCTTGCTTTTCTTGCAAGCTTGTCATTTTAGTCACTAATATGAATAAAACATGACTTGATGCTTCATGGAAATAACTTGGCCACGCCTTCTTAAACAAGATATCCAAGACGTTACTACAGACAGTCGTCAACCGAAATTAATTCAAGAAGAAAAGCGCGCCCTCTGTAGGGTTATCACGTTACGTTACGAGTATGAGATAGTGACGTCTTGGACCAAGACTAGCAAGCACCCCGCTTTGAATTCACCAGGTAGCATAACAATACTGGCAAGGTACTACAGTACTTGATATACAGTATACTATGGGGTCGAAGCATAGTTTTTCAACCTCGTACCAAAAAACGAGGCCTGTTTCGGCTTCGTTGTTTCGTATACTGTACATGTTATATCATGGAGGTTATATCAAGTACTGCAGTACCATGCCAGTATTGTTATGCTACCCGGTGAATTCAAAGCGTGATACTGATATGAAATACTATGATCCAACACACTCGAAAAATCCAGGTTTGTTTTACCATGGTGTTACTATTTGAGTCTAGGACTCTCTACTTACTGGTGATATTTCCAAGGATTGGCAACGGGGTCGGGCCGGGCGGTGCGCCGGCGGGCCTCTTGGTGCTTCTATACAGTGCAATGACAGCCAGCGTAGTCAACCCAACCAAAATGGTGGTGACGTTCAAGTATGTATCAGTACCAAGGCCAGGAACCATCATCTTGAAAAACACTGATCGGCGCTCCAATCAACAAGAGTCGTAGAAGGCTCTCCAGGCTAGGGAAACACCGTGACGAGTGTGTTACTTTCAGTAAGAGTTGCACTTCAAACTACTTTTGAATAGATGTTACTTTTGCATCGGGGTTTTATACCGTCGAGTGGCGAATGACTCAACATTTTCTGATGATGAAAGTATCCTTTACGAAGAGTACATGGTTAGGGGAAACTATATCATAGTAATTAATATAGAACTACGTATGTGTGTTCGTCCACTATTTTCATAATCCTGGCTAGCCTGTGCATAGCCTTTAGTCAAGGCGCTCGCGGCTTCCTCGATGGTATACAACCACCGAGCTCTATGTATTGACCACAGCTCTAACGTCACAGCACAAACACGTGAACACTGCTATTAAACCTGAACAAAGACTAGTGTTTCGTGTTTACAAAGCGCCAGGTAGGAAGCGTCGAGGGCAATGCTTTGATATGCAAATCAGCTTACAATGATTATGTGCATTATGCATAACTGTGAAGCATGAATGAGTACAAATACATACCCATATTTGGAAATGGAGCAAAATCATTTTGATTACCAAAAGGGGGAACAACCTGTAATGGCGTTTTTCATAGAAGCAGGGGGGATGGTTACAGCGTCAGTCAGGGTTTTTGTGAAAGTTTTTTTTGTTCTCCAGGAAACAAAGGGCAGACATGGGACATGACAGTAGACACACTGACACAGACACCAGAGATAATTCAACGAAATCACAATTCACAAAAAATAATGGCAAGTAGATTCGGCACATATTGTCTTGAGTCCTGCATGATAAACTTGGGTTTAGTGCAACATGTCACCTTAAAACAGAAACATATGTATCAGTCAAACTTGAATCAATCCAGCATGATCGTTTCAACCTACTCCTTGCAGCAAGAGAGCATCATATCACCCAGTAATACAAGCCAAAATGTTAGAATATAGTGAATGACAAGCTGACAAAAGATCAAGTAATTACTGCATACCTTAACCTGGCAGTGAGTTTCAAGTACTGTGTCGTCGTGTAGGTTTTTGCTATTTTTTAAAAATAATTCCGCCCATGAATTTTCAAAAAATTCAGTCTCTTTGGTATTCCACCGTTTTACCATGCAGAAACAGATGGCAGTACCTCCATGCACTGGGTGAGTTCATTCACCTTGAAAATCCCCTTACAACTCCTGTGGTCCGGAGGGCTGCCATTGGTTTGTACACATAAATCTTGGCAAAGTCAGAGTTGGATAGCCAGCCTTGTTTATAAACAATCATCAATCATCCTTATCTAGGGCAGCTTGTAGCTACCATAGGAAGACTATGTGAGACTTGTTTGACCATGACGGGTGAAGGTTTTTTTCTTCTTCAGGGTAACACTACATGTATACTAAAACAAATGTCCACATGGGGGGGGGGGGGGGTTGGGGGCGTGTTTCCTGAAGGGGAAGAGGGGCACATACATCGAGGGGATATAGACCACTGTTTATGGGGAATAAACATATGTAGCCCCTCCGAGGGGTATTATAGGCTTGATAATGATGTGAAAAAAGCTTCATACCCTGGGTGTAATACAATTTAACAGACTGCACGAAAATTCAGTAGGTGAGCCGCACGACAAAAGATCAGGTAGTTACTGCATACCTTAAAGATTTAAAGATTTAAGCTTTCTGATCCACTGATTATCTTTACAGATATAACTATTTTGTCGAGCGTTTTCGGTCCAGTTAAGATGCAATATATAAATAAAGCAACGGTACAAATGAAGGGTTCCTGTGTCGGTCTCGATTTTCGGGGAAATTTTTGTTAATAAATAAATATATCTGGAAAACTATCAGGGACCTTTCACATTCAAACTAATTTCAAGGAATTTATACCAGTCCCACCAGTTGTGTCATTATCTAAGAATAGAAAACACAGCCGTTTGAAATCCAACCCACACCGATCAATGTTACCCATCATAGAAGAGCCCAACTTCGTTAAATTGTTGAGGCAAAAAATTGCTTAGCACAGCAAAATATTTCTGAGAAGAAACGGGTAACCATCCAAAACACAATGCGGCATATTGTTTGTGAATGATACCCTGCTATAAGTTCTGCATAGCAGAACAATTTACTCAGCAAACAACTTTAAGGAATTGAGCCATTGTTAAATGCCAAGGCCGTGGGGCCACGTTGGCTGTACCACGTTGGCACACCACGTGTGGTACTTATGACGTAAACAGTATGCAATCTTTATCATTGTATTCACATCAGTATGTTTGAATACAGGATGCAAATGTTGATCCAACCGATTATTCCGATAGCAATCTCTTGTTTTTCACAGATCGTTGAGCGGGACACCTATTTCGCATAAAAAGGTGTTAAAAAGAGAACGCTTTTCCATGCATTATGATTGTGTACAAACCCCTGTGTTGCCAGTACCATCCCATAAGGCGGACCAACGTGTGGCACTTTGCCCGCATGACGCGTCAGTAAGGGTTAGAATTATAGTGTGATTTGAATTGAAAGATTTTTGCCCTCTCCCATGCATGCAGAACAAAGTGACTCGACCTAAAATCTGAATGATTTCAATCTTAAGGGTATACTTTAACAGGAAACTTAGAGGAAACCAACTGCACGGTGCCCAACGGGAGCGCCATATAGCAGCAAAAGAAACATTTTTCTACCATTTCGTCACAACCTCAATGGTAAATTATATGTGAAAATGGGAAAGGAGTTTTACTCGTGGAGATTGCCTGATGGACCTGGTTACTCGCCCACAGTGATAACAATCTTGGTGTTTTTTGAATGCAACCACGAGAATTCCTCTAAACTGCCTCGCCGACTTTTGAGAGTTTGATATTATTGCATCCATCTTGCCACTTTCACTTTGCAAGAGGTACATTCCCTTGAAAACCCCAAAGTTTATGAGAACCTTTTGAAGGGGCACCAAGGCCGAAATCCAGGGTAACAAAGACCAGGGCAGCATTATGCCACTATGGACTCTGTGTGGTTCCATGAGGCCTGCAGAAATGCATAGTTTTAACTGAAAGAATGACTGTGTCTTTTTACAACTTTTGTTATGTTAAAGCTGGTCTGCTCACGCTCTCGAAAGATGAAGAATATGAAAGAGTCGGAGCAGATCATAGAAGTTGCTCATTTAATTATCATTCTTGCCCTGCCGCTGGTCATGCATTCAAAATGAAATAGCTCACCGAGATCACAACATAACAGTCATCAACAACGCCCAGCAAAGTTCCCCGGTGGTAAAACGTTCCAAGACTCAGGCATCAAGATGAGAGTGATCCCCGTTATTTCCGTCCGACTGTCCGTTGAGGACATTGCGGTCATCGGAAAGGATTTGAGTACCGCCCTCTCGTGGCTGCATTCGAAAAACATCACCAAGGTCAACATAGAAAAGACAGGCACTGGTTTTACAGACCCAATGATTTCATTGGATACAACGATTTCATTGGATAAATGTGCTGTGACGTAAGCTTTGCATATCTGTGTTATGATTGGTCAAGGTTCCAAGGCGATGTAGTTTGTCAGCTTGCGCTTGTCTGCTGCATGCAACTAGCGTCATGTGTTGTTATATTACGATGTACTGTGAACATATACGTGTGAATTTACTGTGAGTCTTCGTGCGAAATGAATGCTAGGTCAAAGGTACATCTGCCAACATCCGGTCTGGCAGGTATCTGGCGTTATTGACGTCAGATGTTCGGGCTAAGGTCAACATCACCGGTAGACTGGTCCCCTTTCTTTATCCGCAAGTGTGTCACTGATCTCTATTATACTGTCAGTATAATAGAAATCAGTGAAGTGTGTACGTGTACGTGTACGTGTGAATTGACTGCAAGGTCAAAGGTACATCTGGCAACATCCGGTCTTGCTGGTATTCAGATATTCAGATCACCGCAAGTTATGGCGTGTGAATTTGTTTTGGCGTTTTGCGCAGCTGATGCAGAGAAAATATAACCGCGATCTCGGACTTAAAATCAAGTCTAAAGCTCGGGCTCTGCTCTGGCCCCGATTTGTCATTAAGTTTGGCGGCAGAGTGCATTTTGCACGATTCTTCTAATCCGGAGCTACAGCCGGAGCCCAAGGTTGCCATTGACAATGTTATGTTTTCCGAAAGATGTTTATTATAGATAAAATGAGGTTCGATACAATCATAAAGATTACGAGTTGACAGATTGTGTTAGCGACCTCTTAGGTCAGACAAAATTGAGTCCTAAGGTTTTGACTCGCTTCCACCGCTAGTGCGTGGCAAAGCACTAGAAGGTCAAATTCGGAGTTTTAAGAGTTCAGTGAAAAGTAAACATTTAACAACAAAAAATGCAACCAAAATGGTTGCTCCCAGAGCCTTCCAACTCGGCCAAAATACAGCCTGAATTTTAACTGTTGTGTTTATTTTCGGTCTTTTTGCTCTGTACAAAAGGACCAAGAGGCAGGATGACTTCCCGCTTGGACCAAGTCCTCTGCCAATATTTATTTAAATTGTTTTAGCACAATAAATATTAACCTGCAGCGTTTCATATGTCTATAGTCCATGGGTTCGTTTTTTCGAATGTTTGTGAGTGCAATGAGTTTGTTTTTGCTGTATGTAGTTAACCTGCCATGGTTTCTCTGTCAGAATTTCTTTGATAAAACGTAAAGGTAACTATATAGTAAGCAGAAAACAAGCCTATAATGCTACAATAAATGCTAAGTAATTATTCCATTGGTTTTAAGCGTTTGTACTGTGGGGAAACGGCCCTAGTTACTAGTAACGGCTGATCTAGTCATTACTTTCGCGGGCTTAAAGGGGCACACCGGCTTCGTTGGGCTATTTGGGCTACAAAAATAAGCTAACATGTGACTTCAAAGGTCTTCCAGGAATGGAGAAGAACGGTTCCTAAAAGAAACCATCAAATTTTGCCGTTTTCGAGCATTTTTTTCAAAAAACGAAGGTCACGTGATTTATCCGAACCCAAAAAGTGGTTCGGATAAATCACGTGATCTTCGGAGTTAGTTTTACTTCCAGCCGTATAAAAGTAAATTACCGAACCAAATTCAAATCTGTTTTTTACAATTATTCATGAGTATTTGACAAAAAAGACTATGTATTCAGATTATTGATACAATTTGTAAATAATGAGGAAAAATCGAACGTAAGATTCGCATTCAGAGAGTCCGTGCAACCGAAGCGTGTTTTTCGGCGCACCAGCGTGGGAGCCAGCGGAACGTAAACCATGGGGCATATCCCGTACAGCCGGTGCCGTTTCTCGTGGGGCCAGAGAGACAAACCCCGGGGCATGAAATCCCCAGCTTGCCGGTCTAGCCGTGAGCTTGGGAGCTTGTCGGAGGGGTAGGGAGCCAGACCAACAATTACGGTTTTTTTTACGATGGTTTTAGTCTGTACCCCTAGCTATTATCCCCTAACTATTGCAACATGATGCCTGCGCTACACACGCGGGACGATGATAGCTGCACAATGTCCACCCCCCCCCCCCCAAATTGCTGCTTTTGCTGGCTTTCCCTTCGGGGGAATTGGATTTATCGTGTGTTTTTTTACTTTTTGCTTTTCGTTGGACCACCTTCTGGGTGTTTTTCCTTGCTATGTTTTTTGTATCGATCCTTGGATGTCGAAGAAACGTTCTCCATTGCAAGTAAGTTCGTCCAGTTCGTCGTACACAGAATACTGGTTGGGGTGTGTTTTCGCGGTCGTAACCAATAACTGTTCCAATGGCAAGATCAACCGAAGCAGTTACTGGTTACGACCGCGATCGGACTTCGACTAGGACTGACCATAGAGCAAGGAACCTTGCTCTTTGGACTGACGTCCGTTCATGTCTGTTTTTTTTTAAAATAATTACACGTAAATTTGTGCTTGATGGATATGAAGTCTGGATCCTCTTGACTCGCCATTGTTATAATTAATACATAAACAGAGCACCAGTCTACTTACAACATTGCGCAACATTGTCACGTAAACTTGACAGTTGCAACGGCTGGAAAAGCATATAGCTGACCTTTGACCGCGTTTTTTCACATTTTTCGTTAACTACGTGATATTTTGATGATTTTTTTTTACAACAACCATTTAAAAATTATTGTCTGTCATTCCACATCACTAAATTAGGTAAACAGTTAGCCGCCGTGTGTCCTTTTAAATTCTGGTAAACCGTTGTAAAAAGTTGCTGTCCGCTCTACTAAAGTAGTGCAACATTTTATTGGATGAGTACTCTTGTGTAGATATTTGTTATGTTAGAGCGGTTCCACAAGTTATTTGCTCAATTAATACAGCAGTGAAACTACAAAAGCACGATTCTTCCAGTACATAAAAATGTAGGTTTAATGTTCTTGCGTACGGAGCGCTTACATTCGAAGTGACACGGTTTGGCCGACGGCCAAGTCCTTTTTCTCCTTTGAAAAGAAGCTTCAAGACACGTTGGAGTTATCATTTTGGAGTTCGTGACTACTTTTCAACGTTGCTGTTTAGACCGTCAGATTATCAGTGGTGAGTTTCTGCCTCAACTTAAACTTATTTTCAAGGGTACATTTCACTGTTAAAAATAGACTGAACGATGAGAGCGTCATGTTATATTGTATTACACATGTGAATTGTAGACTACACACATGCGTTGTATTCGCTGTTGTACTTGACTGCATAGATTATACGTGTAACACCTTCGAAGCCAATGCTACTATTCTAAAATGTCCTGATGTTACTTTCATGTACTTAAATGTATATCAATGTACATGTAATCGATTTGATAATAATTGTATCAAATTTTCCCTTTGTTTATAGGCGTTTTTCTTTTGGGGTGGCTGAGGCTTTTATTAGCCTATCTCTTTTCAACGCAACATGGTGTTGAGAATAAACGTGATTTTATGATGATTCTGCCATAAATGAAGAATTTACCCAGTGTCCAGTGTGTGATCTGCTGCTGAATGCTGTGTGATGACGTAGTGTCCATTACCTGGGGACGACTCTAATACAAGCTTAAAGGGTTTACACTTTTAGAGTGAGGGATCCGTTCCTCTACAGTACAACTAAATGTGTATCCTCTATCGTTTCAAATTCCGTGCCATTCGCAATTCAATAAGAATATATTTTCAAAGTAATAATAGTTATATCAACTTTCCTCTACTCTTTGGAGGTTTCATTCGTTATCGAAGGGGCTGTTTGCTTCGTGTAACTTTCGCACGGGGCCCAAAAAAAAGAGGTTGTCACACAGACTGCCCAGTCCCACCATAGGTTACCACTTTGGCTCTCTCTATAACACGCACACGGTTACCCGGTCTCTACGGCCATCTGAACATATGAAATAATAACCACAACTATGCAATATACATGTATACATATAATTTCTTCCAGAAACGTTACGTTGAATCAGTTTGCTTCAAACATCAATCTAACCTTTGGTAAATATAGTGTTCCATAATGAGGCACTTGGCGATTATCTTAAATTCCACATTTATTTTCTAGATACTTCAGCGAATTACAGACAAAAGAATCTTCGATAAACATTTATTTACTCTAGGCTACGGAGCCGGGGAAGGGACAGTGGAAGTAAAAATTATGCAGGGGCTAATTCGTTCCCACGGTTTAGTAATCTGTTCGAACAAATAAATACCTCGTTCGCACGGCTGAGTAATCCATTCGAATGAATTAATCATTCGTTCGCACGGCTTAGAAATTCGATCGAACGAAATTAATATTAACTCGTTCGCACGGTTCAGTATTCTGTTCGAACGAATTAACAATCTGTTTGAACGAATAGCTAACTCGTTCGCACGGTTTAATATTCCTTTCAAACGAATTAGTAATCCGTACGCACGGTTAAGTATTCTGTTTGAACGAATTAGCAATCCGTACACACGGTTTAATAATCTGTTCGAACGAATTAGGAATCGGTTCGCACGGTTTAGTATGCGTGCGAATGAATTAATTATCCGTTCGCACGGTTTAGTAAAGGCATGAATTGGTACTGAATGCATGCGTACCATCCACTAATACGGAGCCCGTGAAGGGAATAGAAGAAAATATTCAGTTATCCGTACGCAGGGTTTAATAATCCGTTCAAACGAATTATAGTAATCCATTCCAACGAATAAGTAATACGTTCGAACAGATTGCCTATTTGTTCGAACGGATAACTAAATTGTGCGAACGGATTATTAACTTGTTCGAACGGATTACTAAACCATGCGAATGGATTGCTAATTCGTTCTAACGGTTTATTAAACTGTGCGAGTGGATTATTAATTCGTTCGAACTGATTAGCCCCTGCATGATTTTTCTTCCACTGTCCCTTCCCGGGCTCCGTACTAAACCTTATTAATAGCACTAAAAGTAAACTTACGGCCATTAACTGGAGACGAACTTCCTCTCTGGAGGCTGAGTGGTGCAAACGGTGTTGTCAACATTTGACTGGTGGAAATTTAATGCTTGCTGTTATTTGGCACTGAGAATTTTGCCAAATCTTGAAAATCATAGGTTAGTTTTAACCGAGGATAGCCTAGCTGCTACCAGTCTGCTATACACTCACATCGGGCCTCAGTAGTCTCTCTCTCTAAATCAAAGAAAATCGCTGCCTTCCTCAGACGATCAACTTGTGTTATGCCTGAGTTTTTACTGATATCATCAGCAGCCACATTCAGTTTCCCTCACTCACAACACAACACATTAGCACATTCATTAAACTCTTGGAATTCGGGTTACCAACAATATAAACTGATATTAAGTTACGTGACGTCTAAGTCTACAGGTGACGTCTAAGCCTACAGGTGGTATGACTAGTTGTGCAATACTTCCCACGAATTAGCCTACGCGTGATTAGCTAGGACTGATTTGACTCAACCAGTGTAAAACAGGGGTCTTTGCGCTGGCTAACTTGGACAATAGATACACACATCTTTGGAAACTGAAAGGAATTTTGTGACAATATTGCATTATTAAACCCTGTGTTAATACCATTAATAACTAATTATCGATCATAAATGTCAATCTAAAGAATGATGTACAAATGTTACACTTGAATTATTGACCATTTCTACAAGCCACACCAAACCCTACTTGATAAAACAATGCAGATTATATTGTTCTATTTATAAAAAGCTAAATTTTAAATAAACGACAATGATTTTATTATCTAGTATAGTTTGTTCATAAATCTCTTTTATAGCTATCACTGTAAATGCCCATTCCTTATCATTGTTGAAGCTTACCACAGAAGCCAAACCCCAATTCTGCTACTTCAGACGCACCCTACAACTGTAAACCATCCTCTAGATAGTTCCCACTTGACGTCACACAGTGTAAAGTTGACCATCTGTACCATCCAGATTTTGAGCACACAATGATGCATTACTGTAAACACCCTATACAGCACCAGGGTGTTTTATCAAAATCTGCGCATGACATTTTTGGCTGCATAGAAAGTACAGTTGACCCAGCTGGAAAAAATCTAAACTGAATTTGTCCGTCCAGATGATGTCTTTGATCGATTAACTATTTATAACTATCCGTCTGCCCGAGTTGTGTTTGGTGGCGCAACTGTGCACAGAACTATCTGAGCACTGTGCAGTTATGCATTCAACACGTGATGTCATATTGCAGGCTGCATAGTCAATCTACCATTCTACAGTGAATGACATTGAATGGTCAGACAGTAGAAGGGTTGACTGTGTACTTTGTATACATTCACAACATGATATCATATAGCAGGTTTGCATGGTTCAAAACCACAGTGGATAATACTGATTGGTCATTTAGCTTTTAAATGACGATCAAAAACAATTTGAGCTTTGTGTGTGTGTACAAGAACAGTGCAGGTAGGTAGTCCAAAACGAACTATAACAAACTCATGAGAACATAAATTATACCATGTATATGAACGAAAATCTGGTATATCAATCTTGATATTCTACGTAACAAACAACGTTGTTTGAGAACAATATCTTGGCAAACAAAAATTACACCTAGCAAAAACAGGTGAAGTTTCCATAGCACCATTCAAATTTAAAACTCAAAGCGTTTCTTAACACACACCTCAATCTCATCAATAAGTTGGTGGGTGAAGCCTGAAATTTCCGTCAGCTTCAGCAGTGACTCCTCCTCCTTCCCAGGTACCTTGTAGAAGGTGTAACTGCCAAACAGCCACGTGAAGATAAGGAAGAGCTCCTTCTTGGCGAAGTCTTCGCCAAGGCAGACGCGGCGGCCACAGCTGAACGGGAGGAAACTCTCAGGTAGTTTATCAAGAAGTTGCCCGTTTTCATTCAAAAACCGCTCTGTGGTAAAAACAACAACTCTAAGCATTTTTCACACACGCTATATTTGGCGGGACTGGCTATGAAATCCCTCTAGGGACAAGATGATTTAAGGAATGAAACAACAAGCTCAAGGAAATGAATGTTCATGCACCATGAGCTTTGATACAGGTGCAGTGAAGTCACAGGTATCGACAACGTAGTAGGGACCTACTGTTAAGTCTGTATTGTTGAAAGTAATTTATTGATCATGTTGACATATTAATTAACAGTTTCATGAAACTGTTGTATATGTGATAAAGCAATAACATAAGATTGGGTAAGAATGGGCTGACGTTGTAGCAACGTTCAGGGTACTGGAAAAGGAAACGTTCTTTTGAAAACGATTATTTACAACATGGCAACGTTGTGTATACGTGCTGACAACGTTGTTGTTTTGCTGCTACGTTCTAAAGACATACAGGGGAGACAACAAAGAGTCTTTGCTACAACGTTACTTAATATATAACGTTATAACAACCAAATAAACACGCTCTGGTTACGTTATCGTAACGTTTATATAAGTTGTCATAAGGTCACTGGAAAGATATCTTAAACATACCAACAACGTGATTGTTACATTGCGTCCTTACGTTCAGAAGACGTATAGGGGAGTCGACAAAGTATCGTTGTTACAACGTTACATTAATAACGTTACTTACACTCCAAAGTCTGACTTCGTTACAACGTTGTGAGAACGTCAAATTGTTAGCTGGGTTGGCGGATACTGACAAGATATTCGGTCCTACAATAACATTCGAGAATGCAGTGGGCTATATTCCCTCACAAGCTATCTATGGACAGCATTTTGATTTCACAAAATCGTTTATAGTCTCTTAACCAATCTTTTAACTGACCTGGTTTAAACTGCTCAGGCTGTTCCCACTCATCAGGATCAAAGTGAATACCTATGTGGTTGATCATCACCATTGTTCCTTTCTGAATCTTGTACCCATCTGATAAAGAAAACGACGAGAATATTTTAGCTGCACAAAACGTACTTACACAATCACTCCATACTAGAGGGATGCTGCGCTTGGATCGATCGCGCAGCACACACGACGTGGGCGCGATTCTAAGGTAGGGGGCCTAAACAATGTACTTCAAAAATGTAATTTGGAGTAAGGGGTGTAATTGTAGGGGCACTCAAAGGTCATCACTTTAAGACTTAGCTTGGTAAAGATTGTTGAAATAAGTACGCAATGTTTTGTTTTGAGCATACAAAAGATATTGAGTGGGACCGAAACGTCGTCTCTCATCATCCTTCTCGTCCTTTTTCTCCAACTATGAAACATATGCTTTGGGTTGAGTTTTAATATTTGGGAAGGATATACAATGTACATGTACTTGGCAATAATGCATGCTTGGCATATAGATATGACTTGTTTTGTTTACATTGACAATTTCAAACAGAAGAGGGCGCTAATACACGTGTGGCAGAGCTAGTGGCAGAGCTCTGCATTGAGAGAGTTTTCTTCGGACACGTGTTGCTGGATGTCATTTTCGGTCCAAGTGCAGCACAATTCATTGGGCAGACTAATCTGGCACCCCGTATACACCAATACATTTTTAGTTTAGCTTAATGGCAAGCTGTCGCAACTTTCTCAATGTAGGGATCTGAAGAGTGAGAATCACTAGCAGGTGTTGGATTTTGCCAGGGGAGGGGGTGGTTAGGGGAGGGGATGGATAGAGAATTTGGGGGAGAACTAACTTCTTCATCCCTGGATTTGCCAATAGAGAATGAGGTAAATTGGATACTCACTCAGGGTAGTATCAGCCAGCACAGAATGTGGAACACCCAGTGGGACGACGGAACCGAAGCGGAGAAGCTCTAATAAGGTAGCCTCCGTGTAAGGCAAGGTGCCTTTATCATCAAGAGAGGGCAGTCTATCACGACCAATGATGTCATCAATCTCCTGGGCAATCTTCTCCTGGATTTTGGGTTGCTCTGCCAGTAAAGCGACTGCCCAGTGAAGAGTTAAGGTGGTTGTCTCAGTTCCGGCTGTTTGGGGGAAAATGTAAATTGTACTTATGTCATACTTTATTTGCAAAATAGTAGCACTGTCCCTTCTTCATTCAAAGGTTTCTTTATTTCAATCTTCAAGAAAAGAATAACTGAGATAATAATTACAAAGTTCTGCCTTATTGTCATTTTGTCTGCTGTGGAAATCGTCCATATTCATAGTCCTCATAATCTTGAAATAGACTATAAGCATTTGATGATGTCACATGGGCAACATCTCGGAGGATCATACACAAGTTGCTCATTGGCCCATACACGGTTTCAATTGTCAAGATTTTTTAAAGAGATCAAACGATTTGCTGATGCATGGAAGCCACATACATGTACTATATATTCTTGTGAAGGCAATGGAGTTATTTATTGGTTTATACAAAGGGGCACCCCATACAAGGGAAATTTCTACTGGAAGAACATTTCAAGGCCGAGAGGCACAAGGCAGTGATTAGGCGCATATGGTAGTAGAGAAATCTGTGCTTAAAGTAAGATTATTTTACAGCTAACAAGACCTTTTTCACGAAGTGCATCCTTCCTGTTACTAAGCACTGTAAGCAGAGAATGCTGACTGTAGGCACATAATTCCGCAGTAAGCAGAGCCATGAAATTGAGCGAAAGTCTGAAGATGGTCAAGATAATGGAAAGGTCGACGAAAACTTTATGCTGTTTCAATTTTTGGGGTTTTGTTAGTTTTTACCTCCAAACAAATCAACCACAGTCTGAACGAGGTGGGTGTCCGTCAGTAGCTTGGCATCCTCCTCACCGGCTGCTATGGCCTCTTTCTGGGTCAGGATCAGGGTGTCAAAAAAGTCCTTGACATTCTCTAAAGATGGGGAAAATAAATACTGCTATAAAAGTACCATCTTCTTCTGGGTAAACATTTCAAGCAAGATAAACCATGTGTAGCTATTCAACTGCGCTGCGCTGTTCAACTACAGTCTAGTCTGCTTTGAGTGCTATGGTTAAAACTATGACTCCTGGGGCATCCATGGATCACTGAGGTGACGCCCTCAAAACCCCAAAATCACAAATCACTGTGTACATGTGCATACTCTGTAGATACATTCACCACATGGTATCATAATTATTACAATTAAACTTGCATAGTAACATCTATAAAAACCAACAGTGGGTGACATTGAATTGTCATACAGTGCGTCTTTGTGATAAACTTGAACTCTTGAACTAAAATTTAGGCACTTGGATAACAGGCCTTTCACTGTATGATTACAAGGGCCTTGACATTACACTCTGACTCAACCACTTCCTGTTTGCATCCCTTTACCTGGGTCAAAATTGTCACGGTGCTTTTCAAACTCGCTGTAAAACAGCTTTAAAAGTCCTTGGGTCATCTTCTCCAACTTCTTCTCAGCTGGCAGTTTGATATACTTAAAGATCGGAAAGAAATCTGACGGCAGACCGTTGCCAAAAGCTGCAGTTGCATCAAGATTATTTTTGATGAATGCCATAAGATCCGGATCGTTAGTTTCATATCTGTAGAAAATAACACAAGATGGTTTTTTTAGATAGATTATTGATTGTACTGAAAGTTTTTGGTATTGAAGCAGATATACCTGAGAATCAAAAGTTTGCAGAATCA
Source organism: Pisaster brevispinus (assembly GCA_023634235.1). Lineage (NCBI taxonomy): Eukaryota > Metazoa > Echinodermata > Asteroidea > Forcipulatida > Asteriidae > Pisaster > Pisaster brevispinus. The sequence continues at coordinate 12,875,717 of JAMKCF010000015.1, read as the reverse complement.
TAGTGTTGGTTGTTAACAACCTACAAACTTTAATACTAATAATTAAAAATATTTGTTTTTTCATTTTTGTAAATCTTGTGGCCTGCAGGTACTTTCCTAACCCAATCATCTTTGGACATTTTGAAGTAGATCCCAACTCCATGTGTAGAGAGAAGGCCTCAGATTAATGTCAAACTTGAATAGGTGCTCAAAGGTCAGATTCAGTTTTGTGATGTACCCACTTTCCCAATAGATAAGAGTCATAAAAGTGGAGGGGGTGACAAAGTTTCTGACTTCGCACTAAAATAGTTGTAAAATGTTATTTTCTTAGATACTCTTTCGGAGCGAAATTTGAAACATGACATCATTTGACAGCAAAAACAAATAGGCCTGTGCATTCCAAAGAGGAATTTTTGCACCAGTAAAAAGATCAAAATCAATGCTATTTGGATTTACTATCATCAAAATTCAGGTATCAACTGAAAATATTTTGTAGAAAAATGGGTTGACTACATATTTTAAATGTGACACGTTTTTAGTTTTTGACAATAATTGAACTTGAAAAGGGTACCAAACACAGTGGCTTTTTAAGACATTTTACTCTCAAGTTAGAGTCTTGTAATTTTGTTTCCCCGTTAGGGATCAGTCTATTTTGGAAAAGAGATGAAATCTGCTTGGCATTCCTTACTGTTTTCCGAAGCACATTGTAGCAAGGATATTGTAAACTGCTTGCCCAATGGTATACTTTGGCGCAAACGGCTTGTCTCCCTGTTCATCCAGAATTTTACCCACTTTTGGAGTAACTAAGAACACCAGCTTTTCCAACTCTTCTTTGCGGGTGAAACGCCTGAAATAGAGACATAAAAAATGGACTAATAATTCCATCAATACCTTCCTTTCTTCAAAGTTATGTTTGCACCCTGGGCTTGAAGCCACCCAAGAATTGTTTGAAAGAGACATGGAAGAAGGACTTACCTGACGGCAGAGTGGGCTAGCTTCCGTTGAAATCTCCACTGTGCACCATAATCAGTTAAAACAATATCCTTGTACCCCTCTGTGAAAATTTTTGCTAAAAAATAAAAAGGAAAAAAAATATCAGTAGCATAGTCTTAACAATTTAGTTCCTTTTGTTTCTTTGTCTCTTATTCAATTCCACTTCTCACAGGTAAAGTCTTAAGTGCTTCAGGTAAAGTCACACATCTGAACTTAGTATCAAGCTGGACCTCAAAATTTTCAGGTTAACTTACTTTATATCAAGTCTCAAGATTTTTTGGTCACGTCTCAATTTTTTCAGCTCAAGTCTAAAGTCTTTCAATTGGCAAATATATCCTCAGAGACTTTTTAGATAAAGTCTCAAGTCATTCAATAGGCAAATGAATCCTCAAAGTCTTTCACGTCAAGTCCCAAGTATTTCAGCTAAAGTCTCAAGTCTTTCAGGGATAGTCTCTGGTCAAACAGGTCAAGTCCAAGCCCGAAAACAGTACAAGTAAAGTAAAAGGCAAGTGCGACGTACTCAAGTCTAAGTCTCCATTCAACTCTGCTTAGATCAGAAATTACAAAAATATCAAAAGTTTTCAAACTATTCAAACTTTTTGAGTAAAGACAGTCCCTGTGACAAACTTAAGAGAGACTAACCAGATTGTATCTTGGGTCGTCCTGCAAACTCCACGCCCTGTTTGATCAGTGCTTCTTTGATTACTTCAATGGTGTTTAATACCACAACGTTCATTGAGGCAAACTTCAGGGAAAAAATTGGGCCATATTTCGTTTTCAACTCTCCAAAGACGTCAAAAACAGGTTTTTTGGTCATGAAAGCTGTACACAGAGAAAGAAAGGGTGTTACAAAGAATTCCATATTAATGTTTTTTTCCATTTCAACGTCAAAACCTTGACAAAATTCAACAATTTAACACTAAAGGGTATTCTGGTAGATTTTGCCCATAACTGGTAAAAAATCATAACATTGTAGTTTGTCTAATTGTCAAACTTTACAAGCTTGTTTACTTTTACATATGATCAATAACGTGACATATTTTGAGAAAAAAAATTATTTCTCAATATTTCAACTTAACACCTGCATCACATAACACATCACTACCACTTAGAAGGCTACCACTTTCTTGGGAAAAAATCCCCATAACAAGTGGCAATTTGGTATGGGAAAAAAACGAGAAAAAAAAACATGGTTGCTATTAACAACAACAGTGTAACTGCTGGCCACACACCCCGCCCCCCCAATATAATTAACAATGGCTGGGCCGAGATATTATATAAATGGGAAACGTCAGAAAATATGGTAGCGATCCAATGCAGATTTTTAGTTTACAACAATTTACACAGGGTGTCTTGAGGGTTAGCACAAGATCATCTCTTAACCATCTATGAAGGAAAAAACACAGCCTAGCTCACGTCTGACTACATTCCGAGTGATACTGATATGATATTACACTATCTGACTATGATCTAACAAATTCGCAAAATCCAGGTTTGTTTTACCTTGGTGTTACTATTTGAGTCTCGGACTCTTTACTTACTGGTGACATTTCCAAGGATTGGCAACGGGGTCGGGCCGGGCGGTGCCCCGGTGGGCCTCTTGGTGCTCCTGTACAGTGCAATAACAGCCAGCGTAGTCAACCCAACCAAAACGGTGGTGACGTTCAAGTATGTATCGGTACCGAGGCCAGAAACCATCATCTTGAAAAACACTGATCGGCACTCCAATCAACAAGTCGTAGAAGGCTCTCCAGGCAGGCTAGGGAAACACCGTGACGAGTGTGTTACTATCAGTAAGAGTTGCACTTCAAACTACTTTTTGATAGATGTTAATTTTGCATCGGGGTCTACTACCGTCGAGTGGCGAATGACTCAACATTTACTGATGCTGAAAGTCTCTCTTGCGCAAGAGTAGGGTTAGGGGAGATTAAAGCCTTTTTCAGAACTTTGTGTGTGTGTGTGTTTGTCCACCTTTTCATCATCCTGACTAGCCTGTGCATAGCCTTTAGTCAAGGCGCTCGCGGCTTCCTCGATAGTATACAACCACCGAGCTCTATGTATTGACCACAGCTCTAACGTCACAGCACAAACACGTGAACACTGCTATTAAACCTGAACAAAGACTAGTGTTTCGTGTTTACATAGCACCAGGGGGGAAGCGTCGAGGGCAATGCTTTGATATGTAAATCATTAGCTTACAATGATGTGTGCATAATGCATAACTGTACGTACCTTCTCATTGAAGCATGAAGGAGTACAAATAAATACCCATACATTTTTGACAATTACCATCATAGCGTATAGCATGGAGACAGATGGAAGTGGAGCAAAATCATTTTGATTATCAAAAGGGAAAAAACCTGTGATGATGTTTTTCATAGAAGCAGGGAAAATGGTAACAGCGTCAGTCAGGGTTTTTGTGAAAGTTTTTTTTCCCCAGGAAACAAACAAATGGCAGACATGTGACACGACAATACAGACACCAGAGATAATTCAACGAAATCACAATTCACAAAAAAAATAATGGCAAGAAAGTTCGGTGCATTGTCTGGAGTCCTGCATGATAAACTTGGGTTTAGTGCAGCATGTCACCTAAAAACAGAAACCTATTTGCCAATCAAAAATCAAGTCCAGCATGTTCGTCAGAGACTAGCTTGCTCTAGTCTTCGTCAGGAGACTAGAGCAAGCTAGTCGAAACGTTGAGACAAATCATGGAGGAACAAATTAAGAACTCACTCCGCGGCATTGAAGTTAACGAGAAGTCCCCTCGATCTGATCAACTATTAAGTTTAAGTATAAATAATAGTCCCGGCTGATTTCCTACCGTCCGCCCAAGTAGTAGCTAATATGCTGGACAATTCTTTTCAGAACTAAGTAGTCTCCCGATTTCCAAATCTACTCCATGGCAGTAGAATAAAAAACAATACCTAGTTCTCTAAGAACAAATCTACATAGCTAGTAGATATACACATGGTGTTGCCGCAAACCGAATAAACGTTGATACCTCACCATGCAAAGCCTCAAATTGGGCAATTGAACCTCACGTCGAGGTATCGCACAGCAAGTGACTCTACCGTTGTAAAAAAAAAAATGTGTTAAATCATTAACGGTAAAGTCAAAAAACGCAAAATTTCAAAAGATCCATAATGGAACATAGCTGGATAACACTATTACCAGCAGAATTAGCTTGGTGTGAGTCTTCGACCTAAAGTCACCTTTAACTTCGAAGCCCCTTAGATAATACGTTGACATTCAGTCAGTCCGCAGCGCCCGCGTTAATGAGATCAAATCCCGAATTTTCTTTGCACAGAGAAAACCGCAGCGAGCGGGTAACATTATTTTCTTTTTGTAGCGCAATCATGCGACCGTCTGTGTATATATATATTGGCACGATGCACACATTGAAAAAAGTTTGTCTTTTTTTTTAATTCTGGGGATTCAGTGAACCTTTCTGAGTCTATTGATTCCATGTAAGAAGAGTTTGTGAGCAGTTGTGTACGCATTTGAAACGGTACTGTCGCTGTACAGTACGATCATGTTATGGCTCTAGTATCCTGGCATACTACGGCGCAGGGTTTTAAATGCCGAGGCCACGTTGGCTGTACCACGTTGGCGCACCACGTCAAGTACTTATGACGTAAACAGAGATATGCGCTGTCTTTATCATTGTATTCAAATCAGTATGTTTGAATGCAGGATGCACATGTTGATCAAACTAATTATTCCGACAGTAATCCCTTCTTGTTCACAGATCGTTGAGCGGAACACCTTATAATTCGCATAAAAAGGGTGTTAAAAAATAGAGAATGATTGTCCATGCATTATGTACAAACCCTTGTGCTGCCAGTACCCACCTACTTTTTCAAAACATTGCTAAAAACTCACCTATTCAATATTTCTTATGATTGACGTGTTATTTATTTATTACCACTTGTTTTTGCCGACACGTTTAAATGTAAATCTGTTTTATTCAATGTGCTCTTATTTCTTTCTAAGCTACGTAATTTGTAATCTTTCTTGTTACTCTCTCTGTTTTTTGTTTGGTTTTTATGCGCCTCGGAATAAGTTTAGTCTTAGATAGATGGCGCTTTACAAGTTTTAATTATTATTATTATTATTAAATATGGCGGCCCAACGTGTGGTACCGCACGATGCTTCAGTAAGCAGGTATTTCATGGGTAGTGCTTGTTGGCTTGAAAATGCCTTATGAATATAATTATATTTAAAGTATTAACAATAATATAGCAACATTAATAACTTGGTGATACATTTAAAATAAGAAGAGTCCTAAGTTGCATTAATACATTATTATAGTGACCTGTGGGCAGGATGTGACGTCATTATCCATGAACTCTTTCAGATAGAGGTCACGTTTACGTCATACGTATCAGACGTGGTGTGCCAACGTGGTAGAGCCAACGTGGCCCAAAGGCCCCTCGGCATTTAAACAATGGCTTAATTCCTTCAAGTTGCTGCTGAGCAAAATGTTTTGCTATGCAGAAACTATAGAGGGGTATCAGTCACAAACAATATGTCGCAATGTATTTTGGCTGGTAACCCGTTTCTGCTAAGCAAGATTTTACTGTGCTAATTTTTTTTATTTCGCCTATGAAATGATGGGTTCTTCTATGATGGGTAACATCGATCGGTGTGGGTTGGATTTCAAACGGCTGTGTTTTCTATTCTTAGACAAAGACACATCTGGTGGGACTGGTATAAATTCCTCACGAGAGAGAAGGTGGAAAATATTAATTTGAATGTAAAAGGTCCCTGATAGTTTTCCAGATATATTTATTTATTGTAATTTCCCCCCCCCCCAAAAAAAAAAAAAAAAATAAAATAAAAAAATTAAAAAAAATAAAAATAAATCAAGACCGATACAGGAACCCTTCAACTGACCGTTGCTTATTTATATATTGCATCTAAACTGGACCGAAAACGCTCGACAAAATAGTTAATCTGTAAAGATAATCAGTGGATCAGAAAGCTTAAATCTTTAAATCTTTAAGGTATGCAGTAATTACCTGATCTTTTGTCAGAATGTTATTCACTATATCCTGACCTTTTTGCTTGTATTACTGTGTGGTATGATGCTCTCTTGCTGCAAGGAAATCTATAGGCTGAAACGACCATGCTGGATTGATTCAAGTTTGATTGACACATAGGTTTCTGTTTTATGGTGACATGCTGCACTAAACCCAAGTTTATCAAGCAGGACTCCAGACAATAAATGCATAGTCTTGGTCCAGACGTTTCTATTCCGTAGTCCACGAACGATCCATGTAGTATACGACGCCCCACTTATCACAATTTGTTGCCGAAAGAGGGCGCTATATATACACTAACCGCTATCACCCCTTCGCTCGTCCCCAGCGCCTTGCCTTCAAACCAAAGGCGCTGGGATGGGCAAACGTATCAAGCACGCTCATTTGTTTATGCTTAGTCCCATCATGCATCACACTCACACTGCAAGCACTGCACGCATGACGTACTTCCTGAACAAGAACCTGTGCAAGCTGATTAGCCCATCCCAGCGGTCCTGGATAGGCCGCTGGGGCCGAGCGAATATCACCCCACGAACCGCTATTATAGCGGTTCGTGGGTTCGCTCGGCCCCATCCCAGCGGCCTATCCAGGACCGCTGGGATGGGCTAATCAGCTTGCACAGATTCTTGTTCAGGAAGTACGTCATGCGTGCAGTGCTTGCAGTGTGAGTGTGATGCATGATGGGACTGAGCATTAACCAATGAGCATGCTTGATACGTTTGCCCATCCCAGCGCCTTTGGTTTTAAGGCAAGGCGCTTGGGACGAGCGAAGTTCGTGGGGTGATAGCGGTTAGTGTATATATAGCGCCCTCTTTCGGCGTGAAAAGTGGGACGTCGTACGTACGTGGATGGATCGTTCGTGGTGGACAACAGAATAGAAACGTCATGGACCAAGACTAGACAATGCACCGAACTTTCTTGCCATTATTTTTTTCATGACTTGTGATTTCGTAGATCTATCTCTGGTGTCTGTATCACTGTGACTATTGTCATGTCCCATGTCTGGCCCCCTTTTTTTTCCCTGAAAAAAAAATTCACAGAAACCCTGACTGACGCTGTAACCAATTTCCCTGCTTCTTTGAAAAACGTCATCACAGGTTTTTTTTCCCTGTTGGTAATCAAAATGATTTTGCTCCATTTCCATCTTCCTCCATGCTCTATGCTATGATGGTAATTGTCAAAAATGTATGGGTATGTATTTGTATTCCTTCATGCTTCAATGAGAAGGTATTGTAAGGATGATTTCCCACTGTTATCTCCAGAATTTCCAAATAGTTGTTAACACCTCAACAGGTGGCCCATATCCTCTGTCAGCCCATTTCCAGCAAAGCCACCACTCACATTCCTGGGCTATGACATCCATGTCTCCCAGTACTGACCAGTACCACCCATCATGCACCCACCCACCCCCACCCCCTGTTGACCATTACATAATCTCACTTCTAGGTAATGATGTCACCAATCTTATGTTATTTCTGTGTGACATCATTTCTAAATTAAGAGTTCCCCCACCACCAAAATCCTATATAACCTCTGCCCAACATTCACTCTGGGCTTCGACTACTCCTTCAACTTTCTCTATACAAGAGACTCGCATCTCAAACCTACGAGCTTATAGGTCCAGCACCTCTGTAACAATTGTACTGCTATAAGTCAACTTATAAATAAACCAAGACCAGACCCAGACAATTGTCTCAAGTGTTTTTCTTCAGTTGTTGCCACCATTCTACACTCCAGTCCGCTCACATCACGTTTCTTCTAGTCTAGTTAACCAGAGTGTTGCCAATATTGCCATATAATATATAAAATATCTCCACGTTACAGTATGTTATCAGTTATGCATGGTGCAAACATCATTGTAAGCTGATTTGCATACGAAAGCATTGCCCTTGACGCTTCCCCCCTGGTGCTTTGTAAACACGAAACACTAGTCTTTGTTCAGGTTTAATAGCAGTGTTCACATGTTTGTGCTGTGACGTTAGAGCTGTGGTCAATACATAGAGCTCGGCGGTTGTATACCATCGAGGAAGCCGCGAGCGCCTTGACTAAAGGCTATGCACGGGCTAGTCAGGATGATGAAATGGTGGACGAACACACATATATATGGTGGCCCTGAAGGGACATCGCATATCGCGAATGTGTGCGCACACGTATGCAATGTCGTGAAACAATTCGCGAATAAATATTATGTGCGCACACGTGTGCAATGTCGTGAAACAATTCGCGAATATGTGCGCACACGTGTGCAATGTCGTGAAACAATTCGCGAATATGTGCGCACACGTTTGCGAATTCATTTGCAATGTCGTGAATTTTATTGCATACCTTGTCGCATACCTTTGGGGTGGTGTCATTTTGCGGGCAATTTGTTAGTAACCTAGGGAGTACGCAAGTGTCCCGGTCCCATTTTGTATACCAAAGATACAGCCTCGCTACCATGGGCAGCGCGCCGTATCGATACCTCTCGTCGCTAAACCCCTGGGAGGGAAACACTGGAAATCAATGCTGATTGGCTAACCAAAATGTACTGCTTTGCGTGCACGCTTGTTAAAACATTCGAGCGCTTGTAGGATGCTTGTAGGACGCTTGTCGGGCGCTTAGTACGCGCGTGTAAAAATGCACGTATTTCGACGCAATACGTTTCAAATGAATCATGTTTTTACATGGTCATCCTAAACTGCATACAGTTAGACGAATCACAAGATCGAAAACAAATGAGAGGGGCCAGTTGCTCCAAGACTTGATGCGTCCTTTGACAGCGCGCTCTGCGTAGTCTCTAACACAGAATGGATCAACCCACAGGACTAATTTAAATATCCAATATATTTGGATATTTTGAAGTCACACTACCATGGGCAGCGCGCCGTATCGATACCTCTCGTCACTAACCCCTGGTAGGGATGTGCTGAAAAACAATGCTGATTGGCCCCCAATGGTCACTACTTTGCGTGCACGCTTGTTAAAAACTTTCGAGCGCATGTATGGCGCTTGTAGGACGCTTAGTACGCGCGTGTGTAAATGCAAGTATTTTGACGCGATTCCATTTCAAATGAATCATGTTTTTACACGGTCACCCTTAACTGCATACAGTTAGACTATCACAAAATCAAAGAAAAATGACAGAGGACCAGTTGCTTTTTGACTTGATGCCTCTTTTACGGGTTACCGTACTTGAGCGCGCGCGTTGAACGGATCGGCCCAGGCCTAATTAAAATGTGCTAGATTCTAGCACATTTTAATGAACCAATTCCAGGGGTTATGATCGAGCAAGGCATGCTGGGAAAAAATGGTGCGGCGAGATCGATCACCCCTGGGAACGAGGATGGGCATTCTAGGAAAGAAAACAAAATGGCGCGTCGAGATCGTACACCACTGGGAACGAGGTTGCCAAAAATACTTCAAGGCAGGAGCTTGGGTACCAGGCAGGTACATTTTAGTGTGGCCATGTCTAGCCGGCCAGCCACATGGTGATGGTACAGCATCATATCACAAAACAAAAGGTCCATGCAAACAATCGTCGGACTATTCTCACTAAAATGAGCACCGGTACAATGGTTAGTATAATAGTTATTCACTTATTAGGAAAGCGTGAGGAACAGCGTGCGCTCGAAGGTAAATTAGTCAGACCCTGTTTATATCTATTTGTACGTCTCGATTCCAGACTAGCTGCTACAACTCCCCAGTTCATTAGGAATTTTATTGAATGGTATGCGACAAGGTATGCAATAAAATTCACGACATCGCAAATGAATTCGCAAACGTGTGCGCACATATTCGCGAATTGTTTCACGACATTGCACACGTGTGCGCACACATTTGCGAATTGTTTCACGACATTGCACAAGTGTGCGCACATATTCGCGAATTGTTTCACGACATTGCATACGTGTGCGCACATATTCGCGAATTGTTTCACGACATTGCATACGTGTGCGCACATATTCGCGATTTATTTCGCGACATCGCATACGTATGCGCACACGTTTGCGATATGCGATGTCCCTTCAGGGCCACCATACTATGGCATACGTAGTTCTGAAAAAGGCTTAATATAATCATAATCTCCCCTAACCACGTACTCTTGCGCAAAAAGATACTTTCAGCATCAGCAAATGTTGAGTCATTCGTCACTCGACGGTAGAAGACCCTGATGCAAAATTAACATCTATCAAAAAGTAGTTTGAAGTGCGAAGGTAACACACTCGTGAAGGTGTTTCCCTAGCCTGGAGAGCCCTCTACGACTTGTTGATTGGAGCGCCGATCAGTGTTTTTCAAGATGATGGTTCCTGGCCTCGGTACCGATACATACTTGAACGTCACCACCATTTTGGTTGGGTTGACTACGGTGGCTGTCATTGCACTGTATAGGAGCACCAAGAGGCCCGCCGGCGCACCGCCCGGCCCGACCCCGTTGCCAATCCTTGGAAATGTCACCAGTAAGTAGGGAGCCTGAGACTAACTGTAAATAGTGAACACCATGGTAAAACCATAGAGAAAGGACAGAGAAGGAGTTACAACTACAAGGATTTCTGTCCTTTCTCTATCTATGGTAAAACAAACCTGGATTTTGCGAATTTGTTGGATCCACCATGGAGGTAGAAATAGTATTTCTACCTCCATGGATCCACAGACTAATAAAAATACCTATACATTTTGTCTGTGGTTGGATCGTAGAATATCATATCAGTATCACTCGAATGTGTTCACTCACATTTTAGCTTGACCTGGGTGTTTTGGATGTTTAAATAAATAAAGTTGTTAAAAGATATTTAAAAAAATAATTTATCAACTTCCTCTGATTTACTTCGCTCAATGTTTACTGACCGCGGCCATTTTGGATTGATCCCAATCATGCCAATCAATTCATGACGTCAACGGCCGGTGTCGGATGCAATTGTGTCCGCCATGCAATACTGTCCGCTCCGGACACTTTTGCATATGCAATCGTGTCCGGGGCTATGCAAAACCGTCCGGCGGACATGTACATGTACATGTACATGAATGTGCGTAAGCGAGCGTGCATGCACTGAACGTACGTATGCACATGTGCAGCATGAATATTCACGTATTTTATGATTGCAGCGAATACCCAACGGCCGAATATTTTCCCATAGGCTACGACGGGGGGGGGGGGGGGGGGGGGGGGGGGTGGGGGTGCTGTTTACCTCTAGTGAGGGCGCTATTTTTTGTTGTGGTCTGGCTGACACACACGTTCACGAGTTGTTTTTCCATGCAAGTTTTACGTCAAAGATCTCCTTTTCTAATGGCCTTCCTATTAGCCAGCAGGGAATCATAAACAGTTGCTGAATACTACAACTACACTTGACTACATACGTATTGTTGTCACCATAAAATAGAAGCACAGCAGTAGAAGACAGTTTCACGTGCAGTCTTATTGCAGCAACGCGTTAGACTATTTTCGATTTCATCACAATGTTTTCCTTTTTTTTTTTTACTGCAAGGATGGTGTTTGCACGGGGGCGGACACGATTGCATATGCAAATGTGTTTGGGCGGACACAATTGCATTATGCAGCAGCGTCCGGGCAGACACGATTACCAGGATATGAAAAAACCGTCCAGCAGACATTATTGCATATGCAATAATGTCCGCCGATAGTATTGCATACAGGACATAATTGCATGCAACACCGGCCGGGCTTTGGGCGGAGCGCATACATATATCAACAATTGAAATGTTTGCATCTTCGCTCCGCCCATAAACCTGGCCAGCAGTTACATTGTTGTTGTTAATGGCAACAATGTTTAGTTTAGTTTTTTTTAATACCAAATTGCCACTTGTTATGGGGATTTTTTCCCAAGAAAGTGGTAGTGATGTGTTATGTGATGCTGGTGTTAGGTTGAAACATTGAGAAATAACATTTTTTTCCCAAGATATGTCATGTTATTGATCATATGTAAAAGTAAACAAGCTTGTTAAGTTTGACACTTTGACAAACTATACAATGTTATGTTTTTTTAACCAATTATAGGCAACATCTACCAGAATACCCTTTAATGGTAAACTGTTGAATTTTGTCAAGGTTTTGACGTTGAAATGGAAAAACATTAATATGGAAATCTTGGTAACACCCTTTCTTTCTCTGTGTACAGCTTTCATGACCAAAAAGCCTGTTTTTGAGGTCATTGGAGATTTGAGAAAGAAATATGGCCCAATTTTTTCCCTGAAGTTTGCCTCAGTGAACGTTGTGGTATTAAACACCATTGAAGTAATCAAAGAAGCACTGATCAAACAGGGCGTGGAGTTTGCAGGACGACCCAAGATACCATCTGGTAAGTCTCTCTTAAGTTTGGTCACAGGGACTGTCTTTACTCAAAAAGTTTGAATAGTTTGAAAACTTTTGATATTTTTGTAACTTCTGATCTAAGCAGAGTTGCATGGAGACTTAGACTTGAGTACGTCGCTCTTGCCTCTCACTTTATAGTTGTACTTATTTCAGGCTAGGACTTGACCTGTTTGACCAGAGAGTGAGACTATCCCTGAAGACTTTACTGAAATACTTGAGACTTGGCCGAAAAGACATCAAGGATTTATGTGCCTATTGAAAGACTTGAGACCCGACCTGATAAACTTGAGACTTGACCTGAAAGACTTTGAGGATCTATTTGCCTATTGAATGACTTGAGACTTTACCTGAAAGTCTCTGAGGATTTATTTGCCAATTGAAAGACTTGAGACTTGAGCTGAAAAATCTTGAGACTTGACATAAAGTGAGTTAACCTGAAAAAACTTGAGGTCCGGCTTGATACTAAATTCAGATGTGTGACTTGAGACTTTACCTGCAGCCCATAAGACGTTACCTGTGAGAAGTGGAATTGAATAAAGAGACAAAGTAACAAAAGGAACTTAATTGTTAAGACTATGCTAGTGATAATTTTTTTTCCTTTAATTTTTTTAGTAAAAATGTTCACAGAGGGGTACAAGGATATTGCTTTCACTGACTATGGTGTACAGTGGAGATATCAACGGAAGCTAGCCCACTCTGCCGTCAGGTAAGTCCTTCTTCCATGTCTCTTCCAAACAATTCTTGGGTGGCTTCAAGCCCAGGGTGCAAACATAACTATGAAGGAAGGTATTGATGGAATTATCAGTCCATTTTTTATGTCTCTATTTCAGGCGTTTCACCCGCAAAGAAGAGTTGGAAAAGCTGGTGTTCTCAGTTACTCCAAAAGTGGGTAAAATTCTGGATGAACAGGGAGACAAGCCGTTTGCGCCAAAGTTTACCATTGGGCAAGCAGTTTACAATATCCTTGCTACAATGTGCTTCGGAAAACAGTAAGGAATGCCAAGTAGATTTCATCTCTTTTCCAAAATAGAATGATCCCTAACGGGGAAACACAATTCTCTAACTTGAGAGTAAAATGTTTTAAAGGTAATCTACAGGATTGGTAAACAAAATAAAATAAAACCTCACAGTTTTACACCTAACTTACATGGTATAAAGATGGTCATGGTAGAAAACTTCTCTTAAAATATTTTTCCTTGAAATGCTTTAATTTTCGAGAAATGAGTAAAACAATTGCTTTTTATCACGCTCGATAAAACGGTTGTGTTTTTTTAAAATTCGTTCAATGCTGCCCTCACACGACTGCAACAGAGGCATTGAATTCTCAGTTGGCGAGAACAAATCATTCGCAAATGGCTCGATGGCGGGGACTTCCCCCGCCGCATACGTACAGAGTGCGCGTCAATCCCGAGGTGCTTGTGTGTTGATTGACGACTTTTCGGCACTCAAGACTTTCTGCAATGTATTTGTCAAAGTCGTCTACGTATTTGTCAAAGTCCTCTGCTAGTGCTTGTTATTACATAGAGCAAGGACCAGAGGTAATTATAAGTATCACAATATGGAGCACAATAACTTAGACTGCAAACAAGAAGGTTTCCAAAAGTGCAAAGTTAAGTTCGCACAATGCTTCAAAAAAAGTTCAAGCCGACAGTTTCGGGTTCGCCAGAAGTTGTTGAGAGAGTTGTCTGATACTGAGTGGTAGCATGGAGGAAGAAAATGTATTTTCTTCCTCCATGGTGGTAGTATGGATCTAACAATTTCGTTGATGCAGCGGTGGAGAACCAAAGCAATGGAACTCCGCATGTCAAATACAGAGTTTGTTACAATGCTACTGGTCATGCATGAAAAGTGAGTATCTAAATTTTGTCATTAGCGGTAATGTTTTGTGTTAAAAAATTTCGTGTTTATTTCAATTTTTCGTAAGACCAAACACTGACAATATCCGGCCAGACACATGGCTTGTTGGTCTTGTCTGTACTGTACTGTACTGTCTAGTGTTTTACTACAGTACAGTACTATACTACTACAGTCACTGACAGTACTACACTAGTCTAGGGTAGGGATACATACTACTACTGTCAAGGTGTTTACTGAAAGAAAGCATGGAGGAAGGTTTCAGTCATGTCAGTAATGCATGAGGCTCTGTAATTAAATGCACCTCGAGGTACTCCAATCTGATTTAGCCTTTTTTGTTTTCTTTTTTATTGAAATTGATGCGTAAAAAATGCAAGTCAATTTCAGCATTCAGCTTTATCAGATCAGACAGTAGTTTACTTTGATTTAATTATAATTTGGCTCGTTGTCTTGGTCCAATTTCATGGCTCTGCTTACCGTAACGTAAGCAAAGAATCAGCGCTTACGTCAAGCATGTTTCACGGGTTAGCAGTGAATTTTTGCTTGTGCACGTGTGTACTCTACGTTACTAAAATACTAGGCATTCTTCGCTTACACAGCTAGCGCAGAAATTCAGCGCTTGCACAGTAAGCGGAGAATGGTGATCGCAAGCACAGAATTCTGCGGTAAGCAGAGCCAGGAAATTGGGCCCTGGTCATGCTTATTTTGTTTTGTAAATTTGTTTGAAGAAAATTGAATCATGGTAAGTTTGGTCGGGAAAAACAAAAAATGTTTTAATCTTTTTTCTAATATCTGATGGGGCTGGGTTAAAACAAAGATTTAATAAAATGAAAAGATTATTGTATTGTTTCCATTTCCCTTCAATTTCAGGCCTAGCACTCTTGATGACCTACCATTTTTTCAAGTTAAAGTATTGGGTGATTCCATCATGAGGTACTTGCCGAGGAACTTAAACAGTGACTGGTTTCTTCCTGATGTTATAACCCAGCCAGGAGCGACATATTTCTTGCAAAATAGGAAAATGTTTCCTTTAAATGTAGGGCCATAGAGTGATTGGTTACTGACTGTAGAGTTGGGCAACAGTCGATTAAATTTATCCTTGTCTTTTATGTCTTTGATGTGCTGTTGGAGGGCGTTCAATTCATATAAGGGTATTGGCACAAATGACAGTTTCAGACAGTTTCAAAATGTATGCTGAAAAATGTACCTCTAAAACAAAAACAAAAACCTATGGAGAGAGTCTTCAGCAGGGGTGACATTATCATGCAACCCCATCGGGCTAGACTGTTAGCGGAAATGTTGGAAATGCTCATGTTTTTAAAATGCAGGGAGAATTTTCTATAAAATGTGCCACAAATAAATACAATTTTTTCTTTTTAGATGTACATTTGTCAACCGTCATTTATCATGTTTGTTTCACCTGACCAATAGTTTGGTCAAAGTGTTTTTATTTTGGTTTTGGGATATATGTATTAATGTATCATCCCTTTGTGAAATATACAAACTACCCATCGAAGAAATTACAGACTGCAATTTTTCCCCAATTTGTGCTGGGTAGGTCTTTCATACAGATTTGTAAACTAAAAAAAGCAAAAATCTTAGAAGCTCACATGGTTGATGTCTAGGCCTGGTAAACAAAATGAAAGTGCTTTTATTTTAGCACTTTTCTTTTTTATATGATGAGGAGTCAGGAATAAAATCTCTTGTTTTTTTGTAGCTGAATTTTACAATTCTTTTCACATGTAGTTAACTTGTTTTCATGAGAAATTGTGCATACAGTTAACAACTTTGCTTGACTCTTTTATTAAGGCATTTATTCATTAAGGTCTCGATCTCGGTCTTTCATGGTCTAGGTCTTGGTCTCGACCTTCTGGTCTCGGTCTCGGACCTTCAGGTCTCGCTCTTGGTCTCGGTCTCGGACTCTTGGGTCTCGACTACAACACTGATGAATTCTACGTTCATGTGAACATATGGTGACATTTTTGTTAATTTTGTTTGGCTGTTACATAGACAAAAACCAATCTGTGACCCTTAAGGTTATTTATTATTTGTATTGTAGCAAGGTACATGGACTTAGGTGTCTGATATTTGTGTTGAAGGTATTATACAGGATTGGTAGAGCTGACAAAATAGTAGTAGTGAATGTGGTGTGATCAGCTAATGCTTTTTTTCCTTTTTTTCTTCAGGTTTTCAGATACAGTTTTCTCTAACATGACTTAATTTCAGAGGGAACTATTTCACCGGGAAAAAAAATGGCTCTAGTATGAATTTCATTGTCAAAACTGAAACAAAGCAATATTAATAAAGCAACATGTTTGTATCCTTACCAATTCTGTATAATACCTTGAAGGTAAAAAGCAATGTTCATTGCTTTACAGGGTTTTCATTATTAATATTTACCTTATTTTATGCAATACTAAACATGCCAAAGTGTGCCAAAAGTTGTATTACAAATGGGTTGTGATACTACAAAGATAAGCAAGAAAATAAGTATCAAGTAGAAAGTATTTCAACTTTGGTAATTAACAGGTCTCCTAATTACTTTTAATTGTACTTCCTCAATACTTGTGTGTGATTGATACATTTTCATGTTTATGTTTTATATATTTTATATTTGTGTGTACATGAAAATGTTGGTAACTGTGTGTGTGAGACATTCATGCAGCTGAAAGAAGAAACTGAAAACAAATAAATGTTTCCATTGAACAGGAAAAAATGTGACAGTGTTTTCATTTTGGTGGTAAATAATTATAAAATTGACTACTGACCCCTCACAAGAGGTGCAAATAAATAATTAAATAAATAAATATGTGGGATTGGGCTCATGACGGTGATGCCTTACAAGAAAATAGTAATTCTGAAATAAGACTAAGTTAAGACTAAGACTAGCATGAGTAGTAAGACTAAGAGTAAACCATGGAGATTTGTTTTAGCATCTGATAAATGCTTTAAAATGGTTATGTGTTGGTTTATTTTAATGGGTTTAGCAAGCCTTAGGTCTACATGACGAATGCACAAAACATACATTTGAAAAGCCAAACGCTCGGGAGGCAAAGTGAAAAGTTTGTGAGACCAAATGTAAAAATAAATTGGTTTTCCCAGTAGTACAAGTACAAGTTTTTCTTTTCACAACGAAACCGCGAGTCGCTAAATAGTCGGGTACCTCAATGTTTACCAAACACAGCTTACATATTTACGTAGTAAGTAGGGAGCCGCACAAAATCAACTTGCCTAGCGTTTTCTTACGCAGCAGCTGATTGGTTATATAGGCAAGATAGTGCAGTTAGTTTGATGCACAGTCTGACCAATCTAATTCGGGCTCTCATTTTGCAAGCGAGTCTTGTCGATTCTGAACGGTTACGCTGACGGAGACGGATTCTCTAAGTGCACTTGACTGTTTCGAGTTTCTTTAGAAAAAAAAGAATATATCAAAAGGGATGTCAGACAACTCGTCCGTCGGACAACTCGTCCGTTCGGACAACTCGACGGTTCAGACAACTCGACCGTTCGGACAACTAGACGGTTCAGACAACTCGACTTTGAGACAACTCGACGGATGGCCAAGACAAGTCGACGGTTGAGCGGCTGACCTCCGTTTCCCAATGTTTACACGAATTTCCTATATAAATCCTGCGATTCTATAATTTTTGCGCGAACCTCAAGTAAGTATTCTGTTCTCTTTGGCTGGATGCACGGCCGGGAGAGTGACAATCGGGTGTTTAGAGCTCTTTTCGTAGCCCTCTGTTCTCTAGAGGCGTGCATCGCACGCAGCGGACGGATCTCCGCCGTGTGCGGCTTGGTGTGCGCGGCCGTCGGCGGCAGGTCTGTACTCTGTAGTGCTGTATAAAGCGAGAACATGGAGCCCATTTCTACACTTGCTAAAAGACAAATTAAGTCCTGTGAAATTAATTATTTTGAAAAGTTCCCGTATCCTGCCAGCACTTTTTCATTCCTTACGAAATAAAGTAGTAATTGTATTTAATGTAATGTTTATATTGTGGGAAGCATAATTAGTGGCTTTTCTTTTCTTTTTTTGCTCAGTTTGTTATGGAACTTATGCTCTGGTCTGTGATTATTTCTGCCTCTTGTTTTGTGCTATTTTAATTTGTACAATGCCTTGGGGTCCAGTCATGGATTTAAGATGCTTTATCATAAGCATTGTTTATTATTATCATTATTTATTACCCAAAATCATATGATATATTACTTTTGTATACAAATTAGTGAATAAATAAGTGGTGTCAGGATACTGGCTGCCGTTAAAATACGAATAGAATGTGGTAGAAAAGAGTTAGGATATATATTGGTACATTTAGACTTCCTCGCGGCCTCACTCTGCCAAACACTTCCACTGATGCAATCGTCAAATGAGTGGCTCCCCTTGATATATTCGGCAAAAACATACAGGTCTGTCACAACGAAAACCATTGCGAAATAAGCCGACACGAACCCTGACCAGAAAACCTGTAAAATAATATACATATTGTTCAAATCAATCATAAATGTGTAGCTGAGCTGAATTGGAATTGAATATGGTTGTATAATTTGGATGTTAACAAAAGAATGTGATTATGTGAATGTTGCATCGGGAATGGAGCATTATTGATTAAATCTTGCCCTATACAATTACTTTGTTAGTTATAAGCCGATAACCTCTGGCTTTCAGGTTCTGTTTAAAAAATGTATACCCTTCCAATTTTTACATAATCAGAAACAGGTTAAAAAACATTGAAAAAACATTACTTTTATAAGTAACAACAATAACAACCCACCCACCACACCCCACCCCCAACATTGAAAAAACATTACTTTTATAAGTAACAACAATAACAACCCACCCACCACACCCCACCCCCGGGGACGCCCGTGCATGCGCCAAGTCATTACACGGCCTCCCCTTTCGCCGAGGCCCGCTCTTCACCCCGCTCTTCACCCCTCCCGCCCCGTGCTGAGCCAAGACTTCACGCTGAGGATGTTGCATCTTTACTTTACTTTATTACTACCAACAACAACAACTCATAAATAAACAAGTATCCATCCGTCGACTACCCACCATACCCCACCCCCGGGGGACGCTCGTGCACCCCCCACCCACCAGGCCGCTCTTCACCCAACCTGCCCCGTGCTGAGCCCCCGTCACGGCCATCCGTCGACTTGTCTTGACCCCAAGTCGAGTTGACTGATGGTTGAATAAATCATCCGTCGAGTTGTCCGAACCGTCGAGTTGTCTGAACCGTCGAGTTGTCCGAACGGACGAGTTGTCCGACGGACGAGTTGTCTGGTCTCCATCAAAAGACTACATGAAGAGTGTATCTAACACTCAGTAAGGAAAATTATTCGGCACAATTTCGTTAACTATTAAAAAATAGACTTTTCCGGAGACCGTTATTTCTGCACACAGAGGCTTATGTTTTTGGTCTCATATTTCTTTATTTTGAACACAACAAATTATGCCATCATTTTTGTAGGTACAATGGCACATTATTGCCCCGTTATGTGATGGTGTTTTTTTTGTTTTTTTTAAGTGTTTTCCCGAAATGAATTTTTTAAAACGTGTCCTCCGAGCTCATTAGTTATGCATAACCGCGACGGTCATGCGCGCATACGCAGCAAATGAAAGAAGCACTTTTCGGACCCCTAGCTGCGCACTGACTAGTCTTGGTTCCAAGACCTTCGCATGGATCAATTCGAACAACAGAATGAGTCCACTATCCATCGCTGGTAGTTCGCACCGAAATGGATAAACTCAAACAACAGAGGGCGTCACTATCTTCGGTTCGATTTCCAGCTTGCGCGAAGGGCTTGGATATCTTGTATGAGGGTGCTTAAGTGTTTCATTGTTTTTCCCCCGACTTTCCGGGGAAGCCAATCAACGATCGAGTTTGCACCTTTTCGTGAATTATTCATGATTCGCCATGTGTTTCTAACAGCTAGCTAGCTATGGGACCTTGTTGTGAATGGTATTGTGGCGAAAAGTACCTTCTCGCAAGGAATTATTATAAAGTGAATAAAATGCATTCTGAAAAGAGCTTGACAGTGGGACTTAAAAATTCTCTAGATTATTCTGAAATTGCTTACCTTTTGTTTATAATAATCACTACTCAAAATATATGTTGGCATAAAAACTTACTTGGTAACGAGCAAAGGAGAGCCGTTGATAGTATAAAACATTGTGAGAAACGACTCCCTCTGGAGTAACGTAGTTTTTGAGAAAGGGGTAATTTCACTAAAATATTTGAATCTGAGAAAGACTTCAGGCCTGAAGCCTTTTTCAGGCATCTGAAAGCACACACATTGTGCAACAAGGGTGTTTCATGTTTCTTTATTATTTTCTAGCAACTTCGTTGAGCCCAAATTTTCACAGATTTGTTATTTTATGCATATGTTGAGATACGCCAAGTGAGAATACTGGTCTTTGACAATTACCAAACGTGTCTAGTGCTAACTTAGTCTTTGTTTGTTGAAGGTTTACAGGAACAGTGAAGGAATGAAGGAATGGTAAACGATAACGCATGAACATAGATTTCCACACACATGTACATGTACGGTAAAAAATAGGCTGGCTAAAATTGTATTACATTTATTTATGCACTTTGACCTTGCAAAGGAAACTGCATCATATCTATGCACAGGGCGCGCGGTATTTGAAAAGCCAGTCAAAACCGCAAAGAGCAACACACACACACACTGAGACAACGACGCTGGTGCCCGGAATTTGAAACGCTCCTTATATGCAGCAACTTATAAAATACTGTTGAAAGTAGCATGTTGGAGTGATGGCCATCACATACGACCCCCCCCCCCCCCGTGATCAAAACAGTCTAGAGTTCACCCCTCTTTCTTTGTGAATTATGCCTACATATTATAAAAGATGCAGTTAATTACAAAAGTCCTCATTACATTCGTGTAGTTGCAAAGAAAGATAAAAGCATAGAGCATGGGACCAGTAAACAAAGTAGAATTGTTATTGCCAATAGTTTATTTTTCAGGGCATGTTGAATGGTAGAATGATAAGTACCGTAATTCAGATGCAAAGATAACCTTTTCTAAAATTACATGGCTGACATCGGCAATGTACAAGATTCAAACGTCCATTAAACAATGACCAACCGATAAACCCAACCAACTGTAAGCATTTAATTTAGCTTGAGTAATTTCAGAATCACTTGCTTAGTGCGTTGATAGCGATGAAGAAGTCATGGTCAATCAAAACGTGAGTGCGCGTGCATACTGCATACAATCATGCTCGATCGTGTCGACGACCTCGTGACCTTTCTTATCTTGCTTTTCTTGCAAGCTTGTCATTTTAGTCACTAATATGAATAAAACATGACTTGATGCTTCATGGAAATAACTTGGCCACGCCTTCTTAATTAAACAAGATATCCAAGACGTTACTACAGACAGTCGTCAACCGAAATTAATTCAAGAAGAAAAGCGCGCCCTCTGTAGGGTTATCAGGTTACGTAACGAGTATGAGATAGTGACGTCTTGGACCAAGACTACGCACTGACTGCCTCCATGGTTAGAATTTTCCTGTTACTCTTCTGCTGCCAAAGTGCTCCCTTTGCATGCGTACAGTGCATGCCCAGCGGTTAACCCACCACACGCACACAAGTGTGTAAACACCTCCAATCGGGGACCTCCTATTGTCCCTCTTTTGTTTGTACTCTAACTTTTTGGCAACAGCTCCCATTGGTTTTGTACACAATTTCCAACTGGGGACCTTAACCCAACCGGGGACCCTATTGTCCTCTTTTGTTATAGGTCCCCGGTTTGAATGTGAAAACAAACTCACAAACACACACACACACAACCTTACGGATCCGGTTTGTGGGGTACTGCTATTGTTGTTCTTTTGTTCCCTTTTCTAAAGAATTCCCTTGTGGGGCCCTATTGTTCCTATTGAAATTGCCTTGTGGGGTCCATTGTTCCATTGTTAAAAGTACCCCGTAAGTTGGCGTGTGTAAGGGCACACACACAACCTTACGGATCCGGTTTGTGGGGTACTGCTATTGTTGTTCTATTGTTCCCTTTTCTAAAGAATTCCCTTGTGGGGCCCTATTGTTCCTATTGAAATTGCCTTGTGGGGTCCATTGTTCCATTGTTAAAAGTACCCCGTAAGTTGGCATGTGTAAGGGCACACAAGTGTGTAAACACCTCCAATCGGGGACCTCCTATTGTCCCTCTTTTGTTTGGACTCTAACTTTTTGGCAACAGCTCCCATTGGTTTTGTACACAATTTCTAACTGGGGACCTTTACCAACCGGGGACCCTATTGTCCTCTTTTGTTATTGGTCCCCGGTTTGAATGTGAAAACAAACTCACACACACACAGGCCGTTTCATGCGTTATGATTGTATCGTTATTGTATCAAAGATTGGCCCTTCGGTGACCTTTCCGAAGAATCAACCGCAAACGGCCACTCTCCGAAGGCTGATTAGGAACGACTATACCAACGACTGTTTCCGCGACGAAAATGCTTTGTTCATATAATAGTCGTCGATTTCCGGTTCCAAACGCATGAGGGCGATATTCAAAAATCTCTCTGGGGAAATGTGCAAGCCTGGACATTCACACACGAATTTAGGGGAAAATGTGATCGGTTTTTCACTATTTTCTCCTGAACCAGTTGGCCGATTGATCTCAAGCTTCTACAGGTTTGTTATTGTATGTATATGGTGGATTACATAAAGTGCTAACATTGTCAGCAACTGTTTTTGAGCTACAACCAATCCTGTAGATTACCTTTATTAAAAAGCCACTCTGTTTGATACCCTTTTGTTTCAAGCTAAATTACTGTCAAAAAAAACCCAAAACGTTCAATCGTGTCACATTTGAAATATGTAGTCAACACATTTTTTTATAAAAATTGTTTTCAGTTCATACCTGAATTTTGATGATAGTCAATCCAAATAGCATTGATTTTGATCTTTTGACTGGTGCAAAAAGTCCTCTTTGGAATGCACAGACCTATCTTGTTTTTGCTGTCAAATTAATGATGTCATGTTTCAAATTTCGCTCCGAAAGAGTATCTAAGAAAATAACATTTTACAACTATTTTAGTGCGAAGTCAGAAACTTTGTCACCCCCTCCACTTTCATGACTCTTATCTATTGGGAAAGTGGGTACATCACAAAACTGAATCTGACCTTTGAGCACCTATTCAAGTTTGACATTAATCTGAGGCCTTCTCTCTACACATGGAGTTGGGGTATACTTCAAAAGGTCCAACGATGATTGGGTTAGGCAAACATCAGGCCACAAGAACTACAAATATGTCTTATTTGTTTTTTTAATTATTAGTTATACAGTTTGTAGGTTGTAAACAACCAACACTGTGATTATGCAGATTTTGGTTCTCAGGTATGTCTGCTTCAATACCAAAAACTATCAGTAAAAACAATAATCTATCGAGAAAAAAAAAATCTTGTGTTATTTCCTACAGATATGAAACTAACGATCCGGATCTTATGGTATTCATCAATACTAACACTGAAGTAAATGAAGCTTTTGGCAACGGTCTGCTGTCAGATTTCTTTCCGATCTTTAAGTACATCAAACTGCCGGCTGAGAAGAAGTTGGAGAAGCTGCTCCACACACTTTTAAAGCTGTATTACAGCGAGTTTGAAAAGCACCGTGAAAATTTTGACCCAGGTAAAGGGATGCAAACAGGAATTGGTTGGGTCAGAGTGTAATGTCAAGGCCCTTGTAATCATACAGTGAAAGGCCTGTTATCCAAGTGCCTAAATTTTAGTTCAAGAGTTCAAGTTTATCACAAAGACGCACTGTATGACAATTCAATGTCACCCACTGTTGGTTTTTATAGATGTTACTATGCCAGCTTAATTGCAATAAGTATGCTATCGTGCGATGAATGTATCTACACAGTATGCACATGTACACAGTGATTTGTGATTTTGGGGTTTAGAGAGCGTCACCTCAGTGATCCATGGATGCCCCAGGAGTCATAGTTTTAACCATAGCACTCAAAGCAGACAATATGTGTACATTGTGTGTAGTTGTACCACCATTCACAGCCTGTGCAGTGCAGTCGAACAGTTTCACATGGGTAATCCATTTGCTTGAAATGTTTACCCAGAAGAAGATGGTACTTTTATAACATTTATCATTTTTCCCATTTTTAGAGAATGTCAAGGACTTTTTTGACACCCTGATCCTGACCCAGAAAGAGGCCATAGCAGCCGGTGAGGAGGATGCCAAGCTACTGACGGACACTCACCTCGTTCAGACTGTGGTTGATTTGTTTGGAGGTAAAAACAAACAAAATCCCCCAAAATTAAAATAGCATAAAGTAATAGTTGACTTTCCATTATCTTGACCATCTTCAGTCTTTCGCCCAATTTCGTGGCTCGGCTTACTGCGGAAATAATAATAATAATCGATTCTTATATAGCGCTTTATCACAGCCCGAGGGGCGTATCAAAGCGCTTCTGACATTATTACCCCTGGGCCATATATTTCATTCCTTAAACCATCTCAGCTGCCTGGGGAGTATACAGCCGGTGCTGTGAGTTTACCGCGCTCCAAGCTAATCATTCACATAAACCATCTCTGCCCTCACAGGTACCCATTTTACCCCTGGGTGGAGAGAAGCAATTATAATTAAGTGTCTTGCTCAAGGACACAAGTGCCACGACCGGGATTCGAACCCACATACCGATAACTTAACCACCAGAACTTGAGTCCGATGCTCTTATCCGCTCGGCCACGACACCCCATTCTGTGCCTACAGTCAGCATTCTCTGCTTACAGTGCTTTTTTTTCATGAGGTGCATCCTTCCTGTTAAACAGGAAGGATGCACCTCATGAAAAAAGTTCTTGCTAAGCTGTAAAATATGCTTACGTTAAGCACAGATTTCTCTACTACCCCATGCGCAAGTTTTTTCCTGCTTTATACTGTAAGCAGAGCCATGAAGTTTGGCCCTGGTACTTCACAGAGGCAAGGGCCCCCTAATCACTGCCTCGTGCCCCTCGGCCTTGAAATGTTCTTCAAGTAGATATTTCCCTTGTATGGGGTGCCGCTTTGTATAAACCACTGAATAACTCCATTGCCTTCACAAGAATATACATGTATAGTATGTGGCTTCCATGCATCAGCAAATAGTTTAATCTCTTTAAAACACCTTGACGCAGTCCTGCAAGTAAAACAATGAAAACCTGGAATGGGCCAATGAGCAACTTTTGTATGATACTGGGAGATGTTGCCCCTTGTGACATCATCATTTGCATATCATGTGTAGTCTATTTCAAGATTATGAGGACTATGCATATGGAAGATTCCCACAGCAGACAAAATGACTATAAGGCAGAACTTTGTAATTATTATCTCAGTTTTTCTTTTCTTGAAAATTGAAACAAAGAAACCTTTGAATGAAGAAGGGGGGGCAATGCTACTATTTTGCAAATGAAGTAAGACATAGGTACAATTACATTTTCCCCCAAACAGCCGGAACTGAGACAACCACCCTAACTCTTCACTGGGCAGTCGCTTTACTGGCAGAGCACCCCAAAATCCAGGAGAAGATTGCCCAGGAGATTGATGACATCATTGGTCGTGATAGACTGCCCTCTCTTGATGATAAGGGCACCTTGCCATACACGGAGGCTACCTTATTAGAGCTTCTCCGCTTCAGTTCCGTCGCCCCACTGGGTGTTCCACATGCTGTGCTGGCTGATACTACCCTGAGTGAGTATCCAATTTACCTCATTATGCTTCTCTATTTGCAAATCCAGGGATGAAGAATTTAGTTGTCTCCCTACCCCCCCCCCCCCCCCAATTCACCCCCATTCCCTAACCACCCCATCCCTGGCAAAATCCAACACCTGCTAGTGATTCTTACTTTTCAGAGCCCTACATTGAGAAAGTTGCTAAACTAAAAATGTATTGGTGTATACGGGATGCCAGACTAGTCTGCCCATTGAATTGTGCTGCAACTAGTTATGTATTAGCGCCCTCTTCTGTTTGAAACTGTCAATGTAAACAAAACAAGTCATATCTATATGCCAAGCATGCATTATTGCCAAGTACATCCTTCCCAAATATTAAAACTCAACCCAAAATTATGTTTCATAGTTGAAGAAAAGGGACAGAAAGGGTGATGGCAGACGACGTTTCGATCACACTCAATATCTTTTGCATGCTCAAAACAAAACAATGCGTACTTATTTCAACAATCTTTACCAAGCTAATTCTTAACTCCAATTACACCCCTTACCCAAGTTACATTTTTTGTTGGCAACATTTTACACTAGAATCGCGCCCACCTCGTGTGTGCTGCGCAAAGCGCGGCATCCCTCTAGTATGGAGTGATTGTGTAGGTACGTTTTGTGCAGCTAAAATATTCTCGTCTTTTTCTTTATCAGATGGGTACAAGATTCAGAAAGGAACAATGGTGATGATCAACCACATAGGTATTCACTTTGATCCTGATGAGTGGGAACAACCTGAGCAGTTTAAACCAGGTCAGTTAAAAGATTGGTTAAGAGACTATCAACGATTTTGCAAAATCAAAATGCTGTCCATAGCTTGTGAGGGAATGTAGCCCACTGCATTCTAGAATGTTATTTGAGCTTGTTGTTTCATTCATTAAATCATCTTGTCCCTAGAGGGATTTCATAGCTTGTACCGTCAAATATAGGGTATGTGAAAAATGCTTAGAGTTGTTGTTGTTTTTACCACAGAGCGGTTTTTGAATGAAAACGGGCAACTTCTTGATAAACTACCTGAGAGTTTCCTCCCGTTCAGCTGTGGCCGCCGCGTCTGCCTTGGCGAAGACTTCGCCAAGAAGGAGCTCTTCCTTATCTTCACGTGGCTGTGTGGCAGGTACACCTTCTACAAGGTACCTGGGAAGGAGGAGGAGTCACTGCTGAAGCTGACGGTTTTAGGCTTCGCCCACCAACTTCTTGATGGGATTGAGGTGTGTGTTAAGAAACGCTTTGAGTTTCAAATTTAAATAGTGCTATGGAAACTTCACCTGCTTTTGCTAGGTGTAATTTTTGTTTGCAAAGATATTATGCTTAAACAACGTTGTTTGTTACCAAGATTATCAAGATTGATTTACCAGGTTTTCGTTCATGTACTGGTATAATTTGAGTTCTCTTGAGTTTATTATAGTTTGTTTTGGACTACACTACCTACTTGCACTGTTCTTGTACACACACACACAAAGCTCATATTGTTTTTTTATCGTCATTTAAAAGCTAAATGACCAATCAGTATCATCCACTGTGGTTTTGAACCATGCAAACCTGCTATATAATATCATGTTGTGAATGTATACACAGTACACAGTCAACCCTTCTACTGTCTGACCATTCAATGTCATTCACTGTAGAATGATAGATTGACTTTGCTAGCCTGCAATATGACATCACGTGTTGAATGCATAACTGCACCGTGCTCAGATAGTTCTGTGCACAGTTGCGCCACCAAACACAGCTCGGGCAGACGGATAGTTATAAATAGTTAATCGATTAAAGACATAATCTGGACGGACAACTTCAGTTTAAACTTTTTCCAGCTGGGTCGAGTGTTTTAACTTTTCTATACAGCCAAACATTTCACTGGTCAATCATGAACAGATTTTGATAAAACACCCTAGTGCTGAACAGGGCGGCCCTGTTTTGGTAAAATGGTGTATCTCAAAATAGACCATTTCGAGATAAATGGGTTTAAAGTTTGATTGACTGCCTTTTCATTTTACATATCGGATAGTAATTTATTATGTTTTTTGTTGTTGTCTAATAACTTAAAATAAGGTTTCAACTATTGTTTGTCGGTTTTTAAGCATTTTTTAAGAAGCTGTGACAGTTTATTTGAAGATACATCATTTCACCGAAATAATACAATGCGCTCAAGGTAATTCGGTAATTTGCTAAAATGATGTATCTTCTGTTTTACATGACATTTGCATGTATCGTATCGTGGTTAGTTTTATTAGAACATATAACCAATTCATAAACGAAATGTTTAACAAAACCCCTATAAACAATATGTTTAGTAAATTGTTTGTGCGTGAAATGTTTTGGAAATTAAGTACAAGTTTAAAATTAAAGAACACTATACAAAAGCTCAGTATTTCTGAATGATATCATTTAATGAAATCAACTAAACTGTCTTTCTGCCATACGTTCATTTGCAGTGAATCCAATTACAAATAAATTCAAAGCCTGAATAAAAAAATACATGTACATAGTTATTTGAAATTTAAAATTATAAACGTAAAGTTAATTGAAATAAAAAAAACCACTTAAATATCATATTTATAATACTGATGTATTAGTTGTTCTGAGTAGGTTTTTTTTTCCAATCGCGCTGTACTGCAAAAATGGCTTTAACAAAAATAACAAATTGCGAATAACAGTGCAGAGTGTAAGCTAACAGTTTCCATGTTACCTTTTGGGTGTATAAAACAAAATTACTTACAGAATACAACGTGAAGAGTCCCCAGAATCAAGTGGAAAATGTCAAAATGTGATCCCAGGTACATTAAGAATATTCTTCAGAATAAAATGGAACTTGTCAAACTGTGAACCCAAATACATTAAGAACATTCCTCACAATAAACTTGAACTCGTCAACATGTACATATGCATATTCAAATACATTTAAAACATTCCTCAGAGGGAGGAACTTATCAAACTCTCTTCCCAAATACATTAAGCACACATTCCTCAGAATAACATGGAACTTGACAAAGTGTCTACCCGAATACATTAGAGCATTCCTACGAATAAAAGGGAACTTGTCAACATGTCAATATTGCACATCCAAGCAAATTGTGAAAATTCCTCAGAAAATGGAACGTGCCAAAATATCTAAAATGTACACTTACATACACTAAGAAAATTCTTTAGAATTAAACATTTAGTTAAAAATCCATAATTTAGGCTGCACCAACAAATGTTGTGATCATTCTTCAGAAGAAATCATAACTTGCCAAATAATACGTGTACTTTATTTAATAGGATAGGCAAATTCTATGACCTGTGAATATTGGTTGGTTTATTGATCAGTGTTACTGTTCACGCTCAACTTCAAGATCCTCTGATATCTCACAAACTGGGATGTTTTCAAAGAAGGCTCTCTTATAGTCTGGTAGAAAGAAGCACAGCAGAAGGAGTTCATCCTTCTTCTTCTTCTGGATTCCTCGCCTTGTTGGCATACTTGCAATATCCTGCAAGGGATTTGTCTTGTTCCTGACATGTGTAAGCAGTGACTGCTGGGCTTTCTTCTTTAGATGATCATGAGCATCAAAGTCTTCTTGGCTGTGGGAGAACTTAGTGTAGAGTTTTGATGACCCTCGTCTAAACTGTGCAACCCTTACATCGCACAATTTGAAGCCTTGCTTTGTTTTCACTTCATTTGAAAACTGCTTCATATCTGTATGATCCAACACAATTGACTGAATTTTCTTTCTACAGCCATTTATTGTGTCCACATAGTCTTCCATGTCACCCAAGTAGGACTTGGACTTCAGTGCTTTATTTATGTTGCCATGTACACCATCTGCTGACATGAATGTGTGTCCGGGCTCAAAGTACTTGATGGTAATAACCTCTGTACCTGTTTCTGGATTATTCACTATGAGTGGAAGTGCAGAAAAGAAAGTCCAGTTCTTATTTTGGGAGTTGCAGTTGTCTGTAAACATGATGATTTCCTTAATATTCCTCTTCTTATTGGCAAAAGCATGATATGCATTTGCGATGTTAAAGGCCTTTCTACCAGCCTCACCCTCGTGCCATAATACACATATCGCTTCATTGTCTTTCCCCGGTGTTGCAAATGTCTCATTGAACAGAATTAATTTTCTAGAAAAAAAGTATTCTTTTGTCGGAATTTTTGGTATTTGTATTACCTTCTGCATATCTACAGTCACAACAACCACATTGTCTGGGTCATTTTTCATCAACTCTGTATCAAAATGCAGTGCATCTCTGGCCTCAGCTGCGTGTACTCTATGTGGTGTGTACACTAAGCATTTGTCACAGCCACATTCTAGGCAGTTATGAACATCCTCTGCAGGGTGCTTCTGTTTGTGGAGTTCACATTTCTCACACATATCATTTTCTGGTTGACTGAATGATATGTTTAAACTTGTAAATACACCAAAGAAGTAACTGTATGAACACTTAACATGGTCCTCAATGAAGTCCCTGTGTAGTTGTGTGATTGACAACTCGGCTGGGAGATACCTTCTGTTCGGTGCATGCTCCAGTCTGTAGTGGGAAACTACTGGTCTGTGTCTTTCAATAAAATCGATGATGTCCTGCTTCAACTGTTCAGGATATTTGTTGGGAGGAGTTTTTCTACCCCGTTGGTCAGGTGGTGCACTAAGTGGACTCTCGTTCTCTTGCTTTACTACCTTTAGGAGATGTGTTACTGCCGAATCTGTAGTATAACCTAGTGTGTGCAAAAAAAACCCTTACACACTTCAAAACCACTCATGAACCATGATCTCGAGTTGTTTCTCCTGGAGACTTTGTCCCACCCCTTTGAAGCAATTTTTTAGCATTTTCCTTAACGTTGTGATACAACCAGTCATGGCGCCTTTGATAGTCAAGATGCCAGTAATCACTCCAAATGTTTTTCCGCGTTGCCTCAGACATTTTCTCAAAGCATTTCCTTCTGCAGTTACACGGAGGCAGCATGTTGTGCTCTTTGCATCGTTTTTTCTTTGGAGCTGCATTGATAAGAGAGGAATAAACTGCATTAGTTAACACATATAACGTTTAAAAGAAAAATATGTCATAGGCAAAAATGTTGAATGATACAAATATTGGAGCAAGATGAGGAAACTTGGTAAATTGTGTATGTAGGTTCATGTGGCATAAGTGTGAACTTTGCATGCAAAATACAAAATGGATTTGAAAACAAGAGTTTTTAAATAAGAATTTATAACTTCCTTGGAAGTCTGAAGATTATTAGATTGAATTTTTAGGAATTGTTTGTTATAGTATTAGAAGTTCACTGTGAAAATACCACGAGCTTGACTTACCTTGTATTGCAACATCAGTGTTGTCATGTACAGCATAATCATTGTCAGGAATGCCAGTGTTGTCTTCTACAACGTCATCATCGTCATGACCTGGGTCATCGCTGTCATGACCTGGGTCATCGTTGTCATGCCCAGCGTCATCGTTGCCTTGCCCAGCGTTGCTTTCATATACAGTGTCATCGTCATGCCCAGCGTTGCTTTCATGTACAGCGTTATCGTTGTCATGTACTGCATCTTTGTCCACATGCCCATACTCAATTTCGTTTACAGATTCCTCATCAATTTCCATCAGTTCTTCTTCATTTACAATTTCTGAAGAAAAACAACAATAATTAAATGTAAAACACAAAGAGGTTCAAAATAAGTTGTACTAACAGGATTCTTATTTATAACCACTTTCACTTACCATTTTGTTCATTTAAAGCAAATGGATTGCCAAGTTAAATGGCATTAAGGAGCATTGTTGCAGCACTGACTGGATATTCACCATCTGTGTAAATTAATAATAAAGAATACTTAAAATTGCATTAGTTAGCATTTTTACCAATACTAGGTCTTTTTCACACTTTGATCATACACTCTGGGCATACCCAATGGAATAGCCACCCCTGCTCTGAAGTAGGGGTAAGCAGTTAAATCTAGGGGTTCTTTTAATCCCCCGGGGAATAACTGCTATAGTGGGAAACATAAGCAGGGTTTGCTTACCCGTGTTTACGTGGCAGACAGTGAAAGAAACCCCGTGGGAATACGCATGCGGGGATGTGTGAAAGTGCGCAGTGGTAGCGGTGGGGTAAAACAACTCCTGGGCTTCCCCTGCGCTGTACTCCACAGCCACAGGGATAAGAGACAGTGTGAAAAGGGCTCTTGTAATATGTAAGCAACCCTAATGAAGAAATGCTGATTTCATACTGGCCTGCTGGCCCTCTGAAGGTAGGTGAAGGTTTGATTTGATGGACTAATTACTGTTAATAGCTCATTTTATCTATTATGCCTAATACATTACAATAATTTTACAAATGCAGGTTTCCTTGGAATTGAGTTGAGATGTTTCTACAATTCTTATTGATGACTATACAATACAATGTTCTTTCTAACATTTCAATATTGTTAATGTTGGTCTACTGTAAACCAAGGCTAAACTTAGGCCAATTCAGTAGTACAGGGTAACTGGGGGTGCTGTACTCCTCTTTGAATGTTGAATGCTGAGGTCAAAATATAAAAAAAGGAGAAACAGCGCCTCAGCTACCCCTGGTACTGCTGGTAGTGGTAGATTTGTTATGTAAATAGATTATTTTATACTTAGTTATTACCTTGCCTTTTTCTTTTTGTGGCCCTGCCAGCGACATTATGAGATTTGTGTTTTTGTAATGCCAACTCCAGAAGAATCCTTCCTCTATTCATGATGATTTCTACCTTTAAAAAATCTGCAAAGAAATGCTTATTCCATTCGTCATGCACGAGGAGTGGGTGTGTGTGTGTGTGAACATGTCTACGCATTCAAACCGAGGACTTTAGGCTTAGCAATAGGGATCCGGAAAAAAAACATATCGGGGACAGTCCTCGGTTTGTTTCGTGTACAAAACCAATGGGAACGTCGCTAAAAAAACTAAGTCCACAGCATGGGATGTCCTCGGTATTATACCATTTACACACTTTTGTGTGTGTGTAGTGTATGTAGATTAGTGGTATTACGTATGTATGTGCTTTTAGCTTAACACTAGCGCCCTCAAGAGTTCCTCTCTAACTAGGTAAAATGATGTAAGTAAAACATACATTGCCCAAGTATGCTAATTTGTTGAAATGGTGTATGTCACACATACAACTATAAAGCCATGACTGATTAATTTGCTCAAGTGGTGTAAGTCAGATATACACCACTTTACGTTATTTCCAGGTTTTCCAACAAAAGTAAGTGTGAGATACAGCGTTTTTGTAAAATAGAGTCATAAACTTTGAGTTTTACAGGCCGACATACAGATTCGCTCGTCCCCAGCGCCTTGCCTTAAAACCAAAGGCGCTGGGATGGGCAAACGTATCAAGCACGCTCATTGGTTAATGTTCAGTCCCATCATGCATCACACTCACACTGCAAGCACTGCACGCATGACGTACTTCCTGAACAAGAATCTGTGCAAGCTGATAAGCCCATCCCAGCGGTCCTGGATAGGCCGCTGGGGCCGAGCGAAACATACAGAGTGTAACTTCCAAACCGTTCATTGGTTGACGTTGAGATTCTCAGAATCTGAAAGAGCGCCCTCACTTTACTGGGAAATGGCTTTATCTCAAAATCTCAGGAAAATGACTTACAACGTTTTACCAAAACAGGGCCGAGGGTGTTTACAGTAATGCATCATTGTGTGCTCAAAATCTTGATGGTAAAGATGGCCAACTTTACACTGTGTGACGTCAAGTGGGAACTATCTAGAGGATGGTTTACAGTTGTAGGGTGCATCTGAAGTAGCAGAATTTGGGTTTGGCTTTTGTGGTAAGCTTCAACAATGATAAGGAATGGGCATTTATAGTGATAGCTATAAAAGAGATTTATGAACAAACTATATATACTAGATAATAAAATTGTCGTTCATTTAAAATTTTGCTTTTTATAATAGAACAATATAAATATCTTGCATTGTTTTATCAAGTAGGGTTTGGTGTGTCTGTAGAAATGGGCAATAATTCAATTGTAAGAATTATACATCATTCTTTAGATCGACTGTTATGATCGATAATTAAAGGCCATGTCACACGAGGTCATTTACAGACAACCAGTTACGTCTTGAATAACTTGTACCCAGCTTTGTACACATGCAATTGGACTTGCTACCAAAATTGGACGGAGCAGTTTGATTGGTTAAGAATCGCAAAAACATGAATATTCATCATACATCTTGCAGCGTATGGCACAATGCAGCTACCAGGCGCACAATTCATTCTTTGATAGGGGGTTTATTATAAATAGTAACATTTTATGACAATGCATTGGTCAAATTTATCTTAAAAGAAAGTTAAGAAATTGTTACAATGATTAAAATATTATGCTTTTTACATTACATTGATGTTGGCAAATAAACTGTCATAATTTTTTTTTTAAAGATACATTCCCATGTTTATAATGAATTCTTCCAATTTTGTCAGACGAGCTACCATTGGCCCTCTCTATGGCAACTTTTGCATATGCAATGTATAATTTACCATATATGAAGATTCGGCCGGGAACAAGCTACTCAAGTCGTTAGAGCTGACGGACCTTGCCACGCGCTACCTACGACCGTTGCATGAATGTATAATCGCACTGTGACTGTTGCATGAACGGCGGGATGTGTGTTTGTAATAGGCAGCGCTGGCAGACAAATAGACACTGACTAACGACTTGTCATCAAGTCTAGGCTGATGGTTGAACGCCGAATTAGAAGTCACCGTAAGCAATGACGTCATCTCCTTCCCTTGGTACCTTGTAGAAGATGTAGTCATAAAACGAAATCGAATTACCCTTTTCAGTAGCAATTGATTTCGCGCGAAATAGAATAGAGTAGTGGTTAAATTGGCTGCTCATTTGCCGAAATTGACCGAGAAAACCTATACAATGAAGAGCAAAGGGAGACCAGGGAAGGGCAAAAGTCAAACAGCTTTCCTCCAAATAGATGTGCCCTCCTTTGCAGACCCCACTCATTTTACGAAAGATACAATTTATAAGGCTGCTTTTTGGTTGCATTCATTTTTAAAGCAACCAAACTAATAGGCCGTATACGAATGGCTAGGCAACTATTAGTTCATTTTTATCACAGTCATGTCCACATTACTTCGTCCCAATCGCTTACTTACAATATTTTACTCAAATAAAGATACAAAATAGCACGTGAAGCCGGCTACTTTTATTTATTCAAAAACAATTTCTAACTTGAATTTCTCATTACTGTCTGTATCTTTTTCTGATACCAAGTAAGTTTTGGTCCGGGATTAAAAAACCAGAGATAAAACTTAATAAGCGCAAAACTCTGGAAAAACCCTCGGCCACGGCTTAAATAAGCCACCTGAAAACAATAGAGATGCAGTCTTTTCTGTAGACATCTCTTTATGTAGTTTACTTAAATTAATTTATCTGTGATAGCATTTTAAATTTTGTTTAAAACGCAGGTAAAAACATTTACAGCGGCGGCTATGACGATGGTTACGGCAACGGCATTGGCTACGGCTTTTGTTAGGGGTGTTGTATAGGGCGCCCTGTACTACCGTCCTATATCATTACCGGTATACGATACTGCACTATAGTGCAGCTAAAGACGACGCATGATGATGCGGCGATCCAGCCGTAGCCGTAGCCGTAGCTGTAGGTGTAGCCGCCATTTCCAGCACGGTCCGAACCTGGACGGAAATAATAGCCTGGTCCCGTTTTATAAAATGAGAATTGAAACGGTCATTGTTATGACTGTGGAAACAGGGTATAATACAAAGATGGCCGCAATTTGAAAAAAACAAAATCTTAAAAGACAACTTTCCAAACTGGTGTGTTCCAAATCTCAACAATGACAACTCGCAATTAAGGCTTAATTCTTCTAACTAGTTTTATCAAATAACTTCTGACAGAGAAACACTCATACAATGACCATTGCAGGTTATATACATACACCAAAAACAAATTCATTGCACTCACAAACATGCCACAAAATCACACCCATGGACTATAGCTTATAAAACGCTGCAGATTATTGTTTATTGTGCTAAAAAAAACGATAACTAAATAAATAACAACTTGAAATTACGTATTACCTAAAAAAAAACTTCCAAAGATTGGCAGAGGACTTGGTCCAGGCGGGAAGCCATCCGGCCTCTTGGTCCTTCTGTACAGAGCAAAAAGACCGAAAATAAACACAGCAATTAAAATAGAGGCTGTATTTTGGCCGAGTTGGAAGGCTCCAGGAACAGGCATTTTGGTTTTATGTTGTTGAATGTTTACTTTTCACTGAACTCTTTAAACTCCGACTTTGACATTCATGTGCTTTGTCACGTACCTGCAGTGTGGAAGCAACTCAAAACCTTTGGACTCAATTTCGTCTGATCAAAGGATTCATGACCAAAGTTCTTTATTATTTTGTTTTTTCGTCGCTGTTTTAACACCATCATGACCGTGGTAGATGACTTGGACCGTAGTATCGTTATCAACCAACGTGTGTGGTTTAATAAGCACTGTTCGAGAGTCACCGCAGATTGGTAAAAGGGCAATTAAGTTGCCAGTATAGGTGGTCCTGTAGTAGTCGTGGCTCAAGTCGAATCCCCAATTATATGCGAATGTATTGTATACGCGGTTATTATTTTTTTTTTCAATTAGTTATTTTGTACAAGAACATGAGGCAATTGCGTTGGTCGTTGATGCATTGATTTACTATGGAGGGGATTTGATTTCTTGATCCGAGTCTGGACGTTTGATTTGGATCTTTCTACGGGCTTGACGGCTGCTTCCTTTTTGCGTTCACCCTGTCCGGCGACGGCCAGTGTGTAGATCGACTCGGGTCACTAGTCTACTGGCTTACAGGCTCTGGCTTACAAACAAAGCCACAACTAAATGTGTATTATTAGCAAAGCTCTGAGTCACGGCCGAAGTTCATTATCACATAGGCTTATCTTTTGTTTCGTCTTTCAAAAGTAAAACCGATTACTAATGCTCGTTCGATGGTTGACCTGGGCACAACGAAATCATGTGCTAATATTTTGCACAAAGGGAACCAGTGGTAAACATTAATTTATCGAAGTTCAAGAGTATCATGCTGATTGTTATGAGTGAATGAAACGGAACTAGAAGTACAAATTAGAAGTATACTGATAACTAAGTGTCCTCGTCTCTGCTTTTATTAAACTGAGCAGTTATTTTGTGTTTTGTAGGGCAGAGTTAGTTGGGTCGGGTACGGGGTACGGAATACAGGGCAAGGGCCCCACATTGTGTTCAAAAGAGATACCACCGTTGTTTCCAAGATAATTATGACAAATTAGTTTTTAGAATACAAATCTTTCGACTCATTCATGCTTACACCACCCCCCCCCTTAAAAAGGGGGTTGGGGCTGTGTGGAAATTTCAGTGGCGCACATCCTTGTTGAAAAGCGAAGTGTATATCTTTTAAACGGTAATTGGTACCAGTGTGAAATAACGGTTGTTTTGTTTATTGTCAATGAAGATTCAGTGTATATGGGAAATGCGCACTCAGCGTGAACCTGTTAACAGCGAATGCAACTGTGCCCGCTACAGGGCACCAGGAACCCGATGAAAAATGGCATTCCGAGACTTTTAAATTGGGCAAGATATTTACTGTATCTAAAGTTACACCTAGAAACACCCAAGACATGCACCTTGCATGTTGTTTTTAAGACAGGTCGATCACTTCGGCTCTCACGTTTGCCTCACCAACTGGCAAACACCTTCTGATGGGCCACCGGTCCCAAAAGGAGGTTGGATATATAATATTAAGCCCGTGTTTATGGAGCGTTTTCATCCGTCTAACGAGAAAATCGGTCACGTTTCCGAACAAAACCAAACTTAATAGTGCAGACTTTTTGCTGATATGTTTTTGACTTGGAATCAGAAATTGATTGTTGGGTTGAGGCAATTTTTGTTGCACGTGACAGTATTTCAAACAGAACTATTTCCAACGACAATTGGTACTGATGGTAATACAATGTTTCTCAACGGCTCAGTCTTCAGTCTCCAGTCGTTCACTCCTTCTTGTAGTCTTGATAGTGATCTAGCAAATCGACACTTTTCTAGCAGATGGAAGTATTTTTGATAATTTCTCATGATATTGACCGTATCAAATTTATCCATTAATACACTTTTACAATAAAAATCGATCACTATGTTTTAATCTTTAACATGCAACCACAAATTTAATACATCACTTATTATTTGTTTGCATTGAGCTATAAAGGTAAACAAAACAAGAACATAGATATTCACTAATTGTAAACAACTGACAGTTAATTACATTTAATTGGAGACACTAGGGACGGAAAATATCTTTGCAACTTATCCTATGTTCGTGACTGTGTCGTGAGTCAACTTTTAGACCACGCCCTTTTTACACCAATTGGCTCCACAGATTGTGAGAAACCCATATGAAATCAATATAGAAAATTTACATTGAGATTTTGTTTGGATGAAGATTTTTGACTTGCATTTTCCATGTTTTGCAACGACTCAAGTGGTTTTTGAGAAATATCAGCTTCTGTCAATGAAAATGCCCTTAAACGATGAATTAGTGAGCAGCGAGAATACAGCGCGTGTAGCTGCTGCAGTGTGACGTGTTGATTTAGATACACCAGATACTCCTATATACATTGTTCGTTAATAAACGCTACCACGTCCGCAACAACACTACTTTAACTTTGTAATCAAAATGGTGACTTTCTTTGACGACATCCTTCTTTACGTTAGCCATATCCTAATTGATGAAGCCGCTTAATTTGGACATGGCAATAGAACAGAATCTGATAAAATGTCTGGCGTCAAGCAAGAGGTTGCTCATTTACAGTCACATTCCTTAATACGGAACTGTAGATTTTGGCCTTGGCTGTGGTATCATTAATTTTAATCTCAGATCCGAAAATATGGAGGCAAATACTTTTTGAAAACTACATTTAAACTGATTATTCTGTGCACTGTCGTTAGCGTATGTTTGCGTTTTCGTTCTCCCGAATTTCACTTAATTTACGCAACCGAATCAGTTACAGCGGTTTCTTGATGCAACCGGGCGAACTGTACATTTTTTTATAAGGCCAAACATGATTTTAAGTAGACAAAGCAATTACAATATTATACATATGTTGTTTTTTTAACATGAAAAAAAAATCAAAATGCAACTGTTCTTCAATATACAGCAATACATAGTTCAAGAGGGAAAAGTGTGTGGACTTAGTCGCATCCCACTTCTGCACCCAAAATGCCAGTGCGCTGCATCCTGGCTTATATGGTTTTCTTCGGCACTGTCTTCCGCTCAGTGACCTGGCCCGGTTTGCCATCAGATCTATGAACATGGTGGTGAGGTTGATCCTCCAGCCGAACTCACTTGTCTTGTAGTCCCACGGGAAGGTATGATGGTAGTTGTGCCAGCCCTCTCCACCAGCGAAAGCGGACACAATGCCATTTTCTGAGGGGTTGATGAAGCGATCATATGGCTTGTTCCCCCAAAGATGGGCCGCGCTGTTCACCATCCACGTACAGTTGAGCGTGAAGCAGTAGCGAAGCAAACCAGCTACGTAGAAGGCATTCCAGATCGTTTCTCCCCAGCAGATCACCGGTACAGCGGTCGGTGCGATGAAACAGAAGAACAGCACCAACGGGAGATAGTACCTGGCACATAACATTACAACAACATTACAAATTAGATACATATGCAACATTCATCATTTCGAACATGACACACATTGCAAAGGTAGCTAATGTTTGAACTCTTTGACTCCTACTCACTTTCTTTGGTATTTGACCACGGGGTCAGCAATGAGGTCACGAACATCAATTCTTGACCCTTTCTCCATCACCTTGGGATGTTTACGACACAGGAGCCAGCCGACGTGGGCGAAGAAGAACCCTCTGGTGGCGTTGTGTGGATCGGCGTCGGTCTCCGAGTACTTGTGGTGAACTCGGTGGTCGCGGGACCACTCGTAGATGTCATTCTGCAAACCAGCAATAATAAATCTATTCAAGGAAAAGTGTTTTTTTTTATTTTTATAGTATGTACTGTTTTTTAAGAATTTTGCATGGGAGAATGTCATCGGTTGTAAATTTGCAAGTTGCGCATGTCCTTGTCAGGAATAAAAGAGGAGGTGTTACTGAGATGTCCACCTGCTTTAGTGATTTGTATGACTTTTAATAAATGACTCAAACTTCAACTGAAAAAGAACGACATTGGTTCGATTCTCATCAAACACCGAGACCCACGTCACGTTGATCGACGTGACCATGCCTGCCAAAGGCGCTCTAGGCCCGCTGAGTATGCCCTTCAGACACGGTGATTAAAATGGTAAGCTTTATTTCAAAATCACCGTTAAAAAGAGGGGGCGTTCCTTTTTCGACTACAATCATGTTGATTTGTTTCATCTGTGAACTTACCTAGTGTTTTTTTTTCTTCAAAGAGTATTATTTTATCATGGTATATTTTTCAACTATCGGGTTG
The DNA here is from genome assembly GCA_023634235.1 of Pisaster brevispinus. NCBI lineage: Eukaryota > Metazoa > Echinodermata > Asteroidea > Forcipulatida > Asteriidae > Pisaster > Pisaster brevispinus. The sequence continues at coordinate 12,835,360 of JAMKCF010000015.1, read as the reverse complement.
AATTGAACCTCACCCCCGTTCAGGTATAAGTACATGTACTATGTATGAAAAAAATCAGATCTCGTGAACCAAAAATGGTTTTGTCTTTAAGCTAACCATGTACTTAGACCTGAGTGTGTAGATGAAAAGTTATTTTGGGGATGATGACGACATCGATGGCGTCCTAACATTAAATTAACCTTTAATATCTCAACATTATTTGGAGAATCAAAAATGTCCTCGACGCTTAACCCCTGGTGCTTTGTAAACACGAAACACTAGTCTTTGTTCAGGTTTAATAGCAGTGTTCACGTGTTTGTGCTGTGACGTTACAGGTGTGGTCAATACATAGAGCTCGGTGGTTGTACACCATCGAGGAAGCCGCGAGCGCCTTGACTAAAGGCTATGCACAGGCTAGTCAGGATGATAAAATGGTGGACGAACACACATACGCAGTTCTATACTCCCCTAACCACGTACTCTTGCGCAAGGGATTCTTTCATCATCAGCAAATGTTGAGTCATTTGCCACTCGACGGTTTAAGACCCCGATGCAAAACTAACATCTATTCAAAAGTAGTTTGAAGTGCAACTCTTGCTGAAGGTAACATACTCGTCACGGTGTTTCCCTAGCCTGGAGAGCCTTCTACGACTTGTTGATTGGAGCGCCGATCAGTGTTTTTCAAGATGGTGGTTTCTGGCCTTGGTACCGATACATACTTGAACGTCACCACCATTTTGGTTGGGTTGACTACGCTGGCTGTCATTGCACTGTATAGAAGCACCAAGAGGCCCGCCGGAGCACCGCCCGGCCCGACCCCGTTGCCAATCCTTGGAAATGTCACCAGTAAGTGTAGGGAGTCCGAGACTAACTGTAAATAGTAACACCACTGTAAAACAAACCTGTATTTTGCGAATTTGTTGGATCATAGTATATCATATCAGCATCACTCAGAATGTAGTCATACGTGAGCTAGGCTGTGTTTTTTCCTTTCTAAATAGTTAAGAGATGATGTTGTGCTAACCCTCAAGACACCTCGTGTAAATTGTTTTAAAAAACTGCTTCACACTGTTGTTGCTAATGGCAAGAAAGTGGTAGCCTACTAAGTGGTAGTGATGTGTTATGTGACACAGGTGTTAATTTTTTTCCCAAAATATGTCATGTTATTGATCATATGTCAAAGTGAACAAGCTCGTAAAGTTTTACAAATTGACAAACTACAATGTTATGATTTTTTACCAATTATGGGCAAAATCTACCAGAATATCCTTTAGTGGTAAACTGTTGATTTTTGTCAAGGTTTTGACGTTGAAATAGAAAAACATTAATGTGGAATTCTTGGTAACACCCTTTCTTTCTCTGTGTACAGCTTTCATGACCAAAAAACCTGTTTTGGACGTCTTTGGAGAGTTGAAAACGAAATATGGCCCAATTTTTTCTCTGAAGTTTTCCTCAATGAACGTTGTGGTATTGAATACCATTGAAGTAATCAAAGAAGCACTGATCAAACAGGGCGTGGAGTTTGCAGGACGACCCAAGATACAATCTGGTAAGTCTCTCTTAAGTTTGGTCACAGGGACTGTCTTTACTCAAATAGTTTGAATAGTTTGAAAACTTTTGATATTTTTGTAATTTCTGATCTAAGCAGAGTTGCATGGAGACTTAGACTTTAGTACGTCGCACTTGCCTCTCACTTTATAGTTGTACTTATTTTAGGCTTGGACTTGACCTGTTTGACCAGAGACTATCCCTGAAAGACTTGAGACTTTAGCTGAAATACTTGAGACTTGACCTGAAAGACATCAAGGATTTATTTGCCTATTGAAAGACTTGAGACCCGACCTGAAATACTTGGGACTTGACCTGAAAGACTTTGAGGATTTATTTGCCAATTGAAAGACTTGAGACTTGAGCTGAAAGAATTGAGACGTGACTGAAAAATCTTGAGACTTGACATAAAGTGAGTTAACCTGAAAAACTTGAGGTCCGGCTTGAGACTAAGTTCAGATGTGTGACTTGAGACTTTACCTGCAGCCCTTAAGACTTTACCTGTGAGACTTGAAAATGAATAAGAGACCAAGAAATAAAAGGAACTAAAGTGTTAAGACTATGCTACTCATAAATTTATACATCTTTTTTATTTATTTTTATTTTGTAGTTAACACTTTCACAGAGGGGTACAAGGATATTATTTTTACTGATTACGGTGTACAGTGGAGATATCAACGGAAGCTAGCCCACTCTGCCGTCAGGTAAGTCATTCTCCCATGTCTCTTTCAAACAATTCTTTGGTGGCTTCAAGCCCAGGGTGCAAACATAATTATGAAGGAAGGTATTGATGGAATTATCAGTCCATTTTTTATGTCTCTATTTCAGGCGTTTCACCCGCAAAGAAGAGTTGGAAAAGCTGGTGTTCTCGGTTACTCCAAAAGTGGGTAAAATTCTGGATGAACAGGGAGACAAGCCGTTTGCGCCAAAGTATACCATTGGGCAAGCAGTTTACAATATCCTTGCTACAATGTGCTTCGGAAAACAGTAAGGAATGCCAAGCAGATTTCATCTCTTTTCCAAAATAATAATAATAATAATATATTGTATTTGTATAGCGCCTACTGCAGGCCAGCCTCTAAGCGCTTTAACATTCAGTATTTCCTGCAAGGTAGTTGGGGCTACGTTTGAAGTATGAGACCTACTCCTTTACATAGCACCTTGTAATGGTTTACAAGGTGCTGTGGCGCAATATGCAGCCGATCAAACCAGGAACACCGGGGCGGACCCCTTCTCTTTTCGATAAGTGCACTGGGTTCTTTTTCGTGCGTTACACAACACACGGGACCAACGGCTTTACGTCCCATCCGAAGGACGAAGCAATCATGGTTAAGTGTCTTGCTTAAGGACACAGGTGTCACGACCGGGGCTCGAACCCACACTCTGCTGATCAGAAACACCAGAGCTTGAGTCCAGTGATCTTATCCACTCGGCCACGACACGCCGACGACTGTACAAGTCTCTAACTTGACAGTAAAATGTCTTAAAAAGCCACTGTGTTTGATACCCTTTTCAAGTTCAATTATTGTCAAAAACCAAAAAACGTTCAATGGTGTCACATTTAAAAAAAATGTAGTCAGCACATTTTTCTTCAAAGAATTTTCAGTTCATACCTGAATTTTGATGATAGTCAATCCAAATAGCATTGATTTTGGCCTTTTGACTGAGGCAAAAAATTCTTCTTTGGAATGCACAGACCTATTTGTTTTTGCTGTCAAATGATGTCATGATTTAAATTTCGCTCTCAAAGAGTATCTAATAAAATAACATTTCACAACCATTTTAATGTGAGGTTAAGAAACTTTGTCACCCCCTCCACTTTCATGACTCTTATCTATTGGGAAAGTGTGTACATCACAAAACTGAATCTGACCTTTGAGCACCTATTCAAGTTTGACATTAATCTGAGGCCTTCTCTCTACACATGGAGTTGGGATATACTTCAAAAGGTCCAAAGATGATTGGGTTAGGAAACCACCAGGCCACAAGAATTACAAAAATGTCAAAAAAAAAAAAAATTGTTAGTATCACAGTTTGTAGGTTGTAAACAACCTACACTGTGATTCTGCAAACTTCTGGTTCTCAGGTATGTCTGCTTCAATACCAAAAACTATCAGTAAAATCAATAATCTTTTCTAAAAAGAACATCTTGTGTTATTTTCTACAGATATGAAACTAACGATCCGGATCTTATGGCATTCATCAAATCTAATTTTGAAGTAAATGAAGCTATTGGCAACGGTCTGCCGTCAGATTTCTTTCCGATCTTTCAGTACATCAAACTGCCGGCTGAGAAGAAGTTGGAGAAGAAAACCCACACACTTGTTGAGCTGTTTTACAGCGAGTTTGAAAAGCACCGTGAAAATTTTGACCCAGGTAAAGGGATGCAAACAGGAAGTGGTTGGGTCAGAGTGTAATGTCAAGGCCCTTGTAATCATACAGTGAAAGGCCTGTTATCCAGGTGCCTAAATTTTAGTTCAAGAGTTTAAGTTTATCACAAAGACGCACTGTATGACAATTCAATGTCACCCACTGTGGTTTTTATAGATATTACTATGCCAGCTTAATTGCAATACTTATGATACCATGTGGTGAATGTATCTACAGAGTATGCACATGTACACTGTGATTTGTGATTTGGGGGGGTTTAGAGAGCGTCACCTCAGTGATCCATGGATGCCCCAGGAGTCATAGTTTTAACCATAGCACTCAAAGCAGACAATATGTGTACACTGTGTGTAGTTGTACCCCCATTCACAGCCTGTGCAGTGCAGTCGAACAGTTTCACATGGGTAATCATCTTGCTTGAAATGGTTACCCAGAAGAAGATGGTACTTTTATAACATTTTTTATTGTTTCCACCTTTAGAGAATGTCACTGACTTTTTTGACACCCTGATCCTGACCCAGAAAGAGGCCATAGCAGCCGGTGAGGAGGATGCCAAGCTACTGACGGACACCCACCTCGTTCAGACTGTGGTTGATTTGTTTGTAGGTAAAAACAAACAAAACCCCCAAAAAGGAAATAGCATCAAGTAGGCCTACTCGTTGACTTTCCAATTATCTTGATCATCTTCAGACCTTCGCCCAATTTCATGGCTCTGCTTACTGCGGAATTCTGTGCCTACAGTCAGCACTCTCTGCTTACAGTGCTTAGTAACAGGAAGGATGCACCCCATGAAAAAAGTTCTTGCTAAGCTGTAAAATATGCTTACGTTAAGCACATATTTCTCTACTAGGTTTTTCCCTGCTTTATACTGTAAGCAGAGCCATGAAGTTTGGCCCTAGTACTTCACAGAGGCAAGTTCCCCCTGATCATTGCCTCGGTGCCCCTCGGCCTTGAAATGTTCTTCCAGTTGACAAAATGACAATAAGGCAGAACTTTGTCAACTTTATCTGTTACCCTTTTCTTTTTATTCTATTTATACAAAGAAACCCTTTAATGAAGAAGGGGGCAATGCTACTATTTTGCAAATGAAGTATGACATAAAAAGGTACAATTTACATTTTCCCCCAAACAGCCGGAACTGAGACAACCACCTTAACTCTTCACTGGGCAGTCGCTTTACTGGCAGAGCACCCCAAAATCCAGGAGAAGATTGCCCAGGAGATTGATGACATCATTGGTCGTGGTAGACTGCCCTCTCTTGATGATAAAGGCACCTTGCCATACACGGAGGCTACCTTATTAGAGCTTCTCCGCTTCGGTTCCGTCGTCCCACTAGGTATTCCACATGCTGTGCTGGCTGATACTACCCTGAGTGAGTATCCAATTTACCTCATTATGCTTTTCTTTTGGCAAATCCAAATTCCCTATCCATCCCCTCCCCTAACCACTCCCTCCCCTAGCAAAATCCAACACCTGCTAGTGATTCTCACTCTTCAGATCCCTACATTGAGAAAGTTGCGACAACTTGCCATTAAGCTAAAGTATAATTGTATTGGACCGAAAATGACATCCAGCAACACGTGTCCGAAGAAAACTGGTCCCTCTATGGTTGCAACTCTCTCAATGCAGAGCTCTGCAACTAGTTATGTATTAGCGCCCTCTTCTGTTTGAAACTGTCAATGTCAACAAAACAAGTCATATCTATATGCCAGCATGCGTTATTGCCAAGTACATCCTTCCCAAAATATTAAAACTCAACCCAAAATTATGCTTCATTATTTAATATAAAACAAAACATTGCGTACTTATTTCAACAATCTTTACCAAGCTAATTCTTAAACTGATGACCTTTGAGTGCCCCGCCAATTACACCCCTTACCCCACATTACATTTTTTTTTTGGGGGGGGGGGCGGGGCAACAATTTATACCCTAGAATCGCGCCCACCTCATGTGTGCTGCGCAAAGCGCAGCATCCCTCTAGTATGGAGTGACTGTGTAAGTACGTTTTGTGCAGCTAAAATATTCTCGTCGTTTTCTTTATCAGATGGGTACAAGATTCAGAAAGGAACAATGGTGATGATCAACCACATAGGTATTCACTTTGATCCTGATGAGTGGGAACAACCTAAACAGTTTAAACCAGGTCAGTTAAAAGATTGGTTAAGAGACTATAAACGATTTTGAAATCAAAATGCTCTCCACAGATAGCTTGTGAGGGAATATAGCCCACTGCATTCTAGAATGTTATTGTAGGACCGAATATCTTGTCAGTATCCGCCAACCCAGCTAACAATTTGACGATCTCACAACGTTGTAACGAAGTCAGACTTTGGTGTAAGTAACGTTATTAGTATAACATTGTAACAACGAAACTTTGTCGACTCTCCTATACGTCTTCTGAACGTAATGACGCAATGTAACAATCACGTTGTTGGTATGTTTAAGATACGTTTCCAGTGACCTTATGAAAACATATATAAACGTTACGATAACGTTACGATAACGTGTTTATTTGGTTGTTATAACGTTATACAAGCAACGTTGTAGCAAATACTCTTTGTCGACTCCAGCATGTCTTTAGAACGTAGCAACGAAACAACAACGTTGTCGGCACGTATACACAACGTTGCCATGTTGTAAATAATCGTTTTCAAAAGAATGTTGCAACAACTTTTCCTTTTCCAGTACCCTGAACGTTGCTACAACGTCAGCCCATTCTTACCCAACCTTATGTTATTGCTTTATCAGATACGCAACAGTTTCATGAAAACTGTTAATTGATATGTCAACATGATCAATAAATTACTTTCAACAATACAGACTTAACAGTAGGTCCCTACTACGTTGTCGATACCTGTGACTTCACTGCACCTGTATCAAAGCTCATGGTGCATGAACATTCATTTCCTTGAGCTTGTTGTTTCATTCCTTAAATCATCTTGTCCCTAGAGGGATTTCATAGCCAGTCCCGCCAAATATAGCGTGTGTGAAAAATGCTTAGAATTGTTGTTGTTTTTACCACAGAGCGGTTTTTGAATGAAAACGGGCAACTTCTTGATAAACTACCTGAGAGTTTCCTCCCGTTCAGCTGTGGCCGCCGCGTCTGCCTTGGCGAAGACTTTGCCAAGAAGGAGCTCTTCCTTATCTTCACGTGGCTGTTTGGCAGGTACACCTTCTACAAAGTACCTGGGAAGGAGGAGGAGCCACTGCTGAAGCTGACGGACTTTTTAGGCTTCACCCACCAACTTCTTGATGGGATTGAGGTGTGTGTTAAGAAACGCTTTGAGTTTCAAATTTAAATAGTGCTAAGGAAACTTCACCTGTTTTTGCTAGGTGTAATTTTTGTTTGCCAAGATATTGTGCTCCTTTTTTTGTTCTCTTGAGTTCATTATAGTTTGTTTTGGACTACACTACCTACCTGCACTGTTCTTGTACACACACAAAGCTCAAATTGTTTGTTATCGTCATTTAAAAACTAAATGACCAATCAGTATCTTCCACTGTGGTTTTGAACCATGCAAACATGCTATATTATAACATCGTGTTGTGAATGTATACACAGCACACAGTCAACCCTTCTACTGTCTGACCATTCAATGTTATTCACTGTAGAATGATAGATTGACTTTGCTAGCCTGCAAAATGACATCACGTGTTGAATCGATAACTGCACCGTGCTCAGATAGTTCTGTGCACAGTTGCGCCACCAAACACAGCTCGGGCAGACTTATAAATAGTTAATCGATTAAAGACATCATCTGGATGGACAACTTCAGTTTAAACTTTTTCCAGCTGGGTCGACTGTTTTAACTTTTCTAGGCAGCCAAAAATTTCACTGGTCAATCATGCACAGATTTTGATAGAACACCCTGGTGCTGCACAGGGTGTTTACAGTAATAAATCATTGTGTGCTCAAGTGGGAATTATTGAGAGGAGGGTTTACAGTTGTAGGGTGCGTCTGAAGTAGCAGAATTTGGGTTTAGCTTTTGTGGTAAGTCGCAGCTTCAACAATGATAAAGAATGGGCATTTACAGTGATAGCTATAAAAGAGATTTGTGAACAAACACGAGATAATAATAAAATAATTGTCGTTAACTAAAAAATTTGCTTTTTATAATAGAACAACACAATTTCTTGCATTGTTTTATCAAGTAGGGTTTGGTGTGGCATGTAGAAATGGTAAATAATTCAAATGTAACATTTGTACATCATTCTTTAGATCGACATTCATGATCGATAATTAATTACTAGTGGTATTCATATATAGTATTGCAATATAACAAATCAATTAATACTACTGAGAATATATCGTGAGCTAATCAATTCCTTTAAAAAGTAGAACGAAATCTAAATTAATTTCTTGTCAATTTTTGTAAATTCTTTTTTATGGAATAAATGTATAAACATAAAGGGCTTGTAGTAAAAATAAAAGAACTACTTGAATATTTGAAAAACGCAAAATGAATTGTTTGTATTTTATCGGAAAGCCATGAACACCTGTCACACTGTGTGAACATCAGTAAGTTATACTGTTTCACATCATCCTTGAAAGGGCCAGACTATTCGGCCCTTCCAGCCTCGTTTTGAATTACATGGATTTGAATAGATGGGATATAAAGGCCATGTCACACGAGGTCATTTACAGACAACCAGTTCCATGCAATCGCAAATAAGAAAAATCATTCACATTTCAGTTTCCCACCGCCCTTTGTCGGTTTCGTCATGATTGATGTTACTGGGTACAACGAGATCATGCACAGCTGCAGCAATGATACTCTAGGATCGAGTGTGTTTTTATATCTAATAGTTTACAAAAAAGACCTCATAATGATTTTTAGGAATTAACAGGAAACCGACGCCAGTATTGCAACTTATGGAATTTTAGTCATAAACTGTCAACACAAAAATGTACGGCTAGATTTGCCATCCATTTGACGGAGTAAAATACAAGGCAAAATAGGACCGGGATGGCCAACGTGCTTGCACCTAGTTAAACAGTGCGCAGACCATACATATTACTAGGTACTTTTGGCTTTCAAAAGGTGTACGTTTTCATGACATCAAGGAGCTACCTCGTTCCCATGGGATGGGTTTACGACGGGTCATTTCCCCCACCCGTGTCCTTATGATACAAGACCCTGCCCATGGGAACGACTGGGGCTGATTCGTAAGGGTCCTGCGCTCTTTTTCAAAACCACGGCTTGGGTATGCGCCCTGACTTGCTCCCTCAGGTATTCCTTTCGATACTGGGCTTCAAATTGCCCGGGCCGGAGCCCGAGTCGGAACACAACCCCCAAAAGGCATTTTTAAAAACGTCGCTTTACGAACAACTCATCACTCGGCTGATGGTTAAACGCCGAATCAGAAGTCACCGTAAGCAATGACGTCATCTCCTTCCCTGGTACCTTGTAGAAGGTGTACCTGCTTAACAGCCACGTGAACAGAAGGAAGATATTTGGCGAAGTCTTCACCGAGACACGCACGACGGCCACAGCTGAACGGGAGGAAACTCTCGGGCAGTTTGGTAAGAAGCTCCCCGTTGTCTTTCAGGAAATGCTCTGACATTGTAAGAAATAACACACACTATGACCGAATTATGACTAAATGTATGTACATGTACATGTATGTGCATTTGTAAATAGGCCTAATGGGGAAACGCAGGTTCTGTTCATGGTTATGCACATGTATGTGTAGGCTACTTTATGCTGTGCTCCAAGGCCAGGGCCCTGTACCGCCAGTACGTGTAACAACGCTTTCCTTAGTTTACCTTATTTAAAATGCATGACCTCTGCAGAAACGGACCAATCAGAACGCTTTTTTTGTGGCCCCCATAACTAGCGTGTGGTATGACAAAAAAAATCGCGTCCGGTCTTGTTGGCTCTCACGAGCCTCGAAGTGTGACGTCAAAATGTTCGGGCCACATCACCGGGTGCAGAATTCATTGGGTTTGATCCTGATGAACGGGTAGGTAATGACTTTGTGTAAGTAATTGACAAAAGAGAAGGGACTAAAATCCCTTTGCCCTTTCTGATGAGATACCACCACACACCGTACTAATTATCTCTGTGTGCCTGCTCAGGTGTTCAGTGTTGGAAAGCCGGTGTCCAAGGAGATTATGTCCACCATGGGAAATTAACATATGGGCTTAAAGTGGTTGATTCAAAAGAGGGCGCTAGTACACAGTTCGCCGTATGGAAGGGGGGGGGGGCACATGATTTCCTGCCACACCGGCAGGAGAGGGTCGTCCTCTCTTTGGATGCAGAGCCGTGTTCTGAGAGAGTTGCGACACGAATCGGGGGACCACTCATCTAATTATACTAACTGGGTGGCGATAAGTTTGTTCGTTGAAGCAGGTGGACGAGATTTTAAAACTCGCATGGTGGGCCATAAAGCGTGTCGTGCATGATTTGATTCAAATTTGATGTAGAGTACACAAGGAATAAAATAACATTGTGGGCATAAACACGCTTTACAAATAAATGTAAGTAAAACCAGTCCCTGTCCACATAAAATACATCACATTATACGCACAGCTGGTGTGCATACAAAAAAAAACGTGGCTTTGCAATCTTCAAAATGGCTGCCGCCTGTGTGTGACGACTTTACGGTCTTGTGCACACAAATAGGCCCGACTCACTTGCCAGTCAATATAAGACAGACCAGTGGGAGGAACCAGTTTCTTTGATCACGCGGATGATGCTCGCCAATCTCAGTCCAAATGTAGCACAACCCGATATGCAGTCTAGTCTGGCACCCTATATGTGCGATCGAATATGCGGGTTGTTGACCGAAGATGTCATCTAATTATTGCAGTTGTTGCAACTCGATCTCTCAGTCTCGATACACAGCTCTGCCTGAATGCTCAAAACACCGCCCTCTATACACGGCTCCACGGATCCGTTGACTTCATAATTTACTTCATTTATGCATAATGTATTTATTACTAAAGTACGAAATACAGGTTTTGAATGGATGTACACATTTTCGAGGATAATATAGAGGCAAAACCCGCACAGCAGTGTGGGGCTTACTTCTTTAAGGCGGTGCATGCCGTAGTGTTTTCAGAGCACTGTGACAGAACATTATGCTAAGAGCAAGGCCTGATGGGTACCTCTTCGTTCAGAGGATCTTCACAACGTGCCCTTCAGACCAAACGCCACAGACCAAGCCAAAGAGGGCGATCGGGGAAAACTCTGCAAACTGATGTAAATAATGTGAAATGTCAATGGTACAGACACCTCCGGTATTGAGATATGTACAGGCATTTAGCCGATCCTATGTTTTCAATATTCATCCCAGTAATTGTAAATGTGAGCATTTAAAAGATGGACGGTATCTTGAGGCTCGTGGAAAAAAATAATTATTGTCTTGACATTACGGCAATTGATGAATAGTGTTACAAGACCGCGTCAACGCCTTTTATCAGGAGATCCCTGACCATCGCGGTGTATATACGGACCTGAGATGAAAGGCCCAGTCTACGCGCTTCTCACGGGGCAAGTCTGGTGGGCCACAACCTCTTCCCCAGGGTGTGTCGAGCAGTACGAGGTTGACTGCTCTCTCACCCTGGTATTGGAACATTTGCATATCCAAAATTTTTGGATACGTATGCAAATTAGAATAGTCTGGCTGCATATCGAAATTCACATCTTCGCCATAGTCTCGTGGTCCGGTACCAGATTTAGTAGCTTGTATGTATTGGAAACATGTACATGTGCTAATGTAATGTTGTTGTCCAATCAGGGTCCAAGTGAGGAGTTTCCATCCCAGGGTTTACTATTTACAAACATGGTTGGAAATAAAGTAAACCATGGGGACGAGGTTGGGTGGGCCATGACCAGAATTCATCGTTGGGTGTACGTCTTGGTCGAAAGTGACACCCTTAACTTCCAGCCAAGCTGTTACATTTTCGAGAATTTACAGACTGTTTACAAATTCAACCACATAAAACCATAGAGGCTTTGGGACACGGTTAGTTCTTGTCTGAAAAAAAAAACCAAATAATTGCGAGCCAAAGGATAATCTTATAAAAAATTCCCAAAACACCGAAATCTGGAAAAAATCCCGATAGAGCACAGGCTCACAAAATGTGTTATAGGGAAGTCAGTTGTTTGTGGTATAATAGTATTTTTATCTGTTAAAATGTTATTGGTTTGTTCCGGATACTAAAACACCATGGAAAACACTCAAACGGAGGGATTCGGAGAACACACATTTAAAGATTTCATTGGAATGTCACGTCTCGGGTAAGTTTTACCAACAGTGTTTTAACATAAAAGTTCAAGCCAACGACAATTTCATGCAACGGATAGTATTCTGCAAATCATAATGTGGTATAAAATTGTAGCTATTTAAAAATGCTTGTAAAATTTTGCAGGTTGGATACGAAAACACAGACGATATAGACACAATCCTAACAATTTTATAACTCTCTTCTATTAAATAGCAATTACCACATTAAAACTAACACCACCTGTGATTATTTCCACACCTTTAAGTGTTTCTTTATGACCACCCTTAATAGTAATTTCCAGTGTGCGAAAGGTTATGGGGCCATATACAGCGCTGTATCTACACCGTGGACACCATTTGCATTGGGGATTTGTCTGAAGTCTGTTATGTTTCGATCGATTAGAGCTAAAGATACGAAAAGCAAACACACATGGTCAGCTTATCTATTACAGCACTTGGTGGTGAAATCAAGTTATGTCGGTTTGGATAGCGGGTATATAAAACGTATAAAATGTACATTATATCGTTTTTTGTTTGTAATTCAATACAATATAGATTAAATATGAACAAGTTTGAGCCTGAGCACGTTTAATTCAGAGCAAAGATTTGTTGTAGCTCCAAGGTTACGAAGGTACTGTTGTAAGAACGTAAATCGCGAGAGGCAACGATTTCTTCAGACTGAGTTGCAAAGGAAACGTTTTCTTCAAACAGGTTGCTACGCCAACCAAGGAACTGAGATCAAACACACCCGGGAACTAACCGACTACAAAACCTATGTAACATTTTTGTTCAAGTGCAGGGCGTGGTTAGGGGTGGGGGTAAGGGGACAGTGCCCCGCGCACTGCCAAGCAGGACGCTGACTCAACCATGTTTTGTTTATAATTGGTTTTACATGTTTCATAAGATGTAGTATGGTAAAGGCAAGATGACAATCTTTGTCAGAATGGGTGATCGATGTGCAACAACTGAAATATTGGCATTTCCTATGTTTCCACACTATTTTCCTATGTTATGGAGAATTTTTTTTTAACAGAATGTTCCTATAGACTATAAGTTTATAATTGAATAAATAAAAGTTAATAAAGCGCATAAAGTAAAACAAAAGTCATAACCGGTATCTAACAAAAAGTTCTTATACAATTGACCCTGGTAATTACGAGTAAGTTTAAGGGGGGAAAAATAAACATAAATGAAAAATAGGCAAGTTAAATGAGTCAAAACAAACAGTAACAGAATTGTGTATATGAATTACACATGTACTATGATCTGTCCAATCCTCCGTATATGAAGGTTCACTGTAACTTATTTTCTCACAAAGACGGAGAGAGTTAACTGAGAGAACTGTTCTTAAGGGACGCTACCGATCTCCACTTCTTCATAGTCATCTGGATCACCATGTTCACTCAGGGACACCGTATTATCGTAAGCCGAGGACGGGCCGTCTTCATTGAAGGAGGCGGTGTCCTCGTACTCACCTTCCGCATGATCACCACTCTCACTGGGGACGTTGTAAACCTCACCGTCATCCACCACGGGGTTCACATACCGTGAGGAGTCCACAGAGGACATCCTGCTCTTACGGTAGTCAACCTTAGCATTGGAGGTTGTTATTGATTGGGATCTTTTCCCAAGACGTTTACGGAGAAAGTAGGCAAACACCACGGCTAGAAGCGTGAACATGATAGTGAGAAACATCGTTGGTAGGATGTAAGAAGACGGACCAGCAGGAGACCCAGGTTTTTCAGTTACTGTGAGAAGAACAACAGACTGATCAGTCTCCCCAAGTTCATTCATGACTCTACAAGTAAACGACCCTTGGTCTGATTTCTCCACTTGTATGATGTGTAAAGTCATTTCTTGGGTGATGACATATTTCCCTTTCAGGTTAGAGTCAATCGCCGTGCCGTTGGGATCAAACCATGAAGTGGTCGGCGCCGGGATTCCTGTTGATTTACAAGGAAGAGTTACCGTGTCACCAGCTACCGTTTGCAGCGTTTTGAAGTCTAAAATCGCTAAAGGGGGCTCGCAGGCCAAGTCGTGTGTTGCCAGATCTATAAGAGCGCGTCCTGCTAACCCTTGTGGTCCGTGACATAGAGGGATAGCGGATGGTGGATTGTTTTGCATCCAGTCGCGTACGCTCGCCATTCTGCAGTCACACTGAAGCGGGTTACCGAACAACTCGAGCCGGGATAGGGTTGGGTTTCTTCCTACAATGGAATTTCCTGGCACGACCTTGATCTGATTTGAGCTAAGGTCGACGGTTTCCAGGTGATCACAGTGGCCCAAGATGCTACTGATATCGCTGATGGAATTACGGGCAAGTAGTAGGATTCTCAAGTCATTAACAAGTTGGCAGTCCTCCAAATCAAAGTTCTTAATGTTGTTGTTGGACAAATTCATTGTCAAGATCTGGGGTAGAGGGCGAAACACCTCCGAGTTGAGATGGACCAGCTGATTCCCGGAGAGATCCAGGCGCTCCAGGGAGGCCAGCCCAAGGAAGTACTCCGGGTGGAGCACATTGAGATTGCAGTTGGCGAGGGACAGAACAAGCAGGTCGCCCTGGCTTCGGAAGACACCTCCAAACAGAGACGTCAAAGGATTCCCACCAAGGTACAAATACTTTAGCATCTTCAGATCTCTCAACGCAGACTCTGAGATGAAGAGGAGCTGGTTGTTTGACACATGGAGCTCCGTTAGGCTTAGGAAACCTTGAATGCTTTCCGAGGACAGGTTCTTCAGACTGTTTCCATCTGCGTTCAGGACCTGAAGCTCCTCTGTCCACGACGGTGGCTGGATCAGGGAGTCGAACGAGTTCCCACGTATGCTGAGACTTTCCACATACGGGAAGCCATACCGTAAAGCATCTGTCAATACATCCCAGCCACGAAGTTCGTTACCGTCTATGTTGAATATGGAGGTGATAAGCATACCATCGGAATTAATGATACTTTGAACTTGATTGTGGCTCAAGGAAAGCTTGTGGAACAACTTGGTATTCCCGATATCATTATCGTAATCAAAATGGCTAATGAAATTGTTGTCTAGTTCAAGGGTTACATTACAATCGTGGCCACCGTTGAAAAACACTTTGACATTTGTTATTGAATTGAACTGCAAGCTTATTGACGCAGAGGGCGACATGAACATGCATAACTCCAGCTTAATGGAACCATTTACTAAGTTTGAGTTCGCTGAGAACCGTTCCAGAGAACCGCACCTCGGAACCTCGAGGCTCGTTATCAAGTTGAAGTCCATCCGGAGGGTCTGTAAGGAGCGGAGATTACAATCCACACAGAGAACCGAAATGGCATTGTGTTGAGCTGAAACTAGTGTCAGGTTCTCCATCCTCTCTGACGTCATCAGTGACGTGATGTCTGAGATGTCGTTCCAGTCCAGGATCAGTTTGGTTAATCTGGGGCTTAGATCTTCCGGATCCACGGTAGTGATAGAGTTGTGACGTAGATCCATCACAAGTGACTCCGGGTAATTGTCAGGGATGCACTCGAGGTTCCGGTTGGAGCAGTCAGCCATTGCAGTCACGTGATCGTAGTCACACTGCGCATGACAGCTTGCTCCCAGGCAGAACCCTATAGGGATTTGTAGAAGCAATACCAAGATAAACTCCAGTTGCGGCATTTTAAGTTTTCTGAAATGAAGCAATTGTACAAATATTATCGTATAGAGTTAAATACAAATCTTACAGCAAGCAATTTCTTGTATACTGAAAAAACATACCACGCCCCACGCGGTACGTTTACCATACGTCATCACCATATTTGGTTCCCCTACAGAATCGAAACAGTGGTTTGAATACAGAGAGGAAATAAAGCAAGGTTAAATTTAAAAAGGTTAAATTTCATACAATATTGCAGCAAGCATCAAACATTAATTTTAAATCATATACAATTTCCCAAGAAATATGGAAACAACGCAACTAGGTCTTAATTTGTATAGATCATATAATTTGTGAAACATATTCGAAGAACGATGAACATTTCATCTTAATCATTTCAATATTTCTATATAAAAAAGACTCTAGGCCCCCTACATGGAACTTTGTGAAAGACAAAAACTTACTGTGGTGGTAAACGTTGACTGGACAGACGGAGGGTCCCTGGAGTTCAAATGAAACTTTATTCCAGAAGTTCGAAGAATGTAATCGCTTGCAGAAAAGAAGATACTCAGAATTGCAAGGACTGACAAAAACCAGCACGGCGGTTGACGAGCAAAAGCCTACACTTTCAGGTTAACGACTTGCTTCATGTTCCAAAATTGTGGGGTTTTTTGGTGGACGTCGTGACCTGATTTTGTTTTACGAAGGACGAAAAACGTTTGTGTTTATACTTTCGCAAACAATGGTTTCTAAAATGTTGATGTACCCTTTTGGTTATGGCTTTGTCAACTACATTCAGGGAGTCGTTTAGCGACAAGGTCAGCGACAATTCATGCATGATAAAATTAATACAACCCGCGTATCCTCCGTTTATGATTACTGGCCAAGAAACAATATTATTAAATAGGACGTCTTTGACACCTGTGGGAGGAATACAATAACCACCGGGTTAAACGTTTTATGCGGAGGTATTTATTGTATGGTAATTTTTAAAAAAACAAAAAAATAATATTCCAAAATACTTGAGCTCTACCACCCCCCCCCCCCCACACACACACACCCTCATCACAGGAAGCCTCTTTCTGGTGGCGATTTAGGTAAATTAGTTGAAGAATATATTGACTCAGTTCCTCTGACTCTATCACCACAATAAATCTTAATCGGTAATGCGGCCATGTTGGGAGTCAGATACCCCGTGTGCTATTACTGAGGTGCTGCGCGCATTTTAAGGGACTTTGGTTGTGAGATGCTAATCTTCTTTACTAGCAAATTTACCCCAAACTGCTACAACGTGAGGCAGACAGTAATGTAGCCGCGTGTGACGTTTTGCAAGGAGTTTATCTACGGACCTGCTGAAGCACACAGTCAGCTTATCACAAAAACAATCCTGCTTACCAAAAAAGGTTCACCAGCCAAAATGAAATATCTTGTGCACCGTTTGTGACTGTTTTCTTGCTCATTTTTGCTAAGCAGAAATTTGCGAAGCAATACTACTTAGCTGTGCTGGGGAAGTTTTATGAAACTGGACCATTGTGGAAAAAGAGAGAAAAAAATCTAATAAATGTACTCTTCCCACAACCTTCACCAGCATCGTTTTAATTAAAGATATAATTACTTCTAAATTTAATAACGAAGTGAGCGTCCCTCTTGAGATTTGGACTGACTTCTTTGGTAACGGCTAGCAACGTACCATCTAGTCAGAGCATTTGTTGCTATAGTTTGAGGCTTTATGAACGATTTCTTCCCAGATGAATGTACTCATCTGATACACAGATAATGTGCCATCACCGTGAAGCTGGCCACTAGGTTAAAGGCCAAGAGCAGTCGGTCTGTTGTTTTTACGCTAAGCTGCAGCTGCATGAGTCATCCTACTTGATCACTATACAGACTTATATAACAGTCCCGCTATACAGCGTTGGTATCTGGCAGAGTAAACCCATATCCCATCGTCTAGTATTCAATAAAATAATACCACATTATAACGGAGCAAGGACGGACAACCAACCTGCAATGGGGTGGGCACGTTTTGAGAGACTGCACCTACAGTTTTTATTTTTTTATTGCAAAACTCGGCTAAGGCTCTGTTTGATGTTGAAGAAGCACTGTGCAAAACACCGGCTTCGCTACCATACAAACTTGATGAGAGAGGCAGAGTCGGAGCCTAAAGCACACGGTTTGGAAACGGCCCATATATACGGCTTGTGTTTTTTTTTTATCAAATCAAACACCAACTATAGGATACGAGTTGGTGCCTTCTTTGCACATGGCATTATTTCGGCCACGACTATTTATCGAGAATTAAACTGACATATCAAGCTATATAGTTATATAAAGTAAGCTTTTCGATCAAAATCGCTACCAAGTTGTCTTGACTCTTACCACTTATGTATTTTATACCTTTCATTGTAAGGCTTGTTAATGTTGGTTTCGAAAAAAAAGAAGGTTTAAATAGCTCGAACACAGAATCATATTTTTTTCTGTGGTGAAGGTTTTTAAAGACAAACTCTTGTGTTGATAGCCTTCGGGAAAATAGGTAACCAGTTTCAAGATGGAGCAACAGCTCACTGATTATTATGTTCAGACTAATCCAAGTGTCACTGAGTGAAGACCCCCCCCCCCCCGCCCTCCCAATCATCAAAATCGTTTAATCCATTTTAGCAATCGAAACAGGAATTGGCTTGCGATGAATGTAAACACAATCGCTGACAAATATCAAGCTGATACAAAAAGGAGGTTGTTTCGATTATAAGCAATCATCTCAATGCCAACAATTACCATTCATTGCAATGCTTAAATATATATATTTTTTTATGGAATTCGGACGAATAAACATGTCTACGAAGAAGACTTTTAAGACAAACTAGGATTTAATAGATAATAATTTTGCATCGGGGATAAATAATATTAATTTTGGTCTTACCCTACACCGATGTGTGTTAGCACCGTATACTCAGTACTTTCCCGAGTTATGTGAAGAAACAAAATCTCAGGCATATTACTCGGGTGGGATTCGAACCCACACGACCTTTGCAATTCTAGAGCAGTGTCTTACCAACTAGACCACCGAGATTGCCCGGCAGCTAGAGGCAGTTCAAATCCTATATTTTAGCAGCGGGTACCGCAACGATTTAATAGATGTTAATTTTGCATCGGGGATAAATAATATTAATTTTGGTTTTACCCTACACCGATGTGTGTTAGCACTGTATACTCAGTACTTTCCCGAGTTATGTGAAAAAAAAAACCACAGGCATATTACTCGGGTGGGATTCGAACCCACACGACCTTTGCAATTCTAGAGCAGTGTCTTACCAACTAGACCACCGAGATTGCCCGGCAGCTAGAGGCAGTTCAAATCCTATATTTAGCAGCGGGTTCCGCAACGATTTAATAGATGTTAATTAGGAGTTGATAACATTCGGGGGGAAAAGTATATGTGTAAATCTGACAGCTCACATTATGAAGTTTGGACCGAAACATACCAATCCATATTATGTCCTCCGTAGACACCCCCCCCCCCAATTCACAAATTGAAGTAATCAAAGCAGGAATTGGCCTATGATGAATTGTGCACAACACGCCAAAAACGTTTTTTTTTTTTTTACCATTTCATTTTTGGTTTTCACTGGGACGTGACCACCTACTCCGATGCCATGTCCACAGGTTGGTGTTTTCTGGACTTGTGGTTGTGCGTTTGTAGAAAATAAGAGGACGGGACTATACTGTTCAAAACAACAACTAGAGACCTAATGTAATATCCCTAATGATCAAATGGTTAAGACAGAAAACAGAATTTGTTTGGTGTACTGCAACCGTCGCAGATTTCCATTGATATTCTAAGAAACAGACTGGAAAGCTGATGCAAAAAAACCCTCCATTCAGTTTTATTGCCAATAAATGTACAGCACATGTGATTTACGATGGTCGTATTTTTTTTATATATTATACGTGTATTACGTAACACAGGGACACATAATATTGCGAACTTTGTACGTGTATTTAAGAACGAACCGCGAGTGAAAACACACACATGACAGGGGTCACCGTGTCACCATCAAGTGTGTCACCAACGACCGGAAGGTTGAAGTCATAACGCCATCGGTTATCTTCACGGATAGCCAATCGGAACACAGGGTGCGGTGACATGCTGGGTTCTGATTGGTGGGAAGCTTGAGGGTGTAGCTTATAAAAAGGAGTGGTTTGGGGACTTCGGGAGCATCTCTCTGTAGCCGTGAAAGGATCACGTCAGCTGACTGCTCTTTCTTCCCTTCCGAAAGGTAAGAGACCCAATTCTTGATTTGTTGTATCTTTCTCTGTGTAGTTTTAGAGATACATCCTTTCGGGAGTCATCTTCATTTATTCTCGGGGTTTGGCGCCACTGACGACAACAATCTTTCCCCATGCCTCTCTGTCCTCACCTGCCACTAAATACTAGTTGGGAACACTCCCCTCCTATCCACTCTTTGATGATGTCTTCCCGTCTCTTCCTTTGTCCCTCTTCCGTCTTTCCTTCACCGTGTCTTGCAAAAGTTGCTTTTTGCCAGGCCAGTTTGCGTTTCTTTATTGTATGGTCTTACTGCATGATGGATAGCCCAAACTTTTGAACAACATTTTACCAGTTTTGGGGGGTTTAGGCACGTTTTTTCGTCTTGTTCAGTTGAATGTAAAAAAAAAATGTACATTTGGAGTACTGTATCCCACCTGGATATGGTAATTTTTTCCAGTAAAGCAGAAATATATATCATGAGATTTGGTACAAGTAAAACATTTCAAGTGCACCATGTCCCACTTCACAACTCCTCCAAGAATTTAGTTTCCATGTCCCGAAAGGTCCTCCTAGTGAAACTTGGAGTGTTCATGGGCATTATACCAAAAACCATTTGTAGGAAAACTTTCAGATTACAATGCTTAGGCTAAATGTTTGTTTCCTGACATCACCGGTTTACCGTATCATTTCTTTCTTCGACTGTGAGACAAAACATCGCACTTTTCAAACAGCGCCTGTAATCTTTCACATTATAATGCGTGATAGGCCTATTGTTTCCTTTACATGTAAAAGCCGGGGAACCCAAGGTTCCCCAAAACTGTTTGAAATCGCGCGAGACTTGCGCGGTTTGTTCAGTAAAGACATTAGATAATAAGACGTACATCAAGTTTTGTTCTTCGTTATAAAAGATCTTGGTTTGGCATTTTCCGTGAATTATAACACTTCACTCAGGTTTTTTAAAGACGTCACCAGTGATTACACACACAATAAAAGCGAAGACGTCGACAATAATTTTCAACCCAAGGGCCAATGGGTACACACACACTCCCTGCTCCACTCACCCATAAGACACACTAATCTTTTACCCGCTCTTCGCATTGAAAGCACCGTATTGACATTATGGTTGTTCTATCAACTCGCGACTGTAGCGGATTACACTCACCAACGCTCTAGGCCGGAAAGCAAACTTATTTCAAAGGTGCGCTGTTTACTCTCAGTCAATATGTCAACATTAGATATGGATAATCTTACAACTTAAAGAATGTGACCTTTCATTTATATACATTGTTTTTACCATGTCAACAAGTTGGCATGATAGTTCATCATCAGGTTGTGTCGTTCACTAGGAGAAGCCCATTTCCATTCTCTTCTCCTCCTTGATATTATAGCCCAGGTTGTATATATTATTATACATCTAGTTCTTATTCCTTCAATCTTGCAATTGTTTTAAACGTCAATCTTAAAAGTTGATATCCTTGTTTATAGCTCGTGTTCTGTAAATTGCCTTTTGTGATAGTGAAACGGCCTTAATTCCTTATGGAATATGTCGAATTCACATCACAAATAATTTACTCTATAGTAGTGGTTTTACTGTGTTTGTGTTTGTTTGGAGTTCGTATCTTCATCTTATCTTCTCTTCTGTCTTCCTCTTCTTCTTTTTTCCATTTCTAGGTTGTCATTTGGTTAGTCTCTCGGTCCACATGTTGTCCTGTGTTCATGTCCTGCCCCTGTCCATTTCATTTCCTTGATCTTTTCCATGACGTCTTTAGTCTTAGTATTTTTCCTGATGATGATTATGTCCGACTTTGTCGCGTAGAGTAAGTCTGTTCATCCTCCTTTCTATAGCTCGCTGCGTCCGATACATGTTTGAATTTGTGTTCCACCTATCGCTTTGATTGTTGACCATGTTTGTTCTCCGTGTTTCATTGTTGTCGGATGCACCGATTGTATATCTTATACATCTAGTTCTTAATTCCTCCCATCTTGCAATTATTTTAAAAGTCAATCTTAAAAGTTTATATCCTTGTTTATAGCTCGTGTTCTGTAAATTGCCTTTTGTGATAGTGAAACGGCCTTTAATTCCTTATGGAATATGTCGAATTCACATCACAAATAATTTACTCTATAGTAGTGGTTTTACTGTACTCAAAACAACCCCTCCTTTCTTGCAGTTACCAAACTCATCTCTGCCAACATGCCTTGTGACTTGAGTGGAAAGTGGGTGTACGCCAGCGGAGAGGGTATGGATGCCCTGTTCGACCTTCTGAAGGTGCCCGCTGAGAAGCGCCCCGCCGACCCCTCCTCCACTGTGGAGATCGCCCAGAGCGGTGACGACTTCACCGTCACGACCACTACCGCCGATGGCAACAGCCGCGAGGCCAAGTTCTCAATCGGTGAGTTGGACATTAGGGGTCATTCAGAATAGTCAATGTTTAAAAAAAATAAATTTCTTTTTCGATTTTTTTTTTACCCACTCACCCACCCTAAATTTCGATGTTTTAATATTGAATGGCTTCATAATATAATCTATACACTGAAAAACAAAGTCATGCCTCAAATGAACCAGATATTTTAGAGCAAAGGTCTCCAACATCAGTAGTTTTCAATGTTTTTTTTCAGGCATAAACAAACAACTTTGTAGTTTAATCAGGAATTAAATTGAAAATCTTGGCCAGGTTGGTACTTTTTCTTCTTTTTGTTTGTTTGTTAAAATATATACTTTTTATTTTTTCATTTTTTATAAAAACCGAATTTTGATTTTCAGTTATTTCTTGTGCCCCACCGACCCACAATTTCGAAATTTAAAAATTTTTTTTTTTTAACACTGACTATTCTGAATGGCCCCGTGGGGGGAAAACATTGACTAAGAGCAGTGGTGTAACCATGGGGGGGGGGGGGGTACCAGTGATTTCTTTAAACGTGCATTAATTCTTCCTGTTGGAAAGCACTAAAGTATAAATGATAACTGCATATAATGTATGCAATCTTGTAAAGTTTTTATGAGATTTAGTATTCTCAAAATAACTGATGGTGCAACAACTCCAGGCTTTGATCCGTATGCTTTGATGTCTTCACGAGAACCATATCAAGTCACACAGAGAGTAGTTCCAAAGAAAACCCTACTAGTGTGTATTCCCACCATGCCAAGTTTAAAAGCCTACTGATGAATAAAATGTTACCACCATTAATATTGATTGATTGATTGATTTATTTATTTCTTCTTTACCCTGGGGAGACCTCTCAGTGAAACACACTGTTTTTCAGAGGTGCCCAGCTCAGTATTTTTTTCCCCTGCAAGGTATGAGGGGCTACGTTTTTGAAGTATGAGACATACTCCTTTACATAGCACCATGTAATGGTTTACAAGGTGCTGTGGCGCAATATGCTGCCAATCAAACCAGGAACACCGGGGCGAACCCCTTCTCTTTGCGATAAGTGCACTGGGTCCTTTTACGTGCGTTACACAGCACACGGGACCAACGGCTTTACGTCCCACACTCTTCTGAACAGAAACACCAGAGCTTGAGTCCGGTGCTCTTATCCGCTCGGCCACGACACGCATATTACAACTATTCCAATTAAAAACTAACTTTGTTGCATTTTCTCTTCTCATCTTCAGGTGTTGAGTTTTCCGACCCCGACATCAAGGCCCTACGAGGCGTTGAGGTCAAAGCCACGCCCAGCTGGGACGGAGACAAGCTCGTCCTCAAGGGATCTGAGGGAAATGGGAGCGCAACCCGTGAGCTCAGTGGAGGTCAGATGGTCATGACCTTTGACATTATGGGAGTCAAGGCAACACGCTTCTTTAACAAGGCATAAACATCACCGATAACTGCATTCGAACATTTACGATCAGTACAGACTTTTAAATGAAAATTGTTCATTCTGTTTATAAAATCATGTAAAAAATCAATAAGCCCTATCACTCATCCACTTGTATATCTAAAGTAACGAACAAAGATACATGAATTTTGAAATGTTGAAATAAATCACAGATTTTTGTACATTTATCAATGAATCATGTCTTTTAGTCAAATAATTATTGACTGTGTGTTGTAGTTACTATAGAAGTGAAGTCAAATGTCAACCCTTAAACTAGTATGTGTTTATATTTCAGATAAAATTATCAGTGGCGTAACTAGACATTTTAATGGGGGGGGGGGGCAAACAGAGGCAAACAACATAGATTTGGGGGCTTTTGTGTATGTAATGGAACCAATCATTAGGGGGGGGGGTTTCTGACAGGAGGTGTTCCCGCCCCCGATCCCCATGTTGGTTATGCCACTGTAAATTAGTCAAATATTATTGACTTAAAAAATAACCGAACAACTCCTGTAGTCTAGTGTTTAACCCCACAACCGAACAAGTAGTGCAGTCTAGTGTTGAACCCCCCAACCAATCTAGTCCTGCAGTCTAGTGTTGAACCCCCCAACCAATCTAGTCCTGCAGTCTAGTGTTTAACCCCACAACCAAACAAGTCCAGCAGTCTAGTGTTTAACCCCACAACCGAACAAGTCCTGCAGTCTAGTGTTTAACCCCACAACCAAACTAGTCCTGCAGTCTAGCGTTTAACCCCACAACCAAACTTGTCCTGCAGTCTAGCGTTTAACCCCACAACTGAACTTGTCCTGCAGTCTAGCGTTTAACCCCACAACCGAACTAGTCCTGCAGTCTAGCGTTTAACCCCACAACCCAACAAGTCCTGCAGTCTAGTGTTTAACCCCACAACCGAACTTGTCCTGCAGTCTAGCGTTTAACCCCACAACCGAACTAGTCCTGCAGTCTAGCGTTTAACCCCACAACCGAACTTGTCCTGCAGTCTAGCGTTTAACCCCACAACCGAACTAGTCCTGCAGTCTAGCGTTTAACCCCACAACCGAACTAGTCCTGCAGTCTAGCGTTTAACCCCACAACCAAACTAGTCCTGCAGTCTAGTGTTGAACCCCACAACCAAACTAGTCCTGCAGTCTAGTGTTTAACCCCACAACCAAACAAGTCCAGCAGTCTAGTGTTTAACCCCACAACCAAACAAGTCCTGCAGTCTAGTGTTGAACCCCACAACCGAACTTGTCCTGCAGTCTAGCGTTTAACCCCACAACCGAACTAGTCCTGCAGTCTAGCGTTTAACCCCACAACCGAACTTGTCCTGCAGTCTAGCGTTTAACCCCACAACCGAACAAGTACAGAGTTGAGTATTTCACCTCACAAATGAACAAGTCCTGCAGTCAATAGCCTTGTCCAATGCTCTTTACGCAAGCACCCCGCTTTGAATTCACCAGGTAGCATAACAATACTGGCACTGTACTGCAGTACTTGATATACAGTATACCGTGGGGTCGAAGCATGGTTTTTCAACCTTGTATCTAAAAACGAAGCCGAAACAGAGCCTTGTTCCCACTGTAAACGGCAGCTTATGTTTTTCTTTATCATTGCGCAGGGATTCCAGCGCTAATTACGTATGCTGGAATCGGATATTGAATATTCATTTCCTGTACTGGGCGGATAATCGTCCAATCATAAACTCTCGTTATGATGTAATGATTATGTAGTATTCGCCTTGCCGCTATACATTAACCAATGAGCATATACACGTTCGGCAAATATTAGCATAAAGCAACTCAGCCCACAATCTGACCTTTTTACAGTGGGAACAAGGCTTTGTTTCGGCTTCGTTTTTAGTACGAGGTTGAAAAACCATGCTTGGACCCCACAGTATACTGTACATCAAGTACTGCAGTACCGTGCCAGTATTGTTAAAATGCTACCCTAGTGAATTCAAAGCAGGGTGCTTGCGTAAAGAGCCTTGGACAAGGCTATGCAGTCAAGTGTTTTTCTAGACACACTTTAATAAGGGTTTTTTCAAACTCAAAACCTCAGAGGATTATTTTTTGGTTAAAGGAAAGTACAGAGCTATAAACCAACGGTCTTGTGGAGATTGATTTTAAAATTTGAGCCCTGCCACAATCTTCATATGACAGAATGTACACAAAAACATTGGTCATAATAACTGAAGAGCTTTTGTGCAGGCAAGTCAAGCCAAACAAACTAGTGGGAAGCAAGGGTGGATGGAGAGGGATGACCTAAATTGCAATTTCACCCCGTAGAACAACTGCAGCACGTCCAAGGAGATCCACCCGCCCGTCATCCCGTACCCTCATCTGAACATCTCCGCCCCTCTTTGAACACTGACGAGCTGTTAAAATACACAAATTATATAATCGTGACTAGGGTTGCCAGTAGAGGGCGCTCCTGCAGAATGTAGAGTGTCATCAATTTGGATGAAGGGTATCACTTCACACACACAAACATCAGTAGTAGTACTAGAAAAACCTCAGTTCCTATCAACAATTGCGAGATCCACTTTGATCTCAGTGATTGTTTGATACAGAACTGACATCCTAATCCTACTTGGCCATAACAAGATCTTTATCCTACTCGGTGAAACTGAGTGCTCAGTTCTAATCAGCTACGATGAATTTCAAATCTCAATCTTACTCATCTGTTGTGAGAAGCAAATCCTACCCGACGATAGTTAGATCTGTAGCATCCTAACTTGGTGAAAAGGAGAACCCATTCCTACTCAGTGGTAGTGGGTTACAAATCTAGGTCAGCAGTAGTAAAATCAGAGCACTACCAAAATATAGTGAGATCCCAACCCTACGTATCTCAGAGGTAAGTCTTAAACCTACTCAACAACAGTTGCATCTCCAGACTACTTAATGCCAGTAAGATCTCAAGACAACTCAGAAATAGTGAGATCCTTATCCTACGTGGTGATAGTGAGATCCTAATCCTACTCAGCATTTAGTAATAGCTAGATGTATCCCAATCCAACTCAGTGACAGTGAGAGCCTAATCCTACTCAATGATAGTGAGATCCCAGTCCCATTCCGTGATATGAGATCCCAGTCCCACTCAGTGATAGTGAGATCCCAGTCTCACCCAGTGATAGTGAGATCCCAGTCCCACTCAGTGATAGTGAGATCCCAGTCCCACTCAGTGATAGTGAGATCCCAATCCCACTCAGTGATAGTGAGATCCCAGTCCCACTCAGTGATAGTGAGATCCCAGTCCCACTCAGTGATAGTGAGATCCCAGTCCCACTCAGTGATAGTGAGATCCCAATCCCACTCAGTGATAGTGAGATCCCAATCCCACTCAGTGATAGTGAGATCCCAATCCTACTCAGTGATAGTGAGATCCCAGTCCCACTCAGTGATAGTGAGATCCCAGTCCCACTCAGTGATAGTGAGATCCCAGTCCCACCCAGTGATAGTGAGATCCCAATCCCACTCAGTGATAGTGAGATCCCAGTCCCACCCAGTGATAGTGAGATTCCAATCCCACTCAGTGATAGTGAGATCCCAGTCCCACTCAGTGATAGTGAGATCCCAATCCCACTCAGTGATAGTGAGATCCCAGTCCCACCCAGTGATAGTGAGATCCCAGTCCCACCCAGTGATAGTGAGATCCCAATCCTACTCAGTGATAGTGAGATCCCAGTCCCACTCAGTGATAGTGAGATCCCAGTCCCACTCAGTGATAGTGAGATCCCAGTCCCACTCAGTGATAGTGAGATCCCAATCCCACTCAGTGATAGTGAGATCCCAATCCCACTCAGTGATAGTGAGATCCCAGTCCCACTCAGTGATAGTGAGATCCCAGTCCCACTCAGTGATAGTGAGATCCCAGTCCCACTCAGTGATAGTGAGATCCCAGTCCCACTCAGTGATAGTGAGATCCCAATCCCACTCAGTGATAGTGAGATCCCAATCCCACTCAGTGATAGTGAGATCCCAGTCCCACTCAGTGATAGTGAGATCCCAGTCTCACTCAGTGATAGTGAGATCCCAGTCCCACTCAGTGATAGTGAGATCCCAGTCCCACTCAGTGATAGTGAGATCCCAGTCCCACTCAGTGATAGTGAGATCCCAATCCCACTCAGTGATAGTGAGATCCCAATCCCACTCAGTGATAGTGAGATCCCAGTCTCACCCAGTGATAGTGAGATCCCAGTCCCACTCAGTGATAGTGAGATCCCAATCCCACTCAGTGATAGTGAGATCCCAATCCTACTCAGTGATAGTGAGATCCCAGTCCCACTCAGTGATAGTGAGATCCCAGTCCCACTCAGTGATAGTGAGATCCCAGTCCCACCCAGTGATAGTGAGATCCCAATCCTACTCAGTGATAGTGAGATCCCAGTCCCACTCAGTGATAGTGAGATCCCAGTCCCACTCAGTGATAGTGAGATCCCAATCCCACTCAGTGATAGTGAGATCCCAGTCCCAC
Organism: Pisaster brevispinus; assembly: GCA_023634235.1. Taxonomy (NCBI): domain Eukaryota; kingdom Metazoa; phylum Echinodermata; class Asteroidea; order Forcipulatida; family Asteriidae; genus Pisaster; species Pisaster brevispinus. The sequence goes on along the minus strand of JAMKCF010000015.1, from coordinate 12,807,040 downwards.
TCAGTGATAGTGAGATCCCAATCCCACTCAGTGATAGTGAGATCCCAATCCCAATCAGTGATAGTGAGATCCCAGTCCCACTCAGTGATAGTGAGATCCCAGTCCCACCCAGTGATAGTGAGATCCCAGTCCCACTCAGTGATAGTGAGATCCCAGTCTCACCCAGTGATAGTGAGATCCCAGTCCCACTCAGTGATAGTGAGATCCCAGTCTCACCCAGTGATAGTGAAATCCCAGTCCCACTCAGTGATAGTGAGATCCCAGTCCCACTCAGTGATAGTGAGATCCCAGTCTCACCCAGTGATAGTGAGATCCCAATACCACTCAGTGATAGTGAGATCCCAGTCCCACTCAGTGATAGTGAGATCCCAATCCCACTCAGTGATAGTGAGATCCCAGTCCCACCCAGTGATAGTGAGATCCCAGTCCCACCCAGTGATAGTGAGATCCCAGTCCCACTCAGTGATAGTGAGATCCCAGTCCCACTCAGTGATAGTGAAATCCCAATCCCACTCAGTGATAGTGAGATCCCAGTCCCACCCAGTGATAGTGAGATCCCAGTCCCACCCAGTGATAGTGAGATTCCAATCCCACTCAGTGATAGTGAGATCCCAGTCCCACTCAGTGATAGTGAGATCCCAGTCTCACCCAGTGATAGTGAGATCCCAGTCCCACCCAGTGATAGTGAGATCCCAATCCCACTCAGTGATAGTGAGATCCCAGTCCCACCCAGTGATAGTGAGATTCCAATCCCACTCAGTGATAGTGAGATCCCAGTCCCACTCAGTGATAGTGAGATCCCAATCCCACTCAGTGATAGTGAGATCCCAGTCCCACTCAGTGATAGTGAGATCCCAGTCCCACCCAGTGATAGTGAGATCCCAGTCCCACTCAGTGATAGTGAGATCCCAATCCCACTCAGTGATAGTGAGATCCCAGTCCCACTCAGTGATAGTGAGATCCCAGTCCCACCCAGTGATAGTGAGATCCCAATCCCACTCAGTGATAGTGAGATCCCAATCCCACTCAGTGATAGTGAGATCCCAGTCCCACCCAGTGATAGTGAGATCCCAATCCCACTCAGTGATAGTGAGATCCCAGTCCCACTCAGTGATAGTGAGATCCCAATCCCACTCAGTGATAGTGAGATCCCAGTCCCACCCAGTGATAGTGAGATCCCAATCCCACTCAGTGATAGTGAGATCCCAGTCCCACTCAGTGATAGTGAGATCCCAATCCCACTCAGTGATAGTGAGATCCCAGTCCCACTCAGTGATAGTGAGATCCCAGTCCCACCCAGTGATAGTGAGATCCCAATCCCACTCAGTGATAGTGAGATCCCAGTCCCACCCAGTGATAGTGAGATTCCAATCCCACTCAGTGATAGTGAGATCCCAGTCCCACTCAGTGATAGTGAGATCCCAATCCCACTCAGTGATAGTGAGATCCCAATCCCACTCAGTGATAGTGAGATCCCAATCCCACTCAGTGATAGTGAGATCCCAATCCTACTCGGTGATAGTGAGATCCCAGTCCCACTCAGTGATAGTGAGATCCCAATCCCACTCAGTGATAGTGAGATCCCAATCCTACTCGGTGATAGTGAGATCCCAGTCCCACTCAGTGATAGTGAGATCCCAATACCACTCAGTGATAGTGAGATCCCAGTCCCACCCAGTGATAGTGAGATTCCAATCCCACTCAGTGATAGTGAGATCCCAGTCCCACTCAGTGATAGTGAGATCCCAATCCCACTCAGTGATAGTGAGATCCCAATCCCACTCAGTGATAGTGAGATCCCAGTCTCACCCAGTGATAGTGAGATCCCAGTCCCACTCAGTGATAGTGAGATCCCAGTCCCACTCAGTGATAGTGAGATCCCAGTCCCACTCAGTGATAGTGAGATCCCAGTCCCACTCAGTGATAGTGAGATCCCAGTCCCACTCAGTGATAGTGAGATCCCAGTCTCACCCAGTGATAGTGAGATCCCAGTCTCACCCAGTGATAGTGAGATCCCAGTCCCACTCAGTGATAGTGAGATCCCAGTCCCACTCAGTGATAGTGAGATCCCAGTCCCACTCAGTGATAGTGAGATCCCAGTCCCACTCAGTGATAGTGAGATCCCAGTCTCACCCAGTGATAGTGAGATCCCAGTCCCACTCAGTGATAGTGAGATCCCAGTCCCACTCAGTGATAGTGAGATCCCAGTCCCACCCAGTGATAGTGAGATCCCAGTCCCACTCAGTGATAGTGAGATCCCAGTCCCACCCAGTGATAGTGAGATCCCAGTCCCACTCAGTGATAGTGAGATCCCAGTCCCACTCAGTGATAGTGAGATCCCAGTCCCACCCAGTGATAGTGAGATCCCAGTCCCACTCAGTGATAGTGAGATCCCAATCCTACTCAGCAATAGCAAGATCTCAATCATTTTCAGATAACAGTGCAATCCTTCTAACATTTCATGATAAAACAGTTCTTTTTCTCACTCAGCTGAGATCAACAGTAGCTCATTTGAATTGTTTATGTACCGACACTACCACTTCCATTTATAACATTCAGAAAGTACAAAAACAGAATCAAATTTAAAATCTTACCATAAAGTTCTTTCTTGCCCAGTTTCTCGGCCCAGTAACCAGCTAGAACAGTGTGTGCAGAGCCTGAATAAAGGCAATTAATTAGACGTATCAGTGATGATCTCTTTAATAAGGGAATAAAAGAGTAGGTGACAAGGTCTTAAACGGCCATTTAAAACGTGGCCGCATCCATGTGTGAAAAGACCGAGCCTTATGTAGGTAGAGTGAGAGAAGCAAGCTATGGTCAAAGTCTTGTTCAAGGACACATGCATCATAACGATCCAGGGGTCGATTTCACAAAGCACTAAGATTCATCGTAAGATGAGTTGTCAGTATCACCATAGTGATTTGTATTGTGACATCACACTTTGCTTAGCAATTAGGAGTGGTTTGGAGTTAAGATCAATCTTAACTCTTTGTGAAATCGAGCCCTGGTGCACTAGACCATTCAGTCTCAACACTATTTGATGCAAATGACAGGGTCATCTAAACTTTTCTAGTGTCTGGATCAACTTACCTGTAACAGGATCTTCTGGGATACCGTTCCAGGGAGAAAAATACCTCGAGATGAAATCATACTGTCGGCCTTCTGCGTCCGTGGCACCGTTGTCACAGTTACCCTTTAGCGTAACTATAACACCCCGGACATGGGAAGCGTTAGGGGCAGCCATCATGGCTGCACAGTCTGGTTTCAGACTCTCCAAAGTGTCTCTGTTGAATAGGACAAAACAATACATAGATTTGTTAAGACTGGTTCCTCTCTTTTGAAATGACGGCATTTCACCTAACTTGTATCATAACAGATGTTAATTTTGCATCGGGGATAAAGAATATTAATTTTGGTTTTACCCTTACACCGATGTATGTTAGCACTGTATACTCAGTACTTTCCCAAGTTCTGTGGAAGAACTCGGGAAAGTACTGAGTATACGGTGCTAACACACATTGATGCAGGGTAAAAAACCAAAATTAATATTGTATCATAACATTATGACTTTCTGTTCTACACAGCAAAGTCAGCATCCTGCCAGGCTGTAGCACAGTTCATAAAACAGTGTCGAGGCCGAGCAGTCTAGTGCATCAGAATCAAGTTCATGAAGTTCTGGTGTTCAGGTCCAAGTCATGGCACAAACATCCCTTGTCATCCGCCAGATCGGACGTAAAACTGATTGGTCCTGAGTGTTGTGTATTAAAACATGTAAAAGAACCTTACTCAAAGAAAAAGAGAAGCCTGTTTTTTTTCTACCTCATTTCCGAATCAGACAGGCAGAGAAGAAGTTCCTTATTGGCCCCAGGTGTGTATTGAACACCGGCCGGTAACAAAGGACCCAAAACAGCCTGAGACGTATTTAAAAGAAACAATTCAAATCATAGGAAGAAAAAAAAGGTGTCTCTGTGATTTTGTTCAAATCTCGCACAAGAGAGGCTCAATTGAACAAATATCGCATCTTGGACTCATTGAGTTGCATAAACCGGGATAGATTCAGTGAGTTACAGAATCCCCAAACTACCTGAAATTACCATCCTGCGAAAATAACAGAAACTAGCCACAGGGACCATTTTGAAATTGTCACGTCTTTATAGAGCAATTTCCTTAAAAGAAATAACAAGTTCTGAAGGGGTTGTTGGAAGCATTGTTACTTTTCACAATACATGGAAATACCCCAAATTGTGCCAGAGCCAGTCACATTGGTGCAGTTTCAAAACAAAAGAGAGAAGAATTGCCATTCAACAAGTCTGTTGTCTGTAATAAATCTTCATCTGATTGCCACAGTGCCACGACTGTTGACTCCGTGACGCTCATAGAGAGGGGCCAGACTGCTGTGCATCTCCCCTCAGATACATGTATATTGGTCTGAATGAACAACTACTGAAGCAGAATTTGGTTTATCTGTTTATATGACTGCTAAACGACACCCTCCCCCCCCCCCACCACCACCACCACCACCACCACCACCACCACCACCACCACCACCACCACACACACAGTTACATGTACATGTACTGTGTACAGTGTAAAAAAAACTCCAGTTTACGAGTTCAAATAAGAATGTCCTTGCCTACATCCAATGGCTAATTTAAACAACTCTCATTCTCCAGAAATTTGGAAGTTTTAATACCTTGTCTCAGAGTCGGAAAGCCTAAGCAGCAGTTTTTTAGTCGTTTCTGAATAAAAAACTTCTTGAGGTTTATAGTCACCAATAGTTACCTGTAAACAAATTGAGAGCCATCAATTTCAGTACAGTTATATTCATCTATAAACTGCAATTAATCGAAGCCGGCCAAAATCCAACTGTATATTTTGTTTGATTCTGTTGGACTAGGGACGATACTAAACTGAATATAAAATATGCGGATCAGTTGCCAATTTAGATTGATCCCCAAAACTGTGTATCAATCTTAATTGTTTGGGTTTGAACAAAGAAAAATTGACTGGAGTGGGACTTGAACCAACAACCTCCCGATTAACGTATCGGCGCTGTACCAACTGAGCTATCCAGCCCTATGATGGCGGTCTCCCTATTAGTCAATAGCTTTGTTCGGGGGTGCCAGTCAGAAGCCATACAACCGTTAACTGCCGTGTAGCCAGTGATCACACCCAAGCTTACGATACAACCTGGCACCCCCGAACAAAGATATTGACTAATAGGGAGACCGCCAACATAGGGCTGGATAGCTCAGTTGGTAGAGCGCCGGTACGTTAATCCGGAGGTCGTTGGTTCAAGTCCCGCTCCAGTCAATTTTTCTTTATTCAAACCCAAATTATTAAAAAATTTATCGTCAGTTTCCCTTGTGGTTTATTACTTGATATTCAATCTTAACTGCTAAGCAAAGTGTGATGTCACAAAACAAAGGTGATTACTACTGACAACTCGTCTTAAGATGAATCTTCAAAGTGCTTTGTGAAATCGAGCCCAGGCACATGACCGAAAATCAAGAGTCCAGCAATTTGGATGTTGAGTTACTATAACGGTGTTGGATTTTGTTGATTGAGCAAGGATTCAAGTAAATTACTTTGGGGAACAAAGATATTGACTAATAGGGAGACCGCCAACATAGGGGCTGGATAGCTCAGTTGGTAGAGCGCCGGTACGTTAATCCGGAGGTCGTTGGTTCAAGTCCCGCTCCAGTCAATTTTTCTTTGTTCAAAACCCAAATAAAATATAATTATTTTATTGTATTTGAAGGTCAACTTACCTGAATTAATTCTGATAGAGGTGCCTCATCCTAAACAAACCAAGAGAACATAAAATATATAACCATATTTTATAATTCGGATTTGAATATTAGGGTCAGACTTTTGGTGGAGTTGTGTTCAGTCAGCCGTAAGGCAACAAGGTGCAGAGTGTAAAAGGTCAGTCATAAAGGTGTCAACTTGCTGAAAAAATGTACACAGCAATACTGCAATTTACTTTGCTTAGGGTAAAAAATAGTGGGACATAAGTTGCATCAATGTAAACTACACTATAGCATGAACGGGTGGTTATCTATCCGTTTAAGAAGTAGGTCTCATACTTCAAACGTAGCCCCCCAATACCTTGCAGGAAAATACTTAATAACTAGCGCTTAGAAACATACGTATTAAGCGCTCTATAAATGTTGTAATTATTATTATTATTATTATTATTAAGCACAATACACTGCGCTTACTAAATTTTGATGGTTACCAGCTTAAATTGTCCGAGAAAGTGTTTGAGAAAGTCAGAATGATAAACTACCTCTTTTGATGGTTTATTCAGAGGGAAGTCTAAGCCGATGGATTTCCCCTCTCGACTCGCGATCAGCTCCCCACTCTTGGATTGAAACCTGATGGCATCGCACCGGTTACCAACGACGTAAAACAAGGCTGCCGCAGATGCCAGGGTCGCGTGGCCACATAGATTAACCTCATTGGTGGGTGTGAACCAACGAATTTTCACCCGACTTGCTGCATGAAAGAAAAGGGATTTACAATCTGGTAGGTCGTAAAATAATAGTTACCTGTAGGTAACTCATGACATAAAATGCCAAGTAATAAACCACAAGAGAAACTGACTGGGTAGAGCGCAGGTACGTTAATCCGGAGGTCGTTGGTTTGACAGGTCCCGCTCCAGTCAAATTTTCTTTGTTCAAACCCAAATACATCAAATGCCAGTGCATCTAGTGACACACTCCAGTACACTGGGCACTCACACACAAGGGGCAGCCCACACAATAACTCTGAGCCCACCAACCACAACTCTCCTTTCAGCTGTTCAGAAGAACCAATCAGAGCAGTGACTGAGTCTATACTGAAACCTCTGAATCCCTATAAAGAGACCAGCACCTTAAACAGTCTTCAGTCTCCTGACGATGACTACAGCAAGCCTAGTGGGGACGTCAAGACCAATTAAGAACTCACTCCACACACGGCAATGAAATTAATAACAAGAAGTCCCCTTGACATGCTTGATTCACTAGCGAGAGTGTTAGTCCCGGCCGATTTCCTACCTCGGGTAGTAGTCAATAAGCAGGACAGTTCTTTTCAAAACTAGGTATAGTCTCCCGAATTCACTCCGCGGCAGTGAAATAAATCACAGGAAAAGTTCTTCAAAAAACAAATCTACACAGCAACGACAAGCAGATTACATATGTTGTTCCCGCAAACTGATTTACATTGTATGGGTACCTTTTAAAAAGTTGAGAAAAAGGTAACATTTTTTTTCAAATCTTAACCCAATTTGGCTCCGTCTTTGACTGCCGGGAGGATTGAGGGTTTCGACTATCACAACTTTGGGATGGGATGGACTCTTGTATTTACCATTCTGAAATGATTCTTCTGGTTCAACTGTCTGTAAATAAGCCGTCTCCGATAGATTCATCTCGGCTGCAATTTTCATTTTAGTCTCATCTGGAATATCCTAAACAAAAATCAATCAAAAATTTAACGAAAAGAATAAAACGCTCAGTCACAAATAAGTTTGAATTCCATTGCTGTCTATATTCATCGATGTAATAATAATAATAAATAAAACTAGTTCTTATATAGCGCATTTCACAATAACGTCTCAATGCGCTTTACATTAGTGCCCTGGTCATTGGGCCAATAACATTCCTGTAATCTTTCTCAGCTCCCTTGGGCATGTTGGGAGTATACAGCCCGGGCTGCCGTGGCGCTCCGAAGGCTTTTTCAAACACAATATCAACCTCTACCCTTGCAGGTACCCATTTATACCCCTGGGTGGAGAAAAGCAATTATATAGTAAAGTATCTTGCTCAAGGATACAAGTGTCATGCCGGGATTCGAACCCACACCCCGATGACGTAACCATCGAAACTTGAATTCGATGCTCTAAACCACTCGGCCACATGAGTGAGTGTAAAAAAAAACACCCTGATCTGATTTAGGCCCACTTGCTTCTACTCTACAATTTTACAACATTCTTTCCGACACACCAGCCACCAGCAACCAATCTCACTCAGTCATGCCACCCCCCCCCCCCAAAAAAAATGAATCTGCTCATGCAGGTAGAGATTTCTACCTCCATCACTGAAATTGTGTCATTATGGGATGTATTGCTCATGTTTAGTACATGATCATAATGATGACGATTGAAAATTGAAAATTGAAATTTGAAATTTGAAAATTGAAATTTTGCTATTTATTTTATGTTTCATTGCTACTTAGTAGTACTAGTACTACGCACATGCGGGGGGTGGGGGATACAGCTTTTTAATAATATTTCAGCCAGCCAGGGTTTTGGGATGCTTATCATCTGTCAGAGTGTCGAATGTCAGCAGTGTCACTATGTCACTGGTCAGTCATGTCAGTGTCAACTGTCAGCATGGTCAGACAATGTCATGTCCGTTTGGCGTTTTTATGAAGTGCATTATTTCTCTTGTTGTTCACTGTCTTTTGAAAATAACACAATTTAAATTTCATTCCCTGTTTGAGTGTATACATTTATGCATCGCAATTTATAAAAGTTATGCTGAGTATACTATTTATCCAAAAGCAACTGACTGCTTCGGTTCGAGTTCGATCATGGAGGTAGAATGTTCGATCGACCGGAACATGCTCATGCTGAACAACGTTACTCGTTAGAAAGAAAAACATAATCGCAATGCTCAAACAAACACTATTCCCTTACCTCATTTAGCAAGCAGATAGCAGCTGGGTTTCCAGCGAAAGGTCTATCCGTGAATGCATCGACTGTCACCACTGGCAACCGTCCTACTTGTCCAGAAACAGCCAAATTTCCAAACTTTTCGGCTGCCATCATGATTCAGACGTCAACTTTTTTAGCGCCAGGCAAAGTTATAATTTAATGTTCTTGAGGGCGCTCTTCAAACTCCGGCGTATATTATTTTGACCACTTTCTGGAGGGGGCGGGGAATTTATTGTTGACACAACTTTTTATCTTGGAGGGTGTAAAAAAGGGTTCGGTTCTACAAAAAGCTTCTCTGAAAGTGACAACTTGAACTTTTTAAAAGCTGGTTTATCTCTGTTCTCCCCAAACCCGAACCTTAAACATGATGATTATTGTGGGAGGGGTTGGGGGGGGGGATATCAAGGTTTCTTGTACGAGGTACACAATTTTAATGGTAAATATTTTATTCACAGTATGGCATTACTACCACACTGAACACCAGAGTTCAACATACACTTTTAAACCAATGTTTGTCAAATTTAACAGAAATATTATTACAACAAATTGAAAAAGCTGTATAATTAATTTCAATTTCATAAATAGTACACAAAGTTCTGTGAAGTTTTAAGGACAACTAAAATATCCAAGAGTGTATACAATGTGGATACTTTCACATAAATAACCTAGCGGTAGAATGTTTGCATTATTGTAAAATACAATCTAGTAAGGTTTGCGAAAACACTGTGTACACGAAATATCTCTCCGTGAGTTCTGTAAACATGGTAAAGAACCGCTGGTGTAACAAGTTTTTGACAAATTTTGGGTTGAACAAAAAAAAAAAATTGACTAATTTGAACGTACCACCCCTGGACTAAACAGGTCAGCGCTCTACAACTGAACCAGCTAGCCCTAACGTTGGTCGACTCCCTATTTTGTTAATATCTTTTTGGGGGATATTCCTTAAGAGAAAGCTATAAGTATAAGCTACAAATATACTCCAAACATCCTAAGAATATCAGGCCTGGAATTTTATCGTTTTAAGAGTGCAAGGCCATTTCCATTTTGCAAAAAGCATACCTCCATTGCAAAATCTTAAAAATCACGGCCAAAACCAGGGTAAACAGAGACCAAGGCTTCCATGTAATTACAGGCCTGGTCTACATTTAATTATTGCTTCTTCGAAAATTGGAAATAAGTATTTCTAACAACTTCTCCTTTCCATAAACAAATAAAATAAAAATAAAATACAAAATAAATAAATAAATAGATAAATACATAAAAAAGTAGAACAAAAAAATAAACAAATGAACAAACAAATAAATAAAGAAATAAAATTGAGATCGAAAAAAGTGCCGAAATGGATCACGGTACACAACACAACACTGTCAGGTTATGCCACTGTCCCTTACTCAGAAGGATTGTAACTCAGACTTTCAAATACAAACAACTCCAAAGAAGTAACAAACAAATTTCCCAATCATTGTTTCACTGAAAAGGTACAACAATTTTCAGGAAAACGGTTAAATTGTACGATTCTGTACAATTTGCAAAACATTGTTAGTTTGTTTAAAACAAACAATCCTATCCAATTGAAAAAAGTTTAACTAATCAAAGATTTTGTTGAGATAAATACAAAAGCGTTAAAAGGACACTGAGAGAAACAAAAAAGAAAGTCATTATATGACTTATATCTCATAATTATAACTTAGTACCAGTCATAAACATCATGACATACATGTATAGACTTATAAATAAGAGAATAAATACGACTGATATAACATAAATATGACTCAATTGGCAAAAGTCATAATAATGAATTATGCTAGTTCGTAACTATGAGATATAAGTCATAGTTATGACATAAGCTTTAACACTACCATAGATGATGAATTCTGATTGGAGCTACAAACATATATTATTTACACTTTAGGTATCTATTGCAAAATAACCCAATTATTGTAAGTTTCCAACTTATATCAGTTACCAAAGGCATATTTTGGAGTCTCTTGACTAGAAATAAGTTTCTGACATAGAAGTTCACCGACCAAAACAATTCAGAGAGCTACGTAAAAACCAGAAAGAGTTTGTGACTTTGGTACAAAACTCAAAAGCTCAATTTCCCAAAATGTACAGCCTTCCATTCCTATTCATGTAATGATACTTAATAGTTTTAATTCTAATAAAATTATTGGATTGATACCTCGGCATTACAAAACTATAAAATAAAGTCGGTCAACACTTTTCGTTAGTTTGCCAAATCTGAGCCAGCTGCGGTTTGGTTGGAACAGCTCCCTCAGGCACAATCAAACTCGCAAAAATGCCTACTCAATGACCAAAGCTCATACATGTTTCTGGTTGGCATTCGTCAAAACATGCAAAAATTTACAGATATTAAGGGCTAGTACCATCGGCAGTGTCAATTTAAAAAGCACCAGAAACAATGAGTGCAACTACTTCAAAATCAACACTTTGTTCCTTTTGACTAGATTTTGGATTGTCATTATTTTCAGACGCTTGAGCGAGGCAAACCCTAAACTTTCATAGTTAGCTGCTTTTTTACGAGGCCGTAACACTATTATGTAAGACTTACAATTTTACCATCAAATAGCGCCCTCTTGTGTTCGAGCATAAGGTCTATTCCAACTGCAGAAGATGAAGTTTATAGCTGAGCATCCACAGAAAATGCTTCAGTTTTGCATTTTTTGTTAGCTGAACAGTAAAATTGAAGTAATATAATGAAGAAAATTGTAACCAGAATAGACTAGCTCCCAGTACTTGGGAAAATCTGTGTTTTCCTGGCACATTTCCACATGGCCTCCAAAATGCGCGAGAGCCCCAGCTCCTTGGACTTGTCCAGTCCTCTCTGTACTCGGTTTTTGACAACTCCTACGAATTCCTTGTTGCTTAACTTCCCATCATCTAGGAAAGGAAAACAAAAAAGGGAAATAAATTGTACAAGTTTAGAGATTTTTGATTTGTATGGAGTTCATGCATTCATATACACTCATTATGACACACACAGTCAGGGCAGATTATTTCACTTTCGAGAATGTTTCACAACAACACTATGAAACAAAAGTTTTATTTTAATTAAGATAGATAGATAGCAGATGTGTGTGCATGTGTTCTAATGACTTACCAAGATGATAGTCTCTGATTGGTTAAAAGTAAATGTCAGGTATTTCTCTGAAAATGAAAAAACCTTACTCACCATTTTCATCAAAGAGGGTAAATACAATGTCTAGTACCCTGTCACTCAGCTGTACATGAGCAACCATGTTCCCAACATGCTTCAAGGTATCTGTGTAAAGATGGATGGAAGTATCAAGGGTGTGGTGCAAATCAAAAGCTGGAAGATTGTATGGACAAAAGCTTGCTAAGCACAAAAACAGGTTACCAGCCATAAATCTACAATGCTTACACTGTTTTGACTGGTGTCCACTGTCTTTTCACTAAGCAAGGAATTTTGCTGAGCAGTATTTTCTACTCGCAAGCCCCCTTGATAGTAATGGTAGTAAGCATCCTACAAAAATTATTTCATCTGAAATTTCCCTGTTGATTAAAAATCAATAAAAGATTATGTCGGAAAATTTGAATCTCTAAAACTCACCTCAAGCCAAGTTTTGGAGATTCAAATTCCTGTGATGTTCATTATGAATGATTTGCGAATTAAGATGTGGTTGGTACCCACTGTCACCTTGCTCAACATGGATGGATTCCACATTCTTAATGAAAATACCTTGACAGCTTTTCAATGTTTTCTCAGCAAGTAGACAATGTAATCAGCTGAAACTTGTGCAGTGACTTTTATTGTATGTTTCTTGATAACTTTGCCAATAAATCAGCATCACGTTGACGAAAAAAACCCCAATCTACATATTGTTTGGCCCTACCTTCATGACCTTTTAACAGCTTTGTAAAATTGGGCAACTGCAGTGATTAGTGTCTATGTTGGGCGCAATCTTTGAAGATGGCCTTTTTAAAAATTCGGGCAAGCCAATTTTAAAATTTGCGTGCGCGCATTTTTTGAACTGAAGTTTGTCCACACAAATAAAAATTGCGCGGCTGGGACACGAAATTGACACGAACTACATAGTTTGCATAAACAATTTCCTTCCGAACAAGCGTCCTATCGCGGTTGTTCGTGACAAGCTGAATAACTGCAAGTGCAAATATGGAGGAAGCCTTTGAGGAGTTTTGCAAGGGAAATTACCGATCAGATTCGACAACAAGCTTGACCATAAGACAAGAAAAAGGGGAGAGGATTATTAATTATCTTAAAGGAATTCCCCTGCAAGAGGCTCCTTCGGCGACATTTAGAAATTTCGTGAAAAGGAGAGCCTTCCAAGTGTTCAACTTTCCACTACTGGAGTTACACGTAAGAAATTAGGAACTTACAGTTCGTGAGCATTCCTGTTTTTACAACATTCTCCAAGTTTTTGAACAAAAGAATCGCTTTAGCCATACGTAAAAATCCAGCATCTTGCTACTACGAACTTACCTTTTTAAACTATTGAGGTAAAATTTCTTCATACAGCTTATATTTCACGACAAGTGGTGAAGACTACATTTGAACGACAAAGATCGCGCGGTGTTCAAAGTTTGCGCCAGAGCTACCCTGCGCAAATTTTTAAATCATGCAAGGAAACAAAGATTGCGCTGTAAAAAATGGCATACCGCGCGAATTAAAAAAAAGGCCATCTTCAAAGATTGCGCCCAACATCTACAGTCTACACTTACCTTGATCAATAGCTGCACCAGCCACATGGTAGAATGATAATGCTGTATCTACATCGTGTATGCTACTCAAAAAACGCTGAAGGGCCATAAACTCCTGCAGTGTTATTCCCTGCAGTCAAAAACACAAAGAATTGACCCCCGTGCTCCAACGTCACAATGGCACGCTCGCCATTTTGAAAATCGCATTGCGCAGAAAAATGATGGTTAGCGTGTAAACAACGCATCGCATAAAATGCCCACTACAGACGAACCTGGATATCTTCAAAATACACCTCAAATCCTACTTGTTTTCACAATCTTATTTGTAGGTAGATTATACTTTTGTTTGTCATTATGTCTTGTATGTAAAGCGCATTGAGAGTTCTCCCAGTACTGAAATGCGCTCTATAAGAATGTAATATTATTATTATTATTACACTCTACAACATTCGGAAAATTGGCTCCCAAAATGGTAACAAAAGATTGTTGTGTTTCACATAAAGGTCGAAAAAGGACTTAAAAACAAAAAAACAAAAACAAAACCAAACTAGACATAAGTTTTTGTTCCGTAACAAAAACAAGGTGTTCGGTGTAGACATTTTCGAGTAAGCAGAGGTAGTGTTTTCAAAGAGAAAACCGAAAAAACATAACTTAATACGTCAGATAATATTTCAGAGCGGGATAAAAGCATGAACAGTTGTTTGTTAAAATGTCAAGACAAGGTCACCAACATATTCTTTTCTGTGAAGTATGTGAAAACTCTGCCAAAGGCTTCTAGTAAAACTGTATTTTGAACTGTTTTTAACCCACCGCAAGATGGCGGTCTTAATTTTGTTTTTAACCAGACCCTTGTCAGACTGCAACATTGTTAAAATCAACTCCAAAAAAGTTGCCACTTTTAATTACAATGCACTTTCGGTTTTAACTGGAAGTAAAAGACACGTAATTTCATGCAAACAATTAAAATCGAAGACCTATATTACCTTTGTAAAATCCCGCAAAATAAGCAACCCAGGGTCTCTTACCCATTTAACATTTAAATGACGTAGATTTCCGAGGCAGCATCTGTCACAGAGCGAGCAAATAATAAAATTCCAGAGCGGGACAAAAGCATTAACAGTTGTTTGGTATAGCGCCATCCTCTGAAATGTTTCCGTTACGTGGGACTGTACACACAGGCTTCGTGGACTTGGAACCTTATGGTTTTCATTACGTGGGACTGTACACACAGGCTTCGTGTTGCACACACAGGCTTCGTGGACTTTGAACCTTATGAATAATGGAGCGGACAGTCAGTTACAGCGCTTTTCTCCATACACGAATTAACTGCGGTTAATACTAGCATTGGCTGTAACACCCATTTAGGACCAGAAGTTAAGGTCATATTGGCATCATTTCTGTGCAAAAGTTTCGGAAGGATGACAGAACTACAATCTGATGTAAAATTTATGATGAAATGATCAGTAGTTTTTGAGATATGAATTTTTTTAATATTCAACTTCCGGTTTGAACCGGAAGTCAAGGTCAAATGAGGTCGCGTTCAGTGTAGCGTTTTTAGAGTCATACCAGGCCTATCCGATGATGTATAGATTGTGAAAATCCATTGTGTTGTTTTGGAGTTATGATTTTTTCAAATATTAAACTTTGATTTAACGTAACTCGACACCTGATGACGTCATCATGACGAAACCAAAAATGGTTTCATCTACTAATGAATATCTAACTATGTGTAAAGTTTCAAGTTTATGTGAGCTTAGGAAGTGTGTCTTTGTTAGCGGACAATCGACGGCGAGAAGAAGAAGACGAAGTAAAAAAAAAAAAAAAAAAAAAACAATAACAAGAGGTCTTCGGACTTTTGTCGGAACACCTAATAATTATTCAATACCAAGTTTTAGTGGCACTATTTATTTCTGTAGATTCCTCACCATGTCAGATCTGAAAGAATGTTAATTCTCAACACCTCAGGAACATTTCAAACGAGATACACTTTTTGGCACTTTCAAACTTACGCGTACTTATATCGTTGTTGGTGCAATGATGCAATGATAAGCTCAGATGCTGCCAGCTTCACTTATTTACCAACAGACTATTTTCTAAATCTTTAAAAAAACCTTCTGAACAAGAATTATTATTTTTTTTTTAAATGTAGATACAATTGTAAGTCTGATATGAACACAGTTTTATTTTTTTCAATTTGCGCCTCATAAACGTTTACACACAACCCCATTTAGAAAATCTGACAGACATTGCGGTAAATATAGAAAAGGTAAAAGATACTTACATGTCCTTCTGCGTCCCCAGCAAATTTTTTCTTGACCCTCTTCCTCATCCGCGATTTTCTAGGTTTTGGAATCTGATCTGCGTACACCAGTAGGAAGTTGGCCAGGTTCAGCTCTGTGATCTTTCCATTGGCGGGTTCATACCTTTCAAACTGAAAAAGAGGAAATGGAGGTTTGAACTCACTTCTTGTTTCCAGATTTCTTTTACAATTGTTTGGTTTTTCCTGCTGGAAATTGGATGGGCACCACCTTTAAGAAAAAGAAAAGGACAGGTGGACCTACCTCCATTTTCAGAATCTCTTCCTTCAGATGTTTGTGGAATTTACCAAAGGATTCAAAAGTCAACTTCTTGTCCAGGTTGGGGCCAAAGAAGAACGTGTCGAGAGAGCTGTTGAAGGGTTTGTTCAGAGTGTTTCCAGTGGTCTTTCGGTCACGGTGTTTTTTCCCTGTTGCTGTTTGTGCCCGGATGACATCTGTCACCTACAAGTGAAAAAATGGATTACAAAATGAAGTTGTTAATTAGACCGAACGGCCGCCTCTAATGTTCTCAGCAAAGAGGCGAGTGCAAGAATTCTAGCATGCCACGGGCGATTATCGAAGGTGGCTTGGGGACAGCAGAGTCTTGTTGTGCCTAGAGGGAAAGAGGACGACCAAATCAATGGAAAATTGTAAACACCAGTGCTAAAACCTACCATGTGGGTGTCTTCACTTTCAATATGCATTGTGGTTTCATTAATACCACTAGTTTTTCACTGCTAAAAATGTTTGGATTTTTCACTCAGACTAGTCCCGCAGCAAGGCCTAGTGATGGTTCAGATAATCCCATCAGTTAAAAGTACCTCCAGAAATACTTTCTGAAGTCTGTTTCTTAAATCCTTAATCAAGGTGTCTTCACCTGTTGGAATTCATCATAAGATACGTCGCCATCCCCGTTGATGTCAAACAGACGAAATGCAATCTCAAAGTGTCTCTCAGGAGCTATAAAATAAAATATAAAAATGGTGAGAACCAATCTAACGTTTGTACACACTAAAGCCGTGTCCACATTGGCCTTATTTTGGGTAAACTAACCGAGCAAATGGGTAACTTGACCATTTTAAGTCCAATGCGGACAGCCCAAGAAGTTTCCCTCCCAGGTAACTTACCCGACCTGAATGGGTAGTTTAACCGGCCCACTTCTGCCCAGTTACATTGACCAGGTCAGTTTAACCGAGCCGAAAAGTCCAGTGCGAACGCAATCTGGGTAAAAGCCGTCCCGGTAAAAAGCCATATCCGGTCCCCCGGATTTACACGCACATGTTTACACGGAAGCTCGGTTGCACTCCTCGCATTCTCACTGTCATGCACCGCGGTCAAAGGTCACTGTGATAGCGCTCTCTTGTGTTTGTCTTAAGTTAGTCAGCTAGTTTCACCGGTCGTGTTGGTTAGTTTACCGACGTCCTTAATCCAAGTGCGGGAGCTGGAAAGTTTCACGAACTAAAATGTTAGCCACGATTTCGGCATAAAATTAATCCAATGCGAACACGGCTTAAATTAAACATACGTACAATAAAAACTTTAAGAAATTCTGTTTATAAATGTGACTTGTAGCAAGTTCTGGTGGCCGAGTAAGCGGGAATTTGGGTTTGAATCCCAGTGGGGTCCCAGTGGGGACACTTGGGTCCACGAGCGAGATACTCTCCACTACAATTGTTACTCATCACCCAGGAGTAAATGGGTACCTACATTGCACACTGATTGTTAGCATCGAGAAAATTCACTTCTCGTCAGCTTTTTGTGTGAAGTATTAAACCCAGGCTTTAACAAACTTACTTGACAAGACTGTGATCAGAAACATGTAGTCAGCGAAGGAGATCAATCCACACTCCCCGAGCATCCCAAAAATACTGTCCTCGTCAAACTTCTGGTTCTTCAAGTTCAGTTTCTACACAACATTAACAAAAATTATTTTTTAGAAAATCACTCAAATTATTTCTTTCAGTTACAAAGAAAATTTCTTCAGCTGTGTCAGTACTTCTCAGGAAAGATTTGGTGAAAAATTTCCACAACCCTTTGTCATAAACCCTTCTACTCTTGGTTAAAAATTTTCAGTAACTTGATCTACCATTTGAAACCATTCAACAAGTAATCATTCCCAAATCAATATGTTTTTACAAACCTATTACTTTGACATTCACCAAACACCAATGTCAAAACTAAGAGAGGTTTTGCGGTAACACCATGTGAAAATCTCTTTTGAGTAGTGTAGGTTCTGAAAAGAACCGGTGGTTAACGACTCAACGTTTCGACCAGTATGTTCTGATAGTCTTCAGGAGAATGCTGGACTCTGTTGCTGGATGCTGCTGATGTACTGCCTTGTACAGGATTAACTGGTAGTTGGGCTTGGCTTGGTGGTGCGCGAAGGCGGGAACAGGAACTGGATAAGCTGGGCTTAGCTCGGTGAAGCATGTAGACTGGAGCTGGGACTAAACCTAAACTGAACATAGCCCAGCATTCTCCTGAAGACGATCAGAGCATACTGAGTGAAACCTTGAGTCGTTAGCCACCTTTTCAGAACCTCCACTAAAGAGATTTTCACATGGTGTTACCGCAAACCTCTCTTAGTTATACTTCCACCATGCAAAGTCTGACCTAGTAATATCAAAACTCTGACAAAACTTAACTTTCCACATACCTTTGCTTCAACTTTCTTGAACTGATCGAGCCCCAGACCTTTGAACAAAAAGAGAACAAAATGTAAGGTTATAACTGGACATTATTTTCCCGCTCTCTCCACTTTAACAGTGGTTTGCGTCGGGTCAAATGCTAGCCAAACCACCCAAGGACCTGCCGTCGATTTCACCAAACTCTTCCCAACTCAGGATTAATCTTAGGACTTAGGACGAGTCCCAGCCTTGCACTGTAACATGTAAACCTTAAGATTAATCCTAAGTTAGGACTAGTTACTCGTCCTAACTCGAGATAGGATTAATCCTAGCGTTTCGTGAAATTGGCTGCAGGTTGGTAGTTACTCCAGTAACTTGTATATGTATTGGAAGAACAACAAAAGAAGCTTCGGTCAGAAAAAAAGAGAGATTTGCTTGAAAACTTCTTGTGAATGCATGTGTGACAGGTGTAGAATTAATTACCCTTCCACTGTTTATATTTCCCTTTAAGCTCTTCTAGCACCCCTTTAGTTAATTTCGTAGGAATCCTTTCTTGTATAAAACAATGAACCCTCTTGCCTTATCCTTGGTAGTGTGGTTAGTCAGCCCTGTAGTTTTACTTCAGAAAGCAGCCTGGCAGCGCAAGGGAAACACTCCATTTTTATGTGTCTTCATGCTCCAAGTTTTGCCTGCGTCAAGTTTATACTGCAGCTATGGACTCGGTTTTAAAGCCATTTTGATTTCAATCTGTAACTTTCTTTGGCACTGTGTTACACTGTGTTTTTAATGGTTTCTATGGGGTTTTCTGTTATCACTGAGTTCTAGGTTCAGTTTGTTAATTTGATCTGAGTTTAGGGTTCACTGGGTTCTCTTTTGCTAAAGCTAAGGTTTCAAAAAGATCAGTTTTAAGGTCCAAATGTGTTTTTTTACTGTTCTGTTACTATTTTTTTTACAATTACTGGTTTTGCATTTGGTCATTGATTTGTAATCAATAAAGTAATTTTTTTATTGTTTTTTTATTGAGGAAACCTACATTTTGTGTCTCTGTCCCACTTCTTGCTTTACCTCGCGTCTTGACCCTATTCGATCCTTTAGATTAAGTGAGTTTCCCCAAGCGAGCGGTTAGTTTTACTTAGTTTATTCAAGCGGTCCAGCCAGCAAGTGAAAACAAAAAGTAAGGTCAACTGTAGTATTTTGCCTACATTAGCTCAAAGTCAAAGGGATCTAAATTCCTGCAAGCTAGTGCAGGGGTCAAAATTTACACTGGATCGCAGGCCCTAGACCAGTGATTTTGGCATTGGGCCAGTAGTCTCATGACTGGAGTGTCTGCCCGTTTTTGTTTTTTTTTGTTCAAATGCCGATTTTCAGTCTGAAAAAAAAAAATCTTTAAAATTTTGTAAACTGAGATCAATTTTCTTTTAGTGCTGGTTAAAATTAGAACAGTTCCAAAATTAAACTGTGATGATTTTGTTTTCTTATTTCAATTCTGGTCTTGTAAAACTCATTCTGGTCTTGTAAACACTTTGAGCTACAAGCCCTGCAGCCTTGTGGAATTTTGCCCCCCCCCCCAAATTCGAGCCCTGTAGTGACTGAAGTTTTTAAGAGTTAATCCTTAATGTAGCATTACAAAGGTAGTCTCACCTTCGGGTTGCTTCTCGTCTGGAGTGATGCTCCGTATGAAATCTTCTGCCGTCATGAAGATCTCCGAAATGCCGTCATCCGTGACCACCTTCAACGTGGCAAAGTAACGGAATATCTTGTCTGGTGTTGAGTAGGCGCGAATGCGATTTTCATATTCGATAATCTTCATGAAGAAAAAAAACCCCAGAATACACATTTTAATGTATAATACAGTGTACCAGTCACCACAAGCAAAGGCACACTAACTTGCAGTTAGTTCTTACAGATGAGTGACACACGAATCCAAATACATTATTAACCCTAACCCCCATTAGGGTCTCTCTACATACCCTGCCAAATACAACAGAATGCAACACAGTTGAAATGAGAACCATGCCAAATGCAACAAAATGCAACAAGGGATATTGTTGCAATGTGCAGGCATGCTGTTTGTGAAAGGACTGAGCAATGGTGCTTGCCCTGCTAAATGCAACAGTATGCACATGTGTAGTGGTGACTTGTAACTGTTAACTGTTACTGTTATTATACAGTCTTTTGAATATGATTTGAATTATGATTCTTACCTAATATTACATCATACTTCTCAATACTTTTCCCATAAAAAATATTTTGAAATACCCATTATAAGTTGTTCAGATACAATAGAAGCACCCAAACCTATATGAAGTCACTTCACTGCTGAATGCAACAAATTCAGTCAAAGAATGACATCTGAGTTGACTGCCAAATGCAACAGATCACAACAACTATTACCATTTGGTGCATATTGTTGCATTTAGCATGGTTAGGGTTAATGCACACACGTCAAATCTTCTTGCTCACTAGTAAAATACACCAACGCTTATACTAGGCAGAATCACTGCCACAGACGTTGGTGGCGCTATTTTCATACCCAAAATGACCTCATTTTTTGTGACCACCTTTTTTGAAAAGGTTTGACATGAAATATCACATACAATGGTACAAAAAAACAAGCTGGAAACATAGAAAAACAAGAATTGCGAGGTGTAGTTGTCCTTAGAAAGTTTGGTTTGTTATAAAATCATGATTCCTGAAATAAGCGATGTCATTATTCTTTGCATCAAGTGTGCATAAAATTCCCATATGTCTGTACATATTTAACTGCATGTGGTCACATTTATTTAAGCCAAAACGGGCACAGTTTTAAGGCAAAAAGAACGACTTTAAAACTGCGATAATTTCAGAACCGCTTGCCCTTATCTAATTGCATTTTGAAAGCTCTTTCAGAAAAGTGAATTCTGCAACTCTGAAATCAACTTTGGAATTTGATGATTCTACCTACTTATACAGACACAGTAAGCAGTAAAACTTATTATGAACTCTGGGCCCACCAGCAATCTTGACTTGTGAGTTTACCTTTCTATCTCTGAACCCAGGCCCTTTCTTCTTCTTCTGTACCTCTTCTACTTCCTCGTCACTCTGGTCGTCTGTTGCCATGGCAACATCTTCCTCTGATTTCCGGACCTCTTGAGCATGAATTGCCTGTGCCCTGTGCTCAAAATAGCGTTCATTATTAATAAATATAAAGTAATAAAAACCATTTTAGAAATCATTTTTGGGGTGAACAAAGGAAACAGACACCAATGGAACAACATTAACATTTTGTAAATTCGCCGTATTTTTGACCACGTGAGGGCGTATGTGGATAAATTTCACATGATGAAATACAAGTAAACAAACAGGGTTTTTCACTTTTTTATTGCTATTTTGTTATGTATTTCTTCGTTGGTGCAAGAAAACTACAAACAGGCAATTATAATAAGCTAAAACTGCTATTGTGATGCAAGACATTCCCTGATGACAGCGCGCGCCCTCATGCGGTCAAAAATATGGTCAATTGCTGATTACTTTTATGCATGGCTGTCATCAAATTCAAGTACATTCTGGGCAAGTCTAAATAGTAAATATTTCATGGCAAAGATTTCCTTTTTTGAAAGCAAGTCTTTGGTCCACTTGAGACAAGTCCATGTCAAGTCACAGACTCAGGTCACCAACTCTCTGCTCTGTTTTTTTACGGTAGAATGCTCTTCTTTTTTTTCATAAGTCACAACCCACTCATCGCCTCCCCTGACCTCGCCCCCTTTCCTGGTATCCTCACAAACATTCGCACAATCATTCCCAATCATGCACTGAAATGCTGACCTTTCCCACATAATCGCTGCTGTTACCACACCAGCCCCGCCCCCAAAGAGGGACAAGATGTGCTTGATACGAGATGGGGACTGGATGACGACACCAGGGGGCGCACTTGTCAAGCTCCTCCATTGCTGCTGAACGAGGACTTGGAGGGTCCGTCGTGCTACAGATCGGAACATCCTGTTTGGAAACCGTCTCTTCACCTAATCCATCAACAAAAAATAATATTCACGATTGAAATAGCAGGCATGAGCTAAGTAAAAATAAATTAAAAGTAAAGTTGACATACAATTACAAGCACTTTCGCCCACAAACCAAGTTCGAGTTTCTGTTGCAAAATAAATCACCAGTTTATAAATAAGCAAGTTAAGCACATACAAACATGAAATACCCTCAGAATATACAAATAAAGCCATAAAGCGTACATGTATATAACACACCTTTGAATTTCGTTGCTAGAAAGTTAAAAAGGTAAATTCTACCTGATCAAAACATCACCAACCACACGTCCATTGAGCATTTTTCTTCACTGTACTTCGGTAAATGGTACCCGTTTTAAAATCAAGTTTACCCACACATAGTAAATAGGCGATTGTTGTTATTGAATTGAGGTACCAGTCTATATGGGCAGGGTGTCATGTCTGGTTCATCTGCCTCTCACAGAACCATTGTGCATTCAATGCGGTTGAGATATTGCGGAAGAACCAGACTACAACAAACTTGACAGCAAAATGGCGTTCAGATCGATCTTCCGCTTGGACCGCTGCAAACAACAAGCATTTTTTGCTTTTTCTGCGTTCTCAAAATCTGGCAAAAGGGTAAGAAATAATCTTGCTTTATTTGTTGACATTATTCAATAGAAATGTTGGTTATAACTGTTCTTTGATCACCTTGGCAAATACAAATAAATAGATCTAAGTATCACAACAATTGAACAAGGGACCGAGTCCGAGGGAAGGACAAACTTTTAAAAAAGGAAAGCCGGTTTAGTGGACCACCACTGCCGGTCCAAGGTTAGATGCAGGAAGCAAACAGCCGCCAGTAAAATGTTTATCCCCCACCCACCACAGATCTGCTGATCAAAATTAAGATGACAGTGTGATGTGGCAAAAATGCCGTATCCGAGCTTCATTATTTCTCTGTCAATATATTATTTATCACTGTTTATATAGTAAATACTTCAATTATTAATAAACTTATTTATTTAGTAGGTAGCAGCAGTAGCACTGCAGTAGCACTGCCACTAGCAGTACTCCAGTAGTAGCAATCTCTACCCTAGTCTCACTTTTAACTGGTTGATTTCACAGTCACACACAATAAATGGTCAGACATGTCGGAAGGTTTTTTTGGCGTGTGAGCTAAGTTTGCGTGTGACTGTGAGTGTGAGAGAGCTTCTTACGCGCAATGGTGTTCTACTGCTACTGAAAAACTGCTAGTGCTAGTGGTAGGCCTATCATTTTGTTTAAGGTCAATAATATTATAAGGTAATTTACTATAACTATTTACTTCAAAAGAATTGTTTAATAAGGGTTTAATTCATACTGTTGAAAAATAAAAAATTTAAAACCCTAGAAAAATTAATAAGTCAGATATGGCATTTTTTTTTTATGCATTTGATGAAGTTATCCCAGATTGGTTGTCTGTTGTGTTCATTGGAAACTGAGTCCAAGCTCCCAACACTAATGATGTACAAGAATTTAAACTGAGCACTCTGTGCATTTTGTGTGTGACACAGTGCCTTCATATTCACTACGGTACCTTATGGAGACCGAGAACAAAACAGAAAAGGGAAAACAAAGGGTCTCCATAGGGGAATTCTAAAGACTGGGTTGCTCCACAAGGAATTTTGTGTACAAAGTCTATGGGAGGTTCTTAACTACAGGAACAAAAGGAAAGAACAAAAGATGTCTCCACAGGGATGCAAAAACAGGAATGTGTGTACTTTCTCAGTGATCTCGAGACAGAGACACTCCTATCCATCCCACACACCCTCCTTTGTGGGCGAGGCTTAGTGGATCAATGTTGTTTCTGATGCATTTTGTTGTTGTTCATTCAATTCACCAGGATGTTCATCGTTTCCTTCCTGGAAGTTTAAGACTTTGTGCAGCTGCTTACTGTACGGCACCCGGTGATCACGGTGAGACTAAGTCCTGTTCTAATTGTGGTCTGATGTACTTCACAGAGGCAATGAAAGCAATTACCTCCACGCCCTTTGTCATTACATGTACCTCCGTGCCCCTGGTCGTTGCCTCCATGCCCCTGGTCATTGCCTCCATGCCCCAGGTCATTGCCTCCATGCCCCTGGTCATTCATGCCCCTGGTCATTGCTTCCATGCCCCTGGTTATTGCCTTCATGCCCCTGGTCTTTACCTCCTTGCCCTTGGTCACTACCTCCATGCCCTTGGTCATTACCTCCATGCCCCTGGTCGTTGCCTCCATGCCCCTGGTCATTGCCTCCATGCCCCTGGTCATTGCCTCCATGCCCCTGGTCATTGCCTCCATGCCCCTAGTCTCTGCCTCCATGCCCCTGGTCATTGCCTCCATGCCCCTAGTCTCTGCCTCCATGACCCTGGTCATTGCCTCCATGCCCCTGGTCATTGCCTCCATGCCCCTGGTCATTGCCTCCATGCCTCTGGTCATTGCCTCCATGCCCCTGGTCATTGCCTCCATGCCCCTGGTCATTGCCTCCATGCCCCTAGTCTCTGCCTCCATGCCCCTGGTCATTGCCTCCATGCCCCTGGTCATTGCCTCCATGCCCCTGGTCATTGCCTCCATGCCTCTGGTCATTGCCTCCATGCCCCTGGCCATTGCCTCCATGCCCCTGGTCAATGCCTCCATGCCCCTGGTCATTACCTCCATGCCCCTGGTCATTACCTCCATGCCCCTGGTCATTGCTTCCATGCCCCTGGTCATTGCCTTCATGTCCCTGGGTGTTACCTCTATACCCTTAGCCATTGCCTCCATGCCCCTAGCCACTGCCTTCATGCCCTACCGTCATGCCCCTGGTCAGTGCCTTCTTGCCCATGGTCATTGCCTCTATGCCCCTGGTATTGCCGCCTTGCCCTGCTGCCATGCCCCTGGTCAGTGCCTCCATGCCCCTGGTCATTACCTCCATGCCCATGCCCCTGGTCAGTGCCTCCTGCCCCTGGTCATTGCCTTCTTGCCCCTGGTCATTACCTCCATGCCCATGCCCCTGGTCAGTGCCTCCTGCCCCTTGTCATTGCCTTCTTGCCCCTTGTCATTACCTCCTGCCCTTGAAAACATTCCAGTAGGCCAGGTACACATTTGTATTCCATCATAGAGGTCTTGTAAGCTCAATTTGGTGCTGAGTTATCACAGAGTGAAGTATTTTGGAGCATTTAGGATGGTCTCAAGTCACAGACAACAGTGAGTACCAGGCATGCAACTCTTCCGCGTTTCCGCGGATTTCCGCGTTTTTTAAAAATGATCAGCGCTAAAAAAAAAAAAAAAAAAAAAAAAAAAAAAAAAATCGAATTTTTTATATTTTTAAATTATTTTTTTGTTGGCGATTTTTTTTTTAAAGCCTTATATATGCTTGGCAACAACAATGTACAACCACAATAATGTGAAATAAGCCTAGTACATGCTAAGAATGCACCTAAGAGCATAATAAACCTCAACATTTTCTAGGGTACCATTGTGGATCTCATGTCCCTTGGCGTTTTGGCTGCCTCGCTCCGCGCTTGCGTTGTGCCTTTGAAAATTTCCTCTCTTTTTTTCATCGGGCAGTTGCATGCCTGGAGTACGTGGCATTTGGGGGTTGGGGTGTTTGGTGAAATAGTAAAACTACTATCTTGAGCCCTGGAGCATTCTGTTTTAGAATGTAATAGAAAGTAAGCAACTTGTATCTAGATACACATACATGTAGGAAGTAAGCAGCTTGTATCTAGACAGTATTGACTGATTGTGTTGCACTGAATTTAAAAGTTTCCTTGTAAAAGTGTATACATTATTTTCATTGCATTTTTATTTAACCAAACAATTTTTAGTGGAGTTATTGCATGTTACTTGTTTTGTCACCATTGATGAGTTGAATCCTATGTTTTTAAAGAACATAAATTTCTTTTTCAATAGTACACACTGTAATTGTTTTGGGATAAAGAAATTGTTTTTTAACATGTTTAAAGTCATTCACGGATGATTGATAAACGCTATATTATTTTATACTCAGTGCTTTCCCAAGTCCTGTGGAAAAAACTCCACAGTAAGCACATTGTACTACTTGGGTGCAGGGCTCGAATTTGGGGTAAAATTCCACAAGACCGCAGGGCTTGTAGTTAAAAATGTTTAACGGACCAGAGTTCACAAGAAGGAAATCATCATAAGAAAGAGCTTTCTACACAGTTTAATATATGTAAATTGTTTTTATTTGAACAAACACTATAAGAGAAGATTTATTTAATTTGTCTTATGGGTTAGTATAAATACCAGACTCAAGGTCAACATTTGGACATAATTTCTGTTCAAGATATTACAGTTGGCTAAATTATTCAATTGAAAAATACAAGACCTCGGGCATGCCAGGTCACAAGTTTGCTGGCCCGGGGCTAAACTCACTGGCCTCGGGCCAGTGGTCCAGTGTCAAATTCGAGCCCTGGGGTGGGATTCGAACCCATGATTTTTGCCAGCTCTAGAGCAGGTGATCATGTCTTACCACTAGATCACCGAGCGTGCATGGTGACAAGAGGCTGGTTTGAATCCTAGCGGCGGGTACTGTAATTTATGTAGTTCATAGTAGGCCTACATGTATGTTGTTTCCCAAAAGCAAGCAGCAGAACTACATGTATAAAGTACAGCATTTTCTGTGTACACCATGTGCCTTAGTGTTGAGGTAGTACTTGTATGACTCGATATTTATCACACCATCATTAAACTTAATTGCCCGTTAAATTCCTGGACAGAAACTCGTGTTTTTTTCGCGAAAAACA
This sequence comes from Pisaster brevispinus, assembly GCA_023634235.1. Lineage (NCBI taxonomy): Eukaryota > Metazoa > Echinodermata > Asteroidea > Forcipulatida > Asteriidae > Pisaster > Pisaster brevispinus. Next base: position 12,779,967 of record JAMKCF010000015.1, on the reverse strand, counting down.
AAAGGGATACTGCTTCTGAAGTGCAATAATGCTAAATAGTTTGAAAAATTACAAGAATATACAATGCAGGCCTTGAAATTTACACTGGACGGGGTATTGAGTAGCACCTCCCCCTCTAACAATTAATTTGATCTTGCGAGTTCAAGATCCGCTGTTTGAAAACAGTGATGGCAATTATCACTATTTCTCTCCTGACTCCGATGACCGAGTGTGTGATGATGTAGACTAGGTTACCTTGTTTACAATGGAGCGCCTATATTAGGTTTCTGGTCTTGGTTGTATCCATAATACTACATGTAATGCAAGTAACGTGTCTGTTTGTGTAAGAAAAACTCCAAGGTGCCTGTATAGTTCGGGCTGCAAATTTTCGTACTGCCTTTTTTTTTTCGGTCGGGTGATCATACTAAGGGGGTATGATTTTTTTGTTTTTTGTATTTCAAAATTTGATTTATTTCACTTTTATTTTTTGAAAGAGGATGAACGAACGCAAGTTATAAAAGCACGGCTGATGATTTACGAAAACATGCGTAACGAAAACAACGTTGACGTGCGGCACGAATCACATGCGGCACCAAAACCTGGCCTGCAACCCACCCGCAAACCTGGCCGCTCTCCCTTTTGGGTCAAGTTCGCACACAGACCATTCATTATGCATAAATTATTACGCCAATTAAATGGTACAACATCTGGGCCCAATTTTCATTATATCCTGTCAACACGTCGGGTGTGTGTGTACATTCTCTGTGTACTATAGAAAATACAACATTTCCATTATTATTTTTATTTTCTGAATCGATCAAACAATTACCTCGACCAATCACCACAGGAAACTAACAGCCTCACGAAAGGCCGCCGAGGTCTTCATTACTAAGGCCAAACAGCATTGCCTACGATGTATTGGGTCTGACAGTAACAGTCTAAATTCCCATACTGCATTAACTTTTTCCTATGGTCAAATTTGCATTTATGACCATGTCCAGTTCTTATATTAACCAGTTAGATACATGTACTTTCTGCAGTGTGTGCCAGGTACATCCTCTTAAATTATTCAAAATTGTGCAAATGATATGAATCTAGTTTGCCGAGTTGCGGTTGAATGAACATGTTTCCAAGGTCTCCAAAAGTCCTCTTGAAAACTCGTCAAATTTAAAATTCTAATGAATCGGCAGTCGTTGAGTCTACACAATGGTCACATCCAAGTCACTCTATGTTAAAGTGCTTCGTGTTGCTACACCTGCATTCAAAACATAAAAGTTTTAAACAGCCAGTGTGCTACTGTACAATAAGGTGTTACTGTTATATTAGAGATTCATAAATGTAGTGAATAATCAAATAATGTTTAAAGGCAAACTGTCGTCGTCCTTGCTCTATGGTTGTATTTGGGTGCATTAGTCCTTGGCAAACTTGCAAGTACATGTATGTAATCATCCTGGTGTTAGTTATGGAAGTTTACCACTCAGTTCATTAACCCTAACCCCCATTAGGGTCTCTCTACAAAGCCTGCCAAATACAACAGAATGCAACACAGTTGAAATGAGAACCATGCCAAATGCAACAAAATGCAACAAGGGATATTGTTGCATTGTGCAGGCATGCTGTTAGGGAAAGGACTGAGCAACAGAGCAATGGTGCTTGCCCTGCTAAATGCAACAGTATGCACATAAGTATAACTGTTATTATACAGTCTTTTGAATATGATTTGAATTATGATTCTTACCTAATATTGCATCATACTTCTCAATACTTTTCCCATAAAAAATGTTTTGAAATACCCATTATACATGTAAGTTGTTCAGATACAATAGAAGCACCCAAACCTATATGAAGTCACTTCACTGCTGAATGCAACAAATTCAGTCCAAAAATGACATCGGAGTTGACTGCCAAATGCAACAGATCACAACAACTATTACCATTTGGTGCATATTGTTGCATTTAGCATGGTTAGGGTTAATGCCCACAGTTATCTCACTTTAACATGTAGGGTCACATACTTTGGTAAGGACCCTAAAAAGTAATTGTGTAATTTTTATCCAAAAGCCTGCTTGTTTTAAAGATGCAGGGCTTGAATTTGGGCTAAAATTCCACAAGACCGCTAAAAATGTTTACCAGACTAGAATGTATTTAACAAGACCAGAACCTCAATGACTGAGAATGAACTGTCTGCAAAAGTTTAACATGTTAACTGTTTGTATTTGAACAAGCACTAGGAGAAGATGTATCTCATTTGAATCATGGAAACCCGATCAGAATTGAAAGATATTTATCAGACTCTTTCAACATTTGAACATCTATACATACAGTGATGTATTATTATTCAATTGAAATTCACAAGACGGCCGGACTTGTCCAGTCATGAGTTTACTGGCCTGGGGCTAAAATCGCTTGCCTCGGGCCGGCGGTCCAGTGTAAAGAAATTCAAGCCCTGATATGGCAAATTGGTACTGAGCATTCTGCCAATTAGTTTGTCTGAAGTGCACTCATTGAGAAGTCAATCATGTCAAAATAAAGAAGAAATCGATCATGTTAAACAATCAGACTCTGCAAAGATTGCCTGTGACAGGCAACGTCGGGAAATTATGTGGCGTCCGTTTGAATACTGCCCCTAAATGTGGCCAGAGATGACTTGCTGTCACCTCACTTTTAACGTAGATGGATTTGATGAAAATATTGTGACAGCAGGGCTTGCCCTTTTAACACTAGCCCGGTGTACATTGTCTAGTAAAAACTTCTACGGGCTAGTAAACACCACTTCTCATCTTGCCCTGTGGGCTACTAAAACCTGTGCAACCTACATGTACTTGCTTAAAATGCTCACATTTCTTCCTTTTCAGGTGTGAATAATAAACTTTTAAAATGTGTTTATTAATTTTTGAGTGTGTGAATGAAATTGGTCATGATCGCTATCATTAATACATCAGAAAGATACATACATTTGTGTTGTACATGTTTAAAATCTGGGCTACTAAAACTTCTCGGGTGCAAGTAAAATGTACAATTTACTAGCTTTGTGGGCTACTTTACAAAAAGTTTAAGAGCAAGGCCTGGACAGGTCTTGGTAATTTTGCCTATAAACACCTGATAAATCAGTGTACTTTTACAAAAACCAACCAATGAACCCTTCCCTTAATCCTACATGTACATTGACTTTAAAGCAGGGATAGCAGGTTTTTTTTTTGCATCATAAGCCCTTTTCACACGACGGAAAAAACGAACATTCTTTGCGAAATTTTACAATTTTTTGTAAAAAATTACAATTTGGGCTTCGTGTGAAAGGACAGTCATATTTTACATCGCCTACATTCCTTGCGAAATTTTCGCAAACCTTGCGAAATTTTGTAGTAGGTCCCGACCTCCGACAAAATCTTACGCTAGCGTAATTTTTCGCAAGGAATCTAGTCAAACCTTCGTGTGAAACGATCCGTTGTTTATTGACCGACAATCCTCGCGAAAGCGGTATTAACACGCATGCGTGAAGAACATTCGGGAGCCGACCTTTGTGTGTTAACACACCGTCACCGGGCACTGGTCACCGTTGCGACCATTTGCCACCTCGTCCGCGATTTCCCGCCAAACATGGCCGTTTTGGGTCAAACCATCCATTTTAGATTGGGTGGTTTCCTTCTCCATAATGTTTATCAAGGCAATCGTTTCCTCGTAGTACCAAGATTTCTTGACCTTCTTACTCTTATCTTTGGTTGATGTCGTCGCCGGTCGTTTTTTGGTGGACTCCCCAACGTCTTCGTGAGTGTCAGCAGCCATTTTGAAGAATGTTTACATGGTTTATTTGTTACCGCAACACACTGTGCACACGCGACATACGTCATCATTTAACTGGTACTAGCGCTGTTTAAGAACAAAAACTCTATAGTTCAGTGGTAACCAGCTAAGTCTGTACTCTCGTCTCATGGAACGTGGTCACATTTTTACTTGGTGTCGTGTGAAAGCTTGCGAAAGCGGTCAGGCGTGGGATGACTTCAGCGCTCGTTAAATTCGTCGCAAGGAATGTTGGTTTTTTTTTTCTCGTGTGAAAAGGGCTATACTCTACCTCTCCACTCAAGCTCAGTTAATATGATTTAAGGAGTATGAAGACAAAAGTCTTGCCTTGTAAGAATAGTTTTGTCCAGTGAAAGTTCTGAGTTACAAACACTGTGGTCTTGTGGGTATTTTCTTAAAATTTGTGTGGGAGGAGAGAAAAAAAAGTTCAATCAGTGGCTTCAAAATTAGCTCCCAGAAATTCACGACACACTTAGATATTATCAAGAGCTAGTAATTTCTCGCAATGCTTCCTTTAAGTTTAATCACATACTCACAATTTCCATATCGGTCTGCCTGAAGCAGTTTGTCAATCATCTACAAGTTCCCCGGAAATAAATTGAAGCTTTAAAGAATTTGTAATCAGTCTGGCTCTTTTTTTTTCTTTTTCCACCCGTTGGAAAAGTAAGGGTTTTATTTGTATGTTGGATAAGGCAGTTTCACAAAGCTTGTGATGTGTATGCGGCATTTTAATTGAGTTTACTCTGATGTGGGGAGCCTGTAAGGGCCACGGATTGAGTTTCTCATTAGCGAAGGGCACTTCTCCAAATGAGCAAAAAGGTCAATTTCCACTGGAACATTTCAAGTGGCACCAAGGCAATGAGTTGACCAGCAACGTGGAGGCAATTTTGCCTCTGTAGCCTCTATAGCCATGTTCGCACTGGACTTGATTTGGGCAAACTAACTGAGCCAATGGGTAACTTACCCATCTCATCAAGTCCAGTGCGAACAGCCCGGGTAACTTTCCTCACAGGTAACTTACCCACGCCGCGTGGGTAGTTTAACCGAGCCAAAGGTGCCCAGGAAGATTGACCAGGTCAGTTTAACCGAGCCAGAAAATCCAGTGCGGACGCGACGTCTCGGTTAAATCTTCGGATAATAAAATGTTGGTGCTATCCCATCCAGTGACGCTGTATCTGTTGACTTGTTGTAAATTGAGAAGAGTATTTGTGATAATACAATTCCAAATGTGATATCTGTGCTAGACTATTTCCACTTTTGTTATGTTAACTGGGAAGTGGTGGGGAAATAGTTCAATCGAAAGAGTATGACCTTTTTTGACCATGTTGGTCGGTGGTGAACGGTTTTTTTTTTTTCGAGATCAAGGATATTTTTGCAGATCCTTTTGGTAGCGGTCATAGGTCACACAGTGCGCCCTCTTTATTGTTTTGGAGCCAGCTCGGTTAGTTTACCCCATGGTCTCGGCAATTCCACCCGCGTCATTTACATGTAAATCCAAGTGCGGACGGTGGGAAGATTAACCCATCGGAATGTTACCTGGCGTCATGGTAAAGTTACCCAAAATGATATCCAGTGCGAACACGGCTTTTGTCTAGTGTGTTTTAAACTTTTAAGAAACTACTGATGAACAATTTGAGCTTTTCAAGTCCAACCTCCAAACCTCCTTCTAAAAGTGGAGCAATAATTCTACAAACATTGGAGCATAAGAGTGCATTGATGCAGAATGTTTACCTTGGTATGACTTTGCCTTGTTTGAACAAATTGGCTGGGGACGTTTAGTAGTTTGAAAACGACACTGGGAATTGTCTATAATTATCCATATAGGACTCCTAATTGAATTTTGTAGTGCCGCAGTGCGGTACATAACATGGCAAAATAAAGGAAGACAAGAGTCTATGTGTGCAATAATGTATTAAAAAAAAAAATAATTGTTAGGTCTTGAGGTTTTGTCAAATTTTGTTTCATTTTAATCATTAACAGGTATTTAATGCGTGTTCACTTTTTTTTACATTATCCCCCCAAAACGCATAAAATTTTCCAAATGAACTCACTGAAACAAACTGTATTTTATAAACGGAACACTTTCTACAAATTAGACATACATGTACTGGCTTATCTTGGCCCGCCTTGTTTGTACTGGTTTCAGTCACCATGGTAACAGGTTGCCATACACTTGTGTCAGCATAGCCAGCTTCCTTGTTTTGAGTGTGTAATTAATTGGTTCTCAACTTACCACTCAGTTTTAATAGAGTCTGATAGATTTGTTCAAATCAGAATTTGCACACAGGAAGTAATTCGTTGAGCTGTATGAGCCATGTTAGTCATGGGGCAAGTTCACACAACAGCCATTTGGCGACTAGTGGCCGATAATAACTGGTACTCGAACTCAAAAGTAAGTGTTGGGTACCAGGCAGAATCATACCATAACAGTTTGACAAATGGTTCTTGTGCAAACTTGACCATCTTCTCCCCATTCATAATTTTATTTATTATTATTTTTTTTTAGAATTAAGAACAAATTCACAAAGCTCCCTTTTAAAATGCTTCAGATTGCACAGTTAAAGATCTTTTGTTTTTAGAGAACCTTTTTTTTCCTTTGAGGATTTACAGAAGAAATAGTTTTATAACAATATTCCAGTGCCAAATACCACAATGTTGCCTGTGTACTTTGTTTAGTCTGATACTGCTAATATGTATAATGTAAGGGCATTAAGCTTTTTTAAGTGCAAGGCAGATTTTCTGCAGTAAATATGTTAACCCTAACCATGCTAAATGCAACAATATGCACCAAATGGTAATAGTTGTTGTGATCTGTTGCATTTGGCAGTCAACTCAGATGTCATTCTTTGACTGAATTTGTTGCATTCAGCAGTGATGTGACTTCATATAGGTTTGGGTGCTTCTATTGTATCTGAACAACTTATAATGGGTATTTCAAAATATTTTTTTATGAGAAAAGTATTGAGAAGTATGATGTAATATTAGGTAAGAATCATAATTCAAATCATATTCAAAAGACTGTTTAATAACAGTTAACAGTTACAAGTCACCACTACACATGTGCATACTATTGCATTTAGCAGGGCAAACACCCTTGCTCAGTCCTTTCCCAAACAGCATGCCTGCACATTGCAACAATATCCCTTGTTGCATTTTGTTGCATTTGGCATGGTTCTCATTTCAACTGTGTTGCATTCCGTTGTTTTTGGCAGGGTATGTAGAGAGACCCTAATGGGGGTTAGGGTTAAAGGGCACTTCAGTCATGTCAGTGAGGGAAATGTAAATTTTTACTGGAACATTTCAAGGGGCACTAAGGCGATAAACCGGGGACATTAAGGCAATTGTCTGCTGTGGCTTCAATGAAGTGTCAAGCCTGCAGGCTGTCATTTCAGCAACAATATTTTACGGGTTGGTTAGAGTCCTGGATCAACTTGGTTTAAAAAAAATCGTCTGAAATCTTCAGAAATTGGGATGTTTCAGGCTTGAACTACAAGCTAAGCCCCAGAGGCCATTGCCTACATTGTGTGTACAGGGTACATTGCTACTAGTCTTGGCAATTGTAGCTTACCCTACCAGTTCATCTTAGAAAACGAACATGTAAAAGCAATTAGTGTCGTGTTGGGACCGTAGTTACTGTGAGTGTTTACTTTTGACAGAGTATGTATTTTTCTTAGGATTATAACCAATGGCACACATCAGGTGATACGTGTAATTAAATAGAGCGTGAAGAGAGCGAGGATCTTGTGTAGGCGTAAATGTGATTACTGGTCGATACTGGTTGACAACTTCACAATGACAATTTGTGTTTGTGAAAAAACCATACCAAATCTTGCCCCCAGAAATTATTAGTTCATAACCTAAAGATTTTCAAATGGAAGAAGCCTGTTGCAAAAATGAAAATGAAAATGGCATTGCCGGATTCAAAGATGATATTCTGTGTTGAGAATGGAGTGTTTTACACCGGTACAGCTAGCTGGCCAAAACATGGTGGTATAAACATTAATGTTAATGCCTCACCCCTTTGATAAGAACAAAGCATTTTCAAGGCCTGTAGTTTTCTTGTGAATTTTTTTTTTATCGGAGTATACTGCCGTATACAAGGAGTTTATGCCCTAATCATGCCTGTTTATGAATGTATTTAAATTTGTCAAATTAATCATGTTAATAAAAGCTTGTTGACTTTACGTTATGTCACTTTGGCGGTTCTGAGGTTGAGACTTTGTACTATCAAAGGAATATGAGCAAGTTCAGGTGCGCCTAGTCAATCATCAACTAGTCAGAAATAGTGAATCATTGTTTTAATTACAATATATTTGTTTGAGCAGACGATAGGATTAATGTTCATACTGTACATATACATCGTAGTACATAATAACGAAGCAAACTTTTGGCATGTCATTTTCATTATGTTATTTTCTATTATTTTCTCTACTTTAGGATATTCATTAGTTAATCATCTCACTGCAAAGATAAAAAATTACTGTCATATTGAACAAAACCAACCACTGTCAGTAATTAAAACACTCATTAATTGTGAGGTAACTTGCAAATTTGATTGGAGAAACAGTGCTCCGGTGCTAGGTTGATCCAGTTGAACAAGCTAGTTGAACCATGCGGTGTTCGGCTGATCTAGTTTGACTATGGGTGAGTCTAGTCGACTCTAGTCACCCATTCAAACTTGCTCTATAGGCCCCATTGTCTTTTATAAATGACACTCCTGGCGCAAAATTGTCAAATCTGGTGGAAACTTAAAAATGATTTTATAAAAAAACCATAATACAAGATCACCTTGCAAGGTAATACGTACATCAGGGAAAACGTGTGCATCAATTCTTTGACTTAGTGTTGTTCCTTTTCTTTCTCCCCCCCAGGGGTGCAGTGTGAGTACCGGAATGGTCTCCCCGTCCTACTCGTACCTCTACCCTCAAGGCGAGAGCGCTGCCAGTTTACCCTGAAGCCGGTGACAGAGACGGTCGGCGATTTCATCAATCATGTTAAATCTGAGGATGGGGGAGTCGATAGGGCAGGAATATACAACGAAGGTACGCACAGGGTTTGATGACATTTTATCTTCTAGAGTCTCTCTTATACTCAAAAAACACCAGCGGCAAGATGTGGAGTCTCCGTTGACCCATTTTTACACACTTGAAAAATATTTACGATCTCTGTTTGCATATTACTTAAAGAGAAGATACTAATATTGGGGTCTTAATAAAACATGTGTGGGGCATGTATCTACCAATAAGGTACTGAAGGCTCTTGAACAAAGAGAAACATTGTTAAGACACGTTTTGGAAATTTTTGAAATATAAGACCAATTTATGTAGCACCTTATAAGGGTTTACGAGGTGCTGCAGCACACTCGGCAGCCACTGCCAGAAACACTTGGGCAATTTGAGCTAAGCCTACATGTATATGTAAGCTAAGCCTCAGCGGCTGTACTTTAACCCTTTCAATACCATTGTCGAGTTTACTCGACTGTGCGCCGTGTAGTGCTTCCGTACCAATGTCGAGTTTACTTGACAAAAAAAGTCGCGGCGCTTGAGACCCTGTATTTATTTTGTTTGGCGCCCTCTGTTGTTGACCTTTATATAGACGGGTAGCTTGTTTATCGAGCTTTCCAATGGTGTGTATTGTATAGGGGGTCGCCATTACGATTTTTCGAGAAAAACTACAATGTATGCAGCAGTACTTCCAGATTTCGTGCTTCCGTTTTCCCGACAAAAAATCACCATCATGGCTGTTCGTGACCCGAAGGTTTTGGTTGAAATATTTGTTGTTAGTGACTCCGAATTGGACTTGAAAATATCTGAAGAAGAACCTAGTGAAGATTTGGATGAAACTCGTGATGTTTCGTCGCAAGGCTCGTACAATGATGGCAGGGATCCTGACAATATACCGGTAGCTGGACCGAGCACTGCACCCCTTCAACGCCGTGGGCTTGGGCATGGGCTCGGCAGGCCTCGACCCATTCGTGCCGATCGAGGTGGCAAAGGACATGAAGATAATATATACAAATTTGACATCATATGACAGGTCATTTCATTAGCTACAAATTGTATGCACAAAGTTTTTCCACAAAAATATGTCTTCACACAGAAAATCAAGATTGAAAAAAGTGAACACTGCACTTTGCTTTTTGTGTGAAAAAATTATTCGACTATTATTTAACCACCGGTCCTTTTCAGAGCTGCCACAACCAATCAGAGAGAACAATGTACGTGGCGATGCTGCAAACCTCATTAGATTGTATTCCAATCATGCAAAGTTTCAAATCTTTTCCCCATTCAGAACTGATGTTCCGTTTGTTTGAAAGGGCAAGTTTCTGCAATTGCCTCGGCTGCCGCCACGAAGCACAGTATCGGCCCTATCCTTGATACAATACATACATTCTGGGTTACAACTAAGTAGTGTGTTGCATTGTGCGGTATTGCTCTGTTTGACATATTTTTTAACCTCCCTAACTCTTCCAAACATTTTCAATCATGTCAATCTTTTGAAACCATTCAGTTGCACAGGTTGTGCATGGCTGCACAATTGTACAAAAGTACTGTGTACTGTGTAATGATGTATTCAGCACACATTGTGGGCTGGTGGAGCTCATTTCATTCTAAACCAATAGTGGGTGATATTGAATGACCTGTCAGTACGAGTCGATATAAGTTTCTTCATCATATAAGTTTCTTCATCATATAAATTTACACATAATTTACATTACAGCTTAATAAATGCCCCGACTGAATGACACAAATCCTTTTTATTATTATTATTATTATTTATTTGACCAAAACGAACAAAACACAATTACAAAACAGCAAATACAAGAAGATGAAAGAAGTAAACCAGACAAAAGCAAAACAAGTAAGCATTAGAAAACAAACAAATAAGTAAGTAATGAATAATTAAGTAAATAAAGTAAATAAATAAGTGAACGTATAAAGATTTAACTTAAAAAATAAGAATAAACAATATAGATAAAAAAACAAATAAATACAAATACAAATACAAATAATAATAATTATAATAATAATAGAAACAAGTAATAAAAGCAATGGAAAAAGACAACCAGGGACCAGAATGGACTGAGCAAGAGAGGGTGGAGCATGCAGGAGGGGAACACAACCACAAGACTAGGAAAGAGAACACACGGGGAAAACAACGACAAGTCATGCGGGTCAGGGACAACAAAAGTAAAACTAGATTACTGTTGCTCGGAAGCATGCTGCCCCGCGCATGACCTAAATGATCCTGATGATTCTGGGCAATGTCAGACACATTGCAATAAATCTTTCCCGTGAAATTAAAGTTGCACATGTCACACGTGCCCTTTAACACTCCTGGTTTGCAAAATGAGGGAACATTTCGCCTCCTGGATGGTAATACAGTAAGTGTCCCTTTGGCATGCAGTGCAATTTGTTGCCTCAAAGTTGTACAACTTTGGTTGAAAATGACTCTGCTTTTCGGGACTGATTCCGACTGTACAAGAGGCCCACACAGTTCTTTTGTTTTTGTTATTAATCAAATCCAATACATCCACACAGAAGTTAACATAATCTTGCAGGTACATGTATACCAGCAGAACTAGTCATTAACCATCACCTTTTTTTGGGGGACAATATTTTAACACTGACGTTCAAAGGGATCATGCACGTTTGTTTTTGAAACAGACAAATTCTGTCTGATCCTCTAGTTAAATAGATGAAACAATTGCATCAGTACCCTCTGCTAATTACTAGATGCCAATAAGCCCCTCGTCACTGAGCATGCTCAGTCTTCTAGCAGTTAAGACATATGCTCTCGACTGCATCCTGAGTAACCTGTGGGTTTTTATTTCCACAGGACTAAGAAAGCACCGAGTAGGCCTATACATTTCTTTATCGCACATTGCTTTGAGGGTAAAAACCGGTAACTTCCTCTAGTTTCAATAAACACATCCTACAACTTCATTCAATTATTAAAGGACAACTTCATTCAACTAAAGGGGTGTGCACAACAAGTGTAAGATTGAAGAGAAAAACATTCGCAGGGTTGCGCAGTATAAAGTTGGTCATGTTCAGATAGTGGGAAAAAACTTCCCTTGAAATATCTTTGCTTGAAATGCAATTTTTGTTAATGAAGTGAGTAAAACAATTAGTTTTTAGTTTTGATTTTGTATCCAAATTCCAAAACCAAATGTTTAAAAACAGTGAAAATATCCAATGGGGTTTCCCCACTATCCATGTGAATCCACTGCAGGGCTCGAAATTAACACTGGACCACAGGCCCCAGGCCAGTGATTTTAGCATCAGGCCAGTAAACTCACAACCGGACAAGCCCGGTAGTCTTGTGTTTTTCAACTGAATAATAATAATAGGCTACTTTTGTACCTCATTGTGTAATATTTTTGTGCAAAAATGTTGACTAGGAATCTGATAAATATCTGTCAATTCTCTTCAGTATTGAAGTACACTACACATTTAAGACAAATGATATAGAGTTTCTCTTTGTGCTGGTTCAACACATTTTGATTCCGGTCTTGTAAAATAAATCCTGGTCCAGTAACAATTTTGAGCTACAAGCCCTGCAGTCTTGTGGATATTTCCCCCAAATTCGGACCTTGCACTGACTAATTGAGCTTAACTTTCACAGGTTTGTTTTTTCATAATTTGAGTCAACATACATGTATATGCTTGGTCAACATTATGTTGGGTCGTTAAAGTGCAGATTCTGGTCTTTGACAATAATACAAATTTTTTCCACATGAAATTACAGAAAGCTGTTTAGTGTATTATCCAGGATTTAATTAACATTCTTGCTCATTTTTGCTGTACTGCAAGTGAAATACATATTCAAGCTACTGCGATTCGGGGGTCTTCAATGTGCATTTTCCTCGATATTGACAAGATATCAAAGGGGAAAATTCCTCTGGAGGATTGCTTCTGGCATGAACTTTACGAAACCAGGAAGGAATTTAATCTTATCTTGTATTTATTTGCCAATACCGCAGTTTGCCTTTAATAAAACGACAAAGTGCATGCCACAGGGCTGTCTTGTGTATTAGACGACTGCCAGCTGTGAGGTATGACTCACGCAAAAATTGCCTATAAAGACCGGCTCATCACAAGGGATCTGCAGTCTCACCTTAAATGTCAAGTCCTATTTTGGGTGACATTTCCACAAAAAACAAACGAACTAGAGAAAGAGTTGGCAAATATTTGTTGGGATCAAAATGTATGACATTGTTTCATGTTGGAATGGTAAAATGGGATTGTAGTTTTTTTTGTACTCTGTCCTATGTCCTACTTTTACTGATATATGAAATGAAGTCACAACATTGGCAAAGAGTGACTTAACATTAAATAATTTGCTAAACGTTCAGTGGATTTTAAAAACGAAACATAATAGTTTCGTGTTGCTTCCATTTTAATATGAGTGTCTACTGAATTTGATGCAATTTCCAGAGGCTCATTTGTTACGTGTGTTTATTGAACATTAGAGGATGACAATTAATTTACTCTTCTGAAAAAAAACCCTGTTATGTAATCCCTTATACATGTATATGGTCGGCAGGTCTAATACTGAACACACTTTTGCAAGGTCAGGGCAATTTTGTCTTTGCAAAAGGGTATGACTATAATGTTTATTTAAACAAATCTTGTACAGGAAAATTCAAGCAGCATGTGCCTCTATGAAGTACATTGTATCAGATCCTTGGTCTTCTGCCAGGCACTAGAGGACCAGTAGATATTGTTCCAGGTGGTCTTGCTGGTTGCTTCACGGCTTCCCAAATGAATAAAAAACAAATATTGGAATGAAACATCAGGAAGACTTTTGCGAAAGCTTGCAGTAAGATGGCAGGCTAATGGTCCTTCTAGGTACTAGTCATTGGCAGAGTTGCGGCTAAATCTTGATAATTTGGGTTTAAACAAAGAAAAATTGACTGGAGCGGGACTTGAACCAACGACCTCCGGATTAACGTACCGGCGCTCTACCAACTGAGCTATCCAGCCCTATGTTGGCGGTCTCCCTATTAGTCAATATATTTGTGTTCGGGGGTGCTAGTCAGAAGCCATGCAACCGTTAGCTGCTGTGTAGCCAGGGATCACACCCAAGCTTACGATACAACCTGGGTTCAAGTCCCGCTCCAGTCAATTTTTCTTTGTTCAAACCCAAATTCTAGAAAAAAATTTACCCACATGTAGTCAGTTTCCCTTGTGGTTTATTACTTGATATTTAAATCTTGATAGTGTACAGTTTTTCAAAATTACCCCAACCCATAAAATATTTTTTAAAAATGTATATTGCAAAACTTACATGTAACATGTGGACTGTTTCCCCGTCTTTATTTGACATTTGAGATAAAGACATCAGCAGTAAAACTCATTGGTTTCATTAGTTGAGAAGTATCGCTAGCGTGCGTATAATGGCGAGTAGCATGCTGATGGTCTTAGTGAATGCCCTACATGCTGCAGGCATAACGCACTTAAAAACCATTATTTTAATATAGCAGTTTACTGATATTTTTTGTGAAACCGTCAAATGCCAATGGAAGACATCATGCAAAAGGTCAAAGGTACATGTCCATCGATCACTGTTGGCATGGTGGATTGGAAGGCCCGTTTCTGACATCGTTCTCGAGCCTCAACGTAATGACGTCCGATGCTCGGGCTAAGAATTAATGCACCAATGGACTTTTATTATGAGGCCGCCATCTTATCTTTTTCTTTCAATGCAAATTTGTGGAACCAAAAATGAGAAGGCAAAAATAATCTGATCCCGTTTTGTTTCATCTATGCTGAGTACTAGTTAAAATTGTTAACTTTTTGGAGAAATAGCGGCCAGAAATGGCTTGTACCAAAATGCTCATATAGCGGCCACTAACAGCCGGAAGATATGACCTACATGTACTTGCACTAATGTTGCAGCTGCCATAGTTAAGTACTTTAGATGGAAAAGAGGATCAATTTGTAGTATATTATAAATACATTTTCATCTTGTGCCCTGTAGATGGAGTCAAGATTGCTAAATCGACGAGCATTGACGTGCTGATGAGAAATCCATTCACGTTAACAATCAACGATGACTCTTTCAGGGTTGATCCTCCAGAGTTAGGTAAGAAACTTTAATGTTAAAGCCATCTTGCCATTTAACCCAATGTTTACCAGAATGAGGCTCAGAGGAAAAGCTAGTCTGGCTCCTGGTGATATGAGAAATGAACTATCTTTGTCTCTGTGCATCAGGGAACCCTTTGATCTACTGAACAACACTAAAGAAAAGTTCTGCATGTCTTTCTTTCTTTTTTTCCTTAATTTTTCTTCTTCTTTTTTTTTTTTTGGGGGGGGGGGTCTTTTTAAGGTGCACCTTAAGGTTGCATAAGTTTACTGCCATCAGAAGATCAAAGCGCAATTCCATTTAATGCTGGTTGGCAAAGAAATTTCTCAAGCAAAGAAAAATCCTGATCAGCAGAAATGTGGTACAAGTACCACCGTCAGCCTGGTGCTATTCACAGAGAAAGATGAACATATCAGTCAGCAATCAATGGTTTAATTATAATATTATTGAATGGGGGGTTGGGAGGCGTTGGGGGGTGGGGGTAGTCAGAAGAAGAGCGATCCAGGAGGTTTGTTCCTAGAGGAGATTTAATAGAACAGACTCGACGACTGATTAACATGACGTGCTTGCCACTTATGGTTATTGCATTGGGGAGCGCCTGAGAAACCGATCAGTGCAGACATCATTCTTTCCCCTTCAAGATCTATCAATAGGGTTGGAGGTTACTTATTAAGTGAGACTCAAACAGCTTAAAGAGTACTACATCATTGGTTTCAAGAAGTAAAAAAAAAAAGCAACTTGTAAAAAAAAAAAGCGATCAGAGTATAGCCACATGATAGCAGGAAGAATATCCTGCCTGCTTAGTCATCAGTGGACAGCATTTTATTATTTGTTTTATTACAGTCATTGGCCCAAGCCAATATACTTATAACTTACAATTATTTGTATTACTTTATCTTGTATTTCTTAATGTTTTTCTGTGACTTAAAAATGTTTATAGAAAATATATTTTTTTTTATAAAACTCTGTATTTTAAACACAATTCAGCCTTTGGCTGCGAAGTTTGAATGTTTTTAATAAACCAATAATAATTTTTAAAAAGAAGAAAAAAAAGAAAGTATGCTAAGCATTGTCATCCTCCAGTGTGTACCCAATGCACCATTACAACCAATATGTGAAAGTATCAATAAATTTGGTGGTCAGGTTGTAGTGAAAACAATTGAAACGGGTTGTAATTGTTCTGCCAGAGAAACTTGGGGGAAAATGTTGTTGTCAGTGGGTAACATGTGAAAATAGTGATTTGCCAAAATTTGTGATTTGTTAATGGATTTTTAGCTTGTGAAGTAACAATGTGATATATATGCTTATTTCAATTGTCGCAACCAAAATAAGCAATTATGATTTTGGAATTTACCAATGCTGTTTCCTGACAGTATTTTGTCTGGGAATGGTTCTGGTATGACTTTTTAAATCAGTGAGCTTTCAAATTAGAAATCCTTTTTTTTTTTTTCTTCTTGGTTTTTTTCCCCCATTGGGTGTCTGAATTTGCTGCTATTGGTTGCGACATGGCATTTTATGCTTTAATGCATGTTCAAGTGGTGATCAAACCACAGCTACCAATTCAGAATATAGCTTATGTACCAATCCTGTATTTTGTCTTTTTTAAACATGTTGAACAATTGAGGACAGACTTGAAGAAGGTTTGTTTTCTTCTTTCGTAGATGGACCCTGTCTCATCATAAATTATTCGTGGAATTTTGCAATCCTTGCAGGTCTTCCGGATCAGGTTTCATTTTAGTTGCTAACTGGTGAATTATATATCAAGTTAAAGCAGAGAGGTACCTCCATCATATGTCCATGGTTAAAGGGAATGCAAAATATTTATTGGTACCGTGGAAATATAAATGACACAGATTGGCACATAACTTTACATCCGTTGGCGTGTCGTGGCCGAGCGGATAAGCGCACCGGACCCAAGCTCTGGTGTGTCTGATCAGCAGAGTGTGGGTTCGAGTCCCGGTCGTGACACTTGTGTCCTTAAGCAAGACACTTAACCATCATTGTGTCGTCCTTCGGATGGGACGTAAAGCCGTTGGTCCCGTGTGTTGTGTAACGCACGTAAAAGAACCCAGTGCACTTATCGCAAAGAGAAGGGGTCCGCCCCGGTGTTCCTGGTTTGATTGGCTGCATGTTGCACCACAGCACCTTGTAAACCATTACACTACTTATGTAAAGGAGTAGTGTAGGTCTCATACTTCAAACGTAGCCCCTCATACTTTGCAGGAAAATACTGAATGTTGAAGCGCCTTGAGTGTCACTGAGTGACGGATATGAGTGCTATATAAGAAGCATTATTATTATTATTATTTGGTGTAATGACGGTCATGGTGGAATCCTTTGCTTTTGCTTGAAATGTAAAAAAAAAAAAATTGTTAGAAATGAGTAAAACAGTTTTGAAAATGGTCATCTTCTTCGTGCCCATTGGTTCATGCCCATCTGAGGTTCGTTGACACAGTCACAGGTTGCTGGGATTTTGGGACGACCCCATTTTACATGGGTTGTCAGAGTCAGTTGAGGGTTTTCCCAGTGAATCCATAGTGCTGGGTCAACGCTGGTTATCATCTGTGTTCCCCCAGGAAATTTTACCTTGTGTAAAGAGGTCATTGATTTTCAAAGGAGAAGAAAATTAAAAAAGGAAAAAGAAAATGGAGAAACAGTTTTTTAAATCAAACATTTCTGTAAGTGGGTTAAACACACAAAAAAAACAAAAAATGTTGACAATTAATTCTGAAGGTAACTATTTCTGTACCTTTTTTCAGTAATTGAAAAGCTCAGTTGCATTTTTTTCCGGAGTGTTATTCAGGTAAATTAAATTACTGGTCACTTACATTTTAGAGATTTTCATGTAGACCTAATTGATTAAAATATATAAGCGACTTAATCCAGATGCTTAATCCTTACTAATCCTCCCCAATCCTCCCCATGAGCACAATGTAGATTTTAGGGATTAGGTGTGGCTTTGATATACTGCCTGGATTGGATTTGGGCCTGCTGAAATGTATGATATGTTTCTTGTACGTTTTGTTATCAAATCATTCAGAGCTGCTACATGTAATGTAACTCTCCCTGATTCTGCAGAAAGTTCCCTGAAAATAAACCAATCTTTTCATGTTTTGATGAACAATTTTGGCAATCACTCTGATTATGAAACGTTCTTTTTTCCTATTATGTTGAATGTAATTCTAAGTATCTCTCTGATTGTTGGACAAAATCTCCCTGATTGCAAGATGCAAATGTTGACAGCTCTGCAAATCTGTTCAGATGCTGATAAGAGACCTCCATATTCACCCAGTCCATAGTCCTTACTACTATGGCCCCATCGGTCATTATGCTGTTGTGAGGACTGAGTAAAGTAACCCTAACCATAAAGCTTTCTCTATGCCCTAACCACCGAAATGCGAGATATCGTTTAATTGAATGTAACTTCAAACTTAACAAGCAAGTTACAAGCTTTATTTTACGCTGCAGAGTTCTGCGCTGTAATGATATGTTCTGCACCATTTCCTTCTGACAGGTCCGCCTAAAAAAAATTGTTGAAACTCCAGGGAAAAAAAAAAATACTCAGTCAAAAATATTAGGCCATAAAATGAGTGAAATTGTCTGGTCTTTGGCAAATGGTCGTCTGGCAGATGTAGTTTGTGCTCTGTGTGAGATGGGGCGTGACATTTAGTGATAACCCTTTTACAGTCAGTACAGGAGACAAATTGCTTGGTGCTATTACAAACCTCCTGGCACTTATTCCCATCAGTCTCCTATCAATTTTGTGACCCTCATTTTCTCTATGAGTTTTGAATCTTCGGCAACCTTTGCCTTTAAAATAAAACCTATAAAGCATCTTTCTTATCTATTCTTTAAACTTGTTCATTGTTTCCCTTCAAGATTGTCTTGTGGTTTTAGGGAAATTCTGTAAATTAAACAGTAATTCCTTAAAAAAAGTGTTCTTGCAAAGGTTCCAACACAAAAGCTGGTAAAAACAGGGCTTGACTCTAACTGAACCCAAGAAAGACAAAATTACTATTTTTAGCTTTGAATTTTTTTCCCAACATTTTCATAAAAGACAGACTCATGCTTTGGGGAAAATACTGCATCGTTAAACATTTTCTCCTTTTAAATAATATTTGCGATGGTTCAACTGTGTAACTTTATAACCTGGGCCCAATTTCATAGAGCTGCTTAAGCAGAAAATAATGCTTAACAATTTCCTGCTAAGCAGAAATGAGCAGGATACCAGTCACCAATTGTACATGTGACATGGTAGTTTGGCTGGTAGCCTTATTCTGGTAAGCAACATTTTATTGTGCTTAGCAAATTTTTGTGCTTTTAGCAGCTCTATGAAATCAGGGGTTCTTCACCTCATCAAACCTAAAAATAACTTCACAGGCTGTGACATGTTTCAGCATGTCCCCCAGGAGGCTTCTCTGGAGACTTTTCTCTCTCTCTCTAGTCGACAGAAGTCGGAATCAAATGTTGAGATTTGCCCATTCATTTCTGTCCCTCTTCAAGTTAAAGGAAGATCAGTTTGAAGCACCCCGATGTCCCTAGCAACTACCTCTGTATAGCTGAGCTTTTGTTTTCCCCTATTTCTCCTTCCATGTTTTGGTGTCCACGTGATAAGTTGAGACACTGGTTTCTTTGGTATTCCTATATGAGTGCCCTGCTAGTTTGAGACGGCGTTGTTGTATCTTACAGGAAAGTTTGGGTTCATTGCCATACAGTTCAGTATTTGTCATATGTTGACTCCAATGTACATTTAAACATTTCCGTAGCAGTCTCGTACAGCACCCATCTAGTTTTGCTTCCAATTCCTTCGTAACTGTCCATGTATCAGAGCCATACATGATGACAGACTGTACAGTTGCTTTAAAAATGTCTAGTTTGGTCTTTCTGTTGAGGCCAGATTTCCACACACGGCCATTTTATTACAAGCAGACCATGCCATGCCAATTCTTTTGTTGATTTCAACTTTGCTGTCTCTCACAAGGGAACCAAGGTAGTTGGAGACTTTTAATAGAATGCTACAAGATTGAATCCCAAATGCAAATAACTGCCAAACTTTACCACCTCGTAAAAACTGTTTTTTTTAAGGAAGGTTTTCTTATCCTGCCATCTAGTTAAAAAAAAAAGGGCCCCAGCCCTACCAAACCTATGTGTAAAAACCTCTTTCTTTTCCAAGCTTTTAGATTTTCCATAATTTCCACCAGCAGATTAAATCAAGAATGCTAAATGCTGCAACATTTGACAATCGCCCTTTAAATCTCATTTTTATGAAGGTGCTACCTTATATCCATACTTCTGCTGGCACCCACTGCGAAGACAAATATTACTCCCGCATGAATTGACGCCAACCATTTTTTTTCCTTCTTCTTCTTCTTAACACGGTGATGATTATTTCATCGACTGAGCCAGTAATTGTCAGGTGTTTGCCGTCATCTGAATTGTTGAATTACCACTCAGGTTGGGCTTCTATAAGGGGTTTGATTCTCGGGCAAGAGAGGGAGGCGTCTTGTCTGTTTGCAGGTCAGGGATCTCTAGCTTGTTTCTGAAGACAGGCTAGGATTTGGCAGAATTCCACTCAATTTAATTTAGAAATATTTCTTGCATGACAAGCATAAAAAGTAAACAAGGTTGATTCACAGGATCAAAGCTTTCCTGCAAGGATTCCTTTGGTGTTTTTTTTTTTCTGGGTTGGGGAAAGGGCGTTCAGGTCAGGGTTTTTATTGTTTGTGGGCAGGAATCGGCAGAAATATCCGATTCAATTTAATTTAGGGGTGAACAAAGATGAAATGACTATAGAAAAGGATTTCAACTTGCGAACTCTGGAATAATGTGCTGGCTCTCTAGCCCCTATCACCCGAGCTATCCAGCCCCAATGTTGGCGGTCTATCACCCAGTCAGTTTCTCTCCTGGTCTTTTATTTGGTAATTCAATTTTTAAAGTAGTTTAATGGTCTGAGTTTCGACCCTAGCAGAGTCTGGCTGAAAAAAAGGCTGAATAACAAGTATGCTGTAGTGTAGCATAAGCAGTCAAGGGGAAATAAATGAATAGAGAGAGAGAGAGAGAGAGGCAGAACACAACAAAGGGATGAACAATGAACACAGAGACAAATGGGGTGGAGGGAAGGGGCTCATTTAACCACACGAGGTTGGAAAACAGGAATACAAAATTAAATTGGAAGAGGGAGAATTACTGAATGAGACAAACTAAAAAGTGAGATATAAATGTGGAAAAAGTAGAAGGCAAAGACAAGTTGTTACCGGTAGTCATTTCCTTCTTGGATGTTCAGATCATGAGGTTGAATTGTCTGGAGAGTGGAGGCGCCTTATCCACAGTTTCTCTCTACCCAGATAAGCAGCTAGTCTCTCTGTGTAGTTACCTATAGTGCCTTAACGCCCTGTAAAATCATGTCAGAAATATGATAAGGAAGATATGCCAGCTTTTGGGTGTTGACTGTGGATCTGTGGTGTTAGAAATACCTCTTGAGTGTAGTTCTTCTTTCCACCTATGAAATACCACAACCTTTGCATAAATGAGATTTGTAGTGGTAGACATCTGTAGGCTACTATGGGCTCTTCCTGTACAGCACCTTAAAGCCACTCAACCTGTAACTTCCGTACAGCAGAGATTACACAGAGATTGCACCCAAGTTCAACATACAACATCGGATCACCTTAAGACTTTTTGTTCCAAATATCAAGTAATAAACCACAAGGGAAACTTACTGGGTAAATTTTTTTTTTAAGTGTTTTTTTTTTCAACTCAAAGCCTTACAGCAAAATGCATAACAAATTAATTTGGCCTAAGATGTTGGCTTGAGAAACAAACGTTGGGTTTTCTGAAGGTAGTAAAAAACGGTCACATTATTGTTCGTGTTTATCAGACCTAGATACAGACTGTACCTAGGGGCTGTCAAACGCGTTACATTTTTAAAGCGTTCTTTATAAAGATAAGTAATGAGACCTATTTTGTAGAGCACCTTCGTGTAGGGGTTTACAAAGTGATGCAGCAAATTCTGCAGCCGATGATGCCCAGTGGCGTAACTAGACATTTTCATTTGGGGGGGGGGGGGGCAACCGCAAGTGGGGGCAAAAATTAAATTTGGGGGGGCCAAAGAAGTGCAAGATTATCATTAAATATGTTAACTGATAGTTGATACACACCAATGCAGTTCTAAAACAGTCTACATAGTTTGCAGAACAAAAGATTGCGAAAACAACCAAATCTTAGAGAACTTGTCTTTTTTATAAGATAAAACTTTTCGACTGTATACAAGGATATGGAGATTTTCGCTGGCCATTTTGCTGTTTAAATGTGTCTGTTGTGCATCTGACTACGTTGTGTTAACGGAGCTATTGGTCGGCGTTCAGACCACCACGTATTAAACTGAACTTTGTGACTTCCTGCACTCTCTGTAACCGCAAAACCACAACATACATTTACCGCCAATACGATCGCGCGCGCGTTTCCATGCATTTGTCATGACTGCGTTATAGTCCCCATACTGATATGAATAAAAGTTTTCCTTTTTACGGCAGCATTTTATGCAGCCTTAAACGATTTATATATTAGAGGAATATACTTTTCTGTGATTTCATATGGGGGGCCAAGAGGGGGGGGGGGGGGGCAAGGGTTCTGGGCGGCAAGGGTTCTGGGCAGGGGGGCGCAGGCCCCCCCTCTGGTGACGCCCACTGATGATGCCAAATGCCAGATCAAACTCATCCTGTAAACGATTAATGTATTCTTTAACAGGCACTACACAACACAGGAGACCAGGGCCAGGGCCCAATTTCATAGCGCTGCTTAAACGGTAAACAAATTTTCGTGCTAGCTATAGCAGAAAAATGTGCTTAATTTGTAAGCGAATTTCACAGGAACAAAATTAGGCAGCCATCTTGTGCGTTCACCATGGATTTGCATTGTTACGTCATTCATTATCATACAGTAAGCACCGGAAGGTTAGCTTGCCTTTTCGTGTGCTTACGGTTAGCAGTGCTAGGAAATGGAAATCACACAGTAAGCACAAAATCGGCCGTTTAAGCAGCTCTATGAAATTGGGCCTTTGGGCTTTACCTCCCTTCTGAAGGACAACTTAGCAATTATGGTTCAGTGTCTTGCTCAAGGGCTCAAGCGCCATGACTGGGAACTGAACCAAAACCTGGGCCCAATTTCATAGAGCTGCTTAAGCAGAAAATACTGCTTAAAAATTGTCTGCTAAGCCGAAATGAGCAGGATACCAGTCACAAATTGTACATGTGACATGGTAGTTTGGCTGGTAACCTTATTCTGGTAAGCATAATTTTGTTGGGCTTAGCTACTCTTTGTGCTTAAGCAGCTCTATGAAATTGGGCCCAGGACTTGAGTTGCCTGCATTAGAATGCTCGGCCTTGACACTCCACCACCATTCAGTTTGATTTGATTTTCTGATATTGTTATATAAATACGAGGTCGCGTCATGTTTTTTTTCCCCTAGCAATAATGCATTGGACAAAATGCACGTCAATATTCTCCTCAAGCTGTGGGTAGTTTTTAACCTCGTGGGGTCAATTTGATTTGAAGTATTTTATGTATGCATGTATTTAGTATTTGCATCTCATTAGGTGTTTGGGCTACAGCCAAATACCTATTGGTTTTTGCTCTGCAATTTGTTTATATCACAATTTTTTATGTTTTTGTTTTCAATAACCCCATTGACCATCCATCACCTTATCCAAGCCATAAAAACTGCAGATGGAAAAAAGAGGACGAAGGGACTAGAAAATAAGAAATAAAATGGTGACATTAGAAAAAAATGCATTAAAAAGGTAAACTATTAGTATTACCGTAGGCATACAACCCAGGTGCCAAAGAGGGGGGGGGGTGTGACTAGGGAAAATTCGGGTGCAGCAAGAAGGGGAAAAAGTGGACAGAGAAAGCAAAAAAGACTTTTGAAACGGTACTGGAAAAATGGTACTTTATGTTTTTAAAATTTGAGGCAAATCAGCCCCTCTGCCCCCCCCCCCCAAAAAAAAGAGTCCCCATACACCCATGATTATTATTCTAGTTTAAACAAACAATCATTCACAAATATTGATTATATTTATTTATTTTCTTTTTTTGTGGACTAAACATTATAAACCGCAAGCTCATTTTGAGGTTAAAGATGAGCAAAACATACACAAACTCAATATGTATCAAAACCACAAATTGAACTTGTCTTTAAAATGTGTATTTTTTCAATCCTGAAGCCTTGGGTAGAAATCCATCAGCTGTACTTTCCACTGCTGATAAAAAAAAACAAGAAGGCTTTAAAGCAAAAAAAAGCAAAACGTGTCTGTGGTGGTGACAATAAGCATGCTCCGTCCGGCAATCAATTAAGCATATACATATATAGATCAATGAATGTGCAGTGTAGGCCGCGTGATGAAACTTCCATCACAGTATTGATGTTTACAGTCTACAATGTGTAGACTGCAGTGAATTGACTGAAATCTCAAATGACTAAAACCAAATGTGCTTACTAAGTAAATTTGACACGGCCCCATTGCATAAAACATGCAAAGCACAGAAAAGCCTTTCTTAGCTCCATTATATACGATTAGGTCACCAACCAAAATGACATAAAAGATGATGTTGGTGCGGCTGGTGACTCACGCATGTTTTACTTAGCAAGTCAATTTTCTAAGCAGTGTTTTATTTTTGTATTTTGATAGCTATACGAGGCAAAGTTAAAAATTTCTAATTTATCCTTTAATGGTGACTGTAAGCGTTAAATTACGCAGTTAAACAGAGCCTATGAAATTGGGCGTGTGTCTAATCGCCATAGTGCCCTTTCAAAATATTCCCAAACACTTCAGGTTTCCCAGAAGTGCTGCCCTCTGTAGAATAAATTGGCCGTGCCCCTTCAGAGATGAAATTCCGAGCCCAGGGGGCATAATTTGAGTTAGGAGCTCAGCCATGTTAGTGGAAATCCCTGAAAAAACAAGCGCCAACAAAAACTACATTACAGTATGCTTCATTTACTCTGAGGCTCCCCCCCCCCCCCCCCCGAGTCCGTCCAACCACGTTATTCCCTGGGTAGTGTGCTAAATACATGGAAATAAAATTAGGAGAGACATTGGATCTAGGGGATTTAAAGGTGTGATGCATCATTGGTGTTTAAGAAAGCCGAGATTATCAATCACAATGAACCAGATTCCATTGTCTTTGTAGTTCTGATCATGCATGCATTTTCAAGAACAATGGAATTAACTGTTAAGTCTGCCAACACAAAGCATCCCCAATAGTCTCCCATAGTCTCAAACAAACATGCACTTCAACCAATCAGCCCACAAAAAAAAGAAATGGCATAAAAAATAGTAGTCGATTGTTTATGATTGAACATTCTATGAACACTTACATTCTTTTATGGGTTTTTGTGCAAAGTATACAAGTTTGTGCATACTTTGATTTGGGAGACAATTTCTTCCATACTGTAGTATTTGAGACATCAGGTCTCGATTTCACAAAGAGTTAAGATTGATCTTAACTCCAAATCACTCTTAATTGCTAAGCAAAGTGTGATGTCACAATGCAAATCACTATGGTGATACTGACAGCTCATCTTAAGATGAATCTTAGTGCTTTGTGAAATCGACCCCTGTTTCCTTAATATTCAATCAAGATTGCATTGAATTTAACATTTTGACATACAGAAAAACTATTGTGAGGAATAACTGAATAATGACGTCATGTTTCAAATTTCACCTTGATCAATCTGAAAGAGTATCAAGTAAAACTAGACATACAGTGTTTGTAAACAACAAACACACAGGTGTTCGTGAGTGATGTCACATTGTGATTGAATGAACTGGTGACGACATTTTACAATATCAACCGAATGTCTGGTTCAGAATATAGATTGTTTTTAAATTTTAATTTTCGACTTCCGGTTTCTGGAAGTTTAGGTCAAATTGGGTCACACTTGGTGTAGAGTTTGTTATGTTTGTGAAGACAATTACGATGATTTATGGATTGTAAAAAGCAATGTTTGGTTCAGAAGTTATAATTTTTTCAAATAACAAACATCAACTTCCGGTTTGGACCGGAAGTAACTTAGGTCTTTTGGGGTCATCCTTTGAATGTGATTTGTATAATTCGGCTGGACATGCTGGAGCTTTTTTATGGTGCAAGTACCTTACATGTAGCATTTATGGTTCTCCGATTATGATTTTTTTTAATGTTAAACATTTATTTATTGTTATGACGTCATCGATGACGTCATCGGACCGAAACAATTTGGGTGTCATATACATACTACGATACATAGTAAGTTTCAAGACAAAACCCTTCTTGGTTTATGAGAAATGAACGTTTGAAATCTGAATTTTGAACTTCCGGTTTCAACCGGAAGTAAAGGTCATATGGTGTCACAATCTGTATGATTTGCATAATTTGGCAAGAGCTTTTTTATAGTGCAAGTATCTCACATGTAGCATTTGTGATTCTCCAATTATGATTTTAAAAAAATATTAAACGTTGATTTATTGTTATGACGTCATCGATGACATCATCAAACCGAAATTCACATATTTATATTTAAACACAAAGATCTAAATACTAAGTAAGTTTTAAGTTTCAAACATTTATAGTTCATGAGATATGACGAGTTTTCTTTATGTATTAAGAAAATTCAACTTCCGGTTTTGAGCGGAAGTAAAGGTCACATGGGGTCGTACCTAATGAAAGATTTGTAGAACTGTTCAAGGGCCTTCAGATGATATAATGATTAAAGGTGTAGCATCTTTGGTTTATAAGATATAATGTTCCCCCCCCAAAAAAAAAACTTTAACATCCGGTTTCGACCGGAAGTAAAGGTCACATGGGGTCACATTCTGTGTAAGAGTTGTAAAAGAAATGTTGAACTTTCATACGAAGCAAAGATCTTGTATTTATCATTTATGGTTCTCTAGATATGACGATTTACAGTATTTCTCGTTATTTTTCATTTTTGACGTCATCATCCCGAAAAAATTGCGGTTTCATCTACACACTAAGGTCTAAGTATATGATAAGTTTCAAGTCTCTACGAGTTATACTTTTTGCGAAATCTTGCCGAGAAGGTTTGGAGGGAAGAAGAAGACACAGAAAAAAAACCCAAAACAGAACAATAACAATAGGTTTTTGGCCGTTAGCCGAACACCTAAACAGAACAATAACAATAGGTTTTCGGGCGGAATGCCCGAAAACCTAATAACATTTTACACCATTTTACTATGAGGTCAGTGACCTAGATTCCCCCACTTTCGTAAGGACTCTGTCTATTGGAAAGTGGTTGCATCTCAAAACTGTATTTGACCTTAAAGCCCCTCTTTAAGTGAGCAGATCGTGTGGCATCCCGCTGAGTTAGATCTCAGCTTGCCAGTGCAGACTAAAAGGATCTGTCTATAGAGGGGTAGATAATGTAAAAACAGATGGGTTGCTTTGATCACAAACGCTGGCTTTAATTGAACTCGTACCAGCGTCTTCGTTGTCAGTAATTGCATTTGATTACAAGGGATAAACTGCAGATGTTGACTCGGCGTTCAGACAATAATGCCAGATAAAAAGAAAATTCAATTATTAAAGTTTAAGGGCTATGTATTCTTTGGGTTAGTAAAATTATTGTTAATGAATCTGTAATTTGATTATCTGAAGAATACAAATAAAAGGGATACAAGAACATGTTTGCACTTTTCAATATTAGTTGTTGCAATGTGAATGTGTGTGTGACCCTTAAATTTGGAAAGATTGGTGAGTTATACAGTGTTAAAAGTACATTTTGTGATAGTAAAATGTTTAGTCTGTTCATGATTGTTATACCAGTGTTTTTTTTATAGTTCTATTGGATATGTGGATATAACTTCAATGTGCTTTTTTTCCAAGACAAGTTGCTCCAGAGCAGTGCCATCTAAATCAAGAGATATGCACATACTTGTTTTGCCAAGCACTGAAAAGTACATAGTTTGTATTAAGGAGATTATTCCATAACTTATTAGCTAAAAGCCAGTTACTGATATTAACAAGCTCTATATTAAGGCTTTTTATAGCTTTTTTTCAATAAATATGATGATTGTAAAGAAGGCTTGTATCTTCTGCAAACAAGCAAAAAGACAACATACTTCATGGTTCTACTCACCACAAATTCTGCGCTTAGTCACCATTCACTACTTACAGGGTTACCGCCCAATTTCTGCACTGGCTGTAACACTAGTGAAATACACACACGCTCACATAAGTAAAATATTCCCTGCTAACCTGTGAAACACATTTGGGTTAAGCCTGGTTAATTTCTCCGTATAAACCGAAGCAGGAATTTTCCTGCCTACAGTAAGATTAGGCCCTGCTTCAAAGGAATATATTTTTGTACTTTCATTTTTTACTTCATCTTTGAAAAAACAATTTCATGAAAAGAGAAAGAAAAAGCAATTTGTAAGGTGAACTATCCACAACTGACTGACTCTATCTTTGCTGCAGTGAAACTAATCAGTGAGGACGCCAGAACGATGGCAGACGTCAAGTCCATGATTTACCAGCTGTATTCTACTCTACACGTTGAGCAACATCAACTAGAGAAAGAGAAAGACCTGCGGGGACAACTGGAGAATCTCAAAGTAGAAATAGAACCTTTTGAAAAGGTAGGTGCTATTACAGGGCTCGAATTTGGGGAAAATATCCACAAGACTGCAGGGCTTGTAGCTCAGAATCTTTACTGGACCAGAATTTATTTTACAAGACCAGAATCAAAATGAGTTGAACAAGCACTAAGAGAAAATCTATCTCATTTGTCTCATGTGTAGCACTTTGATACTGAAGAGAATTGAAAGATATTTATCAGATTCCTAGGCAATTTTTTTTTTCAAAAAAATATTACACAATGCGGTAGCCTATTATTATTCAATTAAAAACACAAGATCACTGGGCTTGTCCGTTAGTGAGTTTACTGGCCCAATGCTAAAATCACTGGCCCCGGGCCTGTGGTCCAGTGTTAATTTCGAGCCCTGGCTAAAATCATGGACTTCCTCTTTGAAATTAAATATGATTCTAGTTGTGTCCCTTACAGTGCTTCCCCTGGCTGATAATGGAATGACAATTGAACGAAATATATGCAGTCCTGCAATTTGACAAGAACAGTTCAGCCAAACTGGTCACAAAGGGTGTCCATTATGACATCCCTACACCTCTCACATAATCCTGGACTACAATTTTACAAGGTTTTCCTACTCCTTTTGTTAAGGGGGTTTGGAGGAATCTTTGAAACGGATTTTGTCCCAAACTCCCACACCCCCAATCAAAGCAGCTTTTGAAAAAAAATTATCCTAATTATCATTTCAGATTAGATTAGAACTGGATATGAAAGCTGCCCGTAACGCCAACATGTGGGTGTGGGGTGGCCTGGGTTACATGGGGCTACAATTTGGGATCCTAGCTCGTCTGACGTGGTGGGAATACTCCTGGGATATTGTGGAACCTATCACATACTTTGTGACGTATGGGGGAATGATCTTCATGTATGGTTACTTCGTCCTGACGAGACAGGTAGGTCAAACTTTAATACATTATTTAGGCTTGATAATTTTCAAAGAAATTGATAAGTTTTAGTTTCAGGGATGTGATTTCTCCGTTTTTAACCGGAAATCCTTTTTTTTTAACCCCCCACCCCTCCCCCCCAAAAAAAACCCCACAATTATTATTTTTAAGACCATAAAAACATAAAGATAAAACCAAACAGAATGCCCCAGAGTGCAGGATAGGGCTTTCAAAACAAAAGATAAATGCATGTAAGTAGGCTTCAGGCTCGCAAGTTTTCGCCCTCGCAAGCTTTGAAGCATTGCGCTCACAGTTCAGGTTTTTTTGTCAACAGCCTATCACATCCCTGTAGTTTGTAAAGTCACATAATTTGATGCAGCCTGTACCGATTTTTTACTGACGTCACACATGGCTACACTCTAGACATGGTCTGCCGCTTTTGGGAGTCAAACTGCTTCACAACTCTTGAGTCCAAATTCTTCTTTCAAGAAGAACTGATAACCTTTTTGTTAAGGATGCTTGTGAACTGTATTTTGCATTGCATTTACCTGTTGCCGGTGTCGTTGTACATGTGTTTGCAAGGCATCCTGAGCATTATTAAGGTAATGGATAGCAGCGCTACTTAAAGTTACTTTATTATTGTTATTATTATTAAATTGCTTCTAAAGACATCAGGGCGTAAATGTTCACAAAGCAAATGTTCATATTGAACATCAGGGTTCGGGTTAGGGTTAGGGTTAGGGATAGGATTAGGGTCAGGGTTGTGGCGTTTCGTGGGTTGTGGCCGAGCGGTCTAGTTCACCGGACCCAAGCTCCGGTGCTGTCAGCAGCAGAGTGTGGGTTCGCATCCCGGTCATGACACTTGTGCCCTTGAGCAAGGCACTTAACCATAATTGCTTTGTAAAACGTTGGGAAGGTAGTGCATTCTGCTCTAGCAGCCAGGCTCCTAGTGGATGATACCCATGCCTATATCCTTACGGACTGTGAAGGGGGTATATATAACCCTGTTTCAGCACCAGGAGTAGGTGGCAACGTGCCTCTGGTGACAGTTGATCTGGGTTGACAGCCCAAATCAGTTAAGTGTAGCCCTCACCTTGAAGTGGCCTTGTGAGTTGGGCGATATCTCATTAAAATTTTAAAAAAAAAATCACCTACAGTTACTCATTAACTGTGATGTAACTCGGGAATTTGTGTACAGAACAAATGCTCCAGGGCTAGGTTGTTCCAGTTGGACTAGCTAGCCATGCCATTCCAGTCACCCACACAAACTCAGGATTGCATTTAGGACACTAAATTTGTCTTTGTCTTCTTGAAGGAGTATACCAATCCAGACGCAAAAGATAGACAGCACCTCCTCAGCTTTCATAGGTTTGCCAAAAAACAAAAATTGGACATCGAGAGATACAACCAACTCAGGGACCAAATATCACAGGTAATATTTGTAGACTGTTAACCCTTTCATTACCATTGTTGAGTTTACTCGACCGTGCGCCGTGTGTGCTTCTGTACCAATGTCGAGTTTACTCGACAAAAAAAGTTGCGGCGTTTGAGACCCTGTATTTATTTTGTTTGGCGCCCTCTGTTGTTGACCTTTATATAGACGGGTAGCCTGTTTATCGAGCTTTACAATGGTGTGTATTGCATTGGGGGTCGCCATTACGATTTTCTGAGAAAAACTACGTTGTATGCAGCAGTACTTCCAGATTTCACACTTCTGTTTTCCCTACAAAAAATCACCATCATGGCTGTTCGTGACCCGGAGGTTTTGGTTGAAATACTTGTTGTTAGTGACTCCGAATTGGACTTGAACATATCTGAAGAAGAACCTAGTGAAGATTCGACTGAAACTCGTGATGTTTCGTCGCAAGGCACGTGCAATGATGGCAGCAATCCTGACGATATACCGGTAGCTGGACCGAGCACTGCACCCCTTCAACGCCATGGGCTTGGGCATGGGCTTGGCGGGCCTCAACCCATTCGTGCCGATCGAGGTGGCAAAGGACATGAAGATAATATATACAAATTTGACATCATATGAAAGGTCATTTCATTAGCTACAAATTGTATGCACCAAGTTTTCCACAAAAATATGTCTTCACACAGAAAATCAAGATTGAAAAAAGTGAACACTGCACTTTGCTTTTTGTGTGAAAAAAATGCGGTACACAGCAGTGTGACCCCTATAAACAATGCGGTACTGAAAGGGTTAACATATTATGTGTGACTACTATAAGCTAGCATTACTTGATTGGCACTGTTCTATATGATGTGCACATCACTTATTCCTTAGGCATCACAGTCATTTTCAATGACCGATCTTTACAAACTTATACAAGGTACCAGTATGATGCAAGTTAAAGCCTACACACACACAACACGTACACATGTTTAGTGACATGACAGCCATGGGGGAAAATAGTGGTCACTCTAATACCAAAATTTGCTTTTTTACTGAAACATTACTTTTACGATCACCAGTGCTGGATGACTCGAGATCGATCTCGGATTCAAGACCAGTCTCAAGTCCTTTTTTGTGTGGACTCTTGGACTGTCAACCTTGGCACTCGGTGTGACTCTGCTTGAGACTGACTAGAGGCCGGCAAAAAATGGATGCTGGATGACTTGAGATCGATCTCGGATTCAAGACCAGTCTCAAGTCCTTTTTTGTGTGGACTCTTGGACTGTCAACCTTGGCACTCGGTGTGACTCTGCTTGAGACTGACTAGAGGCCGGCAAAAACTTTAGCTACCTTCATAGTGCCCATGTAAATCATCAGTAATGGAAAAAAAATTAACATGTCCGTTGGCATTTTGCATATCAACCACGGACTCGTTTGTTTCAACTGCACATGTCAGGCTTAAAGTCTCGTTCAAGTTTGTGATGGTGTTTTTTTGTCAGCCTGATATAGATAGACTGCAATATGACGTAAATCGGCCATCTTTACGGGCAAGTTGGAACACACAGTCATGCGTAAGAACGGCGTGCAGCACGCGCACATTTCCCAAAATTCATTGCACGATTGGTTATTGAACAGTGCGGCTGCGTTAATAATGTGAGCGCTTGACGCGCCTGCAAGCCACGATGCAAGTTGCCCGTAAAGATGGCGTCTATTGGGAACTATCTATAATGCCCTCTTCTGGATTAGTAGTACTTTTGTGCGTGGGACCGATGATGCAGACACAAATTATAAAGCTAGGACTCGGACAATGGGGAGCCAGTACAGCACTTTATGGTCACAGATTTTCCATTTCTGTTTATTCAGTACCATATTATAACCATAAGATACAAAAATAATCAGTAAGCAGCCCTCAATAATCAGTTTATAATAAAAGTTTTTGAAAATCTAATCCCAGTTATGTTTCTTATGATTCGTTATGTTAATCTATGTTAATCTAGTTATGTTTTGTACAATCAAAAAAGGTATTAGTCTGCTGCCCAGTATAGTGTGCGATGATCAATTAAGAAAGTTTTTGAAAATCTGCTCTGCAATTGTTGCTTCAGTGGAAACAGTCATTAGTCTGCTGCCCTCTATAGTTTAAGAGGGTTTGGTTTATACAAAGATTTGATTTTGATCTTTTGTGATGTGTTTTTTTTTTCCAGCTGGAAATGGATCTTGGAAGACTACGTGACCCCTTGACCCTTCACCTCCCCATCACTCCGCCCCCTGCAGAGAAGATAGAAGAATAAAAGCACATGGCTCCTCACAGACATTACTAACACAACCATGACAACATTTGAAAACTTGAAGGCATCAGAAACGGATGAAAATTATCTTAATTTACCCTAACATAGTTACTAAAAACTGTATCCTACTGTCCTGGTCCTACAAACAAAATCAAATCAAAGGCACAACAAAGGGGCCCCAAGTGGGATCCGAAACCCACAGCCTGCGTAATTCTAGAATATATTTTTTTTAAGTTGTAAAATACTGCCTCTACATCGAATAAGTAAAGCACTGGAAACCGGCCACTAAAGGCTTGTATAAAAATGCTTACAGCGGCCGCAAATGGCTTGTATAAAAATGCCTATAGCAGCCACAAAATGCTTATACCAAAAATGCTTTCAGCAGCCGCAAAAGGCTTTAGTACCAAAATGCCTACAGCGGACACAAACGGCTTGTACCAATATGCCACAAAGGGCTTTAAGATTTAACCTACATGTACTTGCATTCAACCAGAATTGTGACAGTTAAGTAGATCTATGAAAGTGGGTCTCCATTAACTCAAAGTATCATCACTGTCACTAGCTATACCGATCATGCTTCAGGTTTTATATTCAATTTGTTTATTTTACTTTAGTTGGAGTTTTTGGGGGTAAGGGCATCTTTACTTAGAGGTACGGTCATAGATTGGTTTTTGTCAATGTATAATGCTAACTTATAGGCCAAATTATCAAGAAAGATACAATAAAATCACAAAATTTAGCAAGGTGACAGCGGGTACCAACAGCATCTCTAGCCGCAGCATTTACAAACAGACACCTCGGAAATCTCCCAACTTTGGTAATGCCAAAATGAGGTTCACATTTTTTTGGATACTTTTATTGATTTCTAGTTAACGGGGGCATTTTAGATGCAGGATGCCACCATTACCATCTGCATATAAAGGAGGCTTTCCGATAAACAGTACACAAATTTTGGTCATATTCTTTACCAAAGTATGACCCTACCTCAAATGCCAATTTAATTGATTTGTAATTACTGGTGGTAGGCGGGTGATACAGCTAATTAATTTCAATCTGAAAACTCACTAACGATCATTTTCAGTACTAGTCGTGTAGAGTAACTTTTCTGCCTTGAATATATTCTAAAGATTTGAAAAAATGAAGACTTCAAATATCCCCAATACTTATTCTGTTTTCTGCAATCAAAATAAGCTGATGTAAATGTGCATACAATCCCAGATGAAACATAACCTGTTTTTTTGTTGTTGTTTTCACTGTATTGTAACTGTGTTATTTGTTTATTGGAAAGTAGAGGATTGGAATGAAGTTTTCTCTTTCAACAAACCACTGATTTACTTTCTCTTTGACCATTGAATTACAATGAGCATGTACAACGCTGAAATGACTTGTATAAACCAGTGTACAGAACTGAGGAAACTGATGTTGCTGTCGCTTTGCAATGAAGTTTTTGTCAGTTTATAAACAGTGTTCAAACTGATTTGCTGCAAATAATGAGAATGGATTGATTTGATTTAAAGTTTTTTTTCTTTTTTTTCTAAAGCACAAACAGGGTGTGTTAAAAATGTTTAAAAACACAATAATTATTACTGATAATCGGCCAATTTCATAGAGCCACTTAGGAAAAATACTGCTGAATAATTTCTGCTAAGCAGAAATTAACAGGAAACCAGTCGCAAATTGTACATTCAACATGTAATTTGGGCTGGTAACGATATTTTGGTAAGCAACATTGTTTTGTGCTTAAGTAGCTCTATGAAGTCTGGGCCTAAAGATGAAATGTAAATAGTTAATAATATTGAAGAATTGGTCTCTAATAAGTACCAGTGGAATTGTTCAGAATTAAATAACCTGACATGATCAAATGTTTGGCTTAAATATAAATCCATGTACTATTATTACAAATGGAAACAAAAGTAATTATTATGATTATTTAACTTTTGTAGTGATAAAAATAAGGGTTTTGATATCTAAACAAGTTTGTAGGTTAGTAATTCAATTTCTAAAAAAAGTAACGCAAGATGCGAAGCAGAAAGTTTTGTGGTGAGTTTTTTAAAATTCTACTGCAGTTTGGCTGGTAACCTGTTTTGTAAACAAAATTTACTGAGCTAAAAATTAATTTCAAAACTAGCAGTCTAATTTTTCATCTTTCGTTGCAAAAGCGAGCAGCGCAAAATGAAAAGACTAATTTGGTAAGCACAAACAACTTTTGTTAAGCAACTGGGTACCAGCTAAAACACCATGTGATATACTGTGTGCGTGACTGGATTTCTGCAAATATCTGCTTATTCAATACTTGCTTAGCTTAGAAATTTTGCCTCTTTTTCAACCTCCTTTCTGTTGGTTATGGTTAAGTTAAACAACTCTTTTCTTCATAATTTTCCCTTCTCTTGTAAATTTTCCTTCCTGATCTGAATTTTTCACCATTGAAACAAGTTTCTCTCACAGTTGTTTTTGTTAATGCTTTGATCAAGAACAAACACCTTCATACAACCAAATGTTTTTTTCTGGCAGATATTTAATGTTGCATTTCTAAAGTTAACCAGTTGAGTTTTACAAATATTTTATGCAAAAGTTACTCCATTTGCAGGAACATTCAACATAATTACGCCCAGAAATATCAATTTTTTGTAAGAAATAATTGTGTAATTATTAGAAAATTTTTTTGAATGCACTTTTAGTTTAGGTATTTCTATAAGGTGATTCAGCTCATTTTCACAAGATTTTTAGTTCCAACGATTTTTTTTTTAACGATAGTTTATAAATTTTGTGATTTATACCACTATTGTACATTCTCTTTCACTACCTAACGAGCCTTGGTGAACAGCCCAGCCCAGTACCAGGTACTTGGGTTTACAAATAGGAGGACCTTATAAAAGAAATCAATTTATTGTTTTATAAACATTTAGTGTTTGTTTTTCTTACTAGTTGTTGACACAACAATGTGTGTTTGTTATCATCTTTTTTAGTAAGAATATATCATAGACAACTTTTTCCAGAGCTTTATTCCTCTATTCCTTACATTGACGCATGTATAGGAAAGTGGCAGTTTGACTACAAGTCCCTAAAATCGGAGTCTGAGCACAATTTCAGTGCATGACATGAGTACAGATTATTTTTCAGTCAAGTATTGAGTATGGACTTTGGGTGCGAGTATTTTGCTAGCCCAGTCCGAGTGCCATCAAGAGGGTACTTGAAAAGTGCACCACTGGTCAAACTGTGGCTCCAACTTAAGCATTTAATTTCTGGCACAGCGAAAAAAAAAACACGTCTTAGTTGAAGAACTTCAGACCCAGTCTGGCTGCTGGGAGGCAACTTCAGCTGTGTTGTTGTTTGAATCGCAAGCTGCAGCCAAATCTAGCCAAAGATCATCTCTGACCAAAGCAGCTGTAATCAACTGGTTGAAAAAGCTTGGCTGAAAAACTGTTGCGGAGCAGTTTGAATCAACTTTCAAATTTCATAATAGACATGTGTGTGTAAATGATTGTAAGATACAGGTTTTTGGTGTTGGAATAAGTGTTAATTATCAGGTAGTATTTATGATACCTAACTTGTGTACTTTTTTAGAATATTGAGATTTTGTTCATTTTGAATAGAGTGATTGTGAAAATTGTGTTTATTTATTTATCCATAGACGATTTGATGCAATGTATACATGGCCAGGTGGGATTTGAAGTGGTGTGTGGCAAAAAAAAAAAGCAGCAACAGCAACAAAACAGTCGTTTATTAGGTAGCAACCCTGTAATGAGACGATTAAGCACCCAACATGGGTGTATGATATAAAAGGACTGTATACTTGGTGCTTTCCGAGTCCTGTAGACAAAACTCTGCAGGCTATACTCAGCTGGGATTCGAACCCTCGACCACTGCATTCTACAGAAGATGTCTTAACCACTAGACCACTTAGCATGCCCGATGACGAGGCCAGTTGAAATAAGTCTCGTGTCTGAATACGAGACACTGATTTTAAATCCAAAAGCACTGCATGAAGAGAACAACCACCCACTACCCTTTAGTCCAATACAGTCGTTTAAAAGTTCATATCACTTTTCTGGATATTTCATTCGTTTGAACTTTCAGCTTGAATAGTTATAATGTGTTGGAGGCAAATGTAAGTTTATCTGTAAAAAAAAAATTAAGATGAATTTATTACTGACATTGTAATTATTTCACTCTTTTCAACTATTCTCTCTTTAAGAAAAAATAAATAAATAAAATTGACAACTTTTTCAAACAAATTCCTGTTTAATATATTTGGTGAAGTTATTTAGGGACGTTTGGCTTGAACATATACAGCAAGAGAAACAGTAAACACCCCCTAAAAAAAAACCAAAACCAAAACAACAACAACAACAACAACAACAACAACAACAAACAACAAACAACAACAAAACAGCACCAGATGCTATCCAGAAAGATGATCTCTTTGTTGATGGAGCTGTCTGATCTTAATCCTCAACAATTTGTAAGACATTATTTTCCAACCTCTACAATTTGTCATACTTTTTGCTTCGTAGGCGGTGGTAACAAAAACTTATTTCCAATTATCTAGAAGCAAAACGCTTTTGAATAATTAGAGTAGGCCTAGTGTTGGCCCTAAATTCGTAATGCGCTCTAGCTTTCTCTATGGTCTGATATATGACACTGACAAACTCCTGGCATTGAATAATCAAACCAGGAGGAGATTATTAAGTAAAGCTTCCTTATACCTTAATACACTTACACATGCGTTTTGCATGGTTGATGCAGAAAGTAACTGCGATCTCAGACTTGAAAATCAAGTTTCGCCCCCCCCTCCTGAACACGGTTGCCCCGCCCCTGGGCCCCGCACGCACCCAACTTTTGCAGAGAAAAGCAGCCCCACAATGCATTGCTTCGAGAGAAAGAGTGTTAAAATCAAAGATCGTAAAGCGCCGCCTACGGCGCTATACGATCTTTGGTTAAAATAAACTAAAAAGAGAGAAGGTATCGGGACAAGATGGCGCGACGCTTGAACAGATTTATTTGGGGATACCTGTTCGTTCCGAAAGGCAAAACAAGAGTTCCGGAAATCTGTGTGACAGTGTTATTGTAATAATTTCTTCATCTGGATAATGGCGAGCGACAACCAAAGAGAATTTTTTGTAAGTCAGTGTTGAATTTTAACGTAATTACGGTAAGTCTGTCCATGACGTCCTGAGTCAGTGTGTGGTAAGTAAGTGACCGTAAAACCGTGGTGAGAGCATAATGACAGAACGATAATGAATGAGCATGATGAGTGAGTTTTGTTCTCACAAAAACACAAAAGGTATTATCGACTATTCTACCTCCTTGTATCGACTATTGATTTCCCCATAGTTGGCAAATTAAAACAAAATAAATGTCAAGGAAAAACGAAGCTATTTAGTATTAAACATAGGAAATTGTGGGGAAGAAACGTTTAACCATTGAGGCTTCCTCCATGGTTTAACAAACCAGGCATTTGGATAATTGTGGGTCTTATTCACTGTACCGTCACTGACCGTGTAATCAGAAAATTCACTTTTTGGGGTGCCAATACGTCACTTTATGAGATGATTTACAATGAATTAGTTACCAAGAAGGCCACCAAGAACCTTCTACCAATTTGGTAACCAAAAATCAACACTCAAGTACTCAACTGTCCTCTTGAAAGACTTTAGTCTTTGCATGCTTTGTGTGGGTGAAACAAAGTGTTGCACATGAGTGCATGCTCTGAAAATGTATTGGCTAGTTGCGATAATCGTAACCCTCCATCCTCCCGTTAACCCTCCTTCGTCCAGTCGGGATGATGGAGGGTTACGATTATCCCAACTATGTATTCGGTATTGGCAACCTTTTTTCTAGTCATCCAATGTGAAAACAAAAATATGAAAGTCACGTCTCCAATACAACATTCGGTGCAACTGGTTTAAAAATAAATAATTTATTAAAACCTTCATCATGTATTACAACGTTTTCAAATATTGAGTTGTATTCACTACATTTACCATGGGCCCCCTACCCAGCAAACATCAACATATAAAAAGTTGAAATTTTATTTAGGTTTCTCGCATTAAAAAAACAAACCAAAAAACAAACAGCAAATTTCCTTTCACATTTAAAAGTTAGCAAGAAGAGATCTTTGTGTCCAATGAACAAACTAACGGTTTTCCTCCCTCCCCAACCAGGTGTTGTACACACACCAGAAGACAAAGAAGAGTAAGAGATGGCAGGACGGAATTCTTAAAGTAAGCCACCAAACCTCTAGAGCTGTTCTCTTCGACGATAGAGGCTGTAAATTAGATGCTGTGTATGTGAAACCTAAGCAGGTATGGCATTAACCCTAACCCCCATTAGGGTCTCTCTACAAAGCCTGCCAAATACAACAGAATGCAACACAGTTGAAATGAGAACCATGCCAAATGCAACAGAATGCAACAAGGGATTTTGTTGCAATGTGCAGGCATGCTGTTTGTGAATTTTGTGAAAGGACTGAGCAAGGGTGTTTGCCCTGCTAAATGCAACACTATGCACATGTGTAGTGGTGACTTGTAACTGTAAACTGTTATTATACAGTCTTTTGAATATGATTTGAATTATGATTCTTACCTAATATTACATCATACTTCTCAATACTTTTCCCATAAAAAATATTTTGAAATACCCATTATCAGTTTTTCAGATACAATAGAAGCACCCAAACCTATAATATGAAGTCACTTCACTGCTGAATGCAACAAATTCAGTAAAAAAATGACATCTGAGTTGACTGCCAAATGCAACAGATCACAACAACTATTACCATTTGGTGCATATTGTTGCATTTAGCATGGTTAGGGTTAATGAATAAAATGTTTGTGGCACCCCCGAACAAAGATATTGACTAATAGGGAGACCGCCAACATAGGGCTGGATAGCTCAGTTGGTAGAGCGCCGGTACGTTAATCCGGAGGTCGTTGGTTCAAGTCCCGCTCCAGTCAATTTTTCTTTGTTCAAACCCAAATTAAAATTTTTTTTTAAACACAAAAGTTGCCTATGGTAAGGAAAGGGTTTAATTTTTTTTATTCAATTGATTTTGTTGTAGGTAGCCGTCGGAGAGGAACTTGAGAGT
The DNA here is from genome assembly GCA_023634235.1 of Pisaster brevispinus. Classification (NCBI taxonomy): domain Eukaryota; kingdom Metazoa; phylum Echinodermata; class Asteroidea; order Forcipulatida; family Asteriidae; genus Pisaster; species Pisaster brevispinus. Next base: position 12,739,808 of record JAMKCF010000015.1, on the reverse strand, counting down.
GAGAGATATTTAATTACTATAGAAGAAGAGAAACAATCGGGGTGTGCCAGTGAGGAAAAGGATGGCAGTGAAGGGGCTCAGCGAAGCCAACACCAGCAGCAGCAACATCAGCAGCAGCAGTTGCCAAAAACAGACTTCCAAAATCGTATGAGAATTCCTTTAAAAAGGAAAAGAACTGTAAGTTTGTACAGGATTAAGCGTTAAAAAAAACCCCCAAAGTTCTTGATGAAAGACGTGACAAAATCATTTAGGGTGTTTGTGATTAGTATTTGTTTTGGACTGGCTTGAATATTAATTAATATTGTGCATACCGTCTGCAGGAGTGTCACACAGCAATCCACGCATGATCGATCACGGTTATCCTGTTGAGCTCACTATGGGCGATCCCAACTATAGTTGGGACACCCCAACTTTAACACTCAAGTTGGGACCAGTCCCAACTATAGTTGGGACGATTGTCAAGTTGGGACGGAACATGATGCTTTTATTTCAAATCCGGGTCTCGGCTCGTGTCAAAACTGATGATGGCCCTTCATAAAGTGGTCTTATAATAACTTCATACTTGGATTTTAGTTTATTCATGGAGGGTGGTGCTCTGTGTTTACTGCGATCCCAAATATAGTTGGGGTGCCCCAACTTTAACACTTAAATTGGGACCAGTCCCAACTATAGTTGGGACGATTGTCAAGTTGGGGCGGAACAGTCCCAATTTCACGGCGCTGCTCATTTTGGAATTCTACCTAGGCTTATGGCTCCTTGATTCACTGTGCTTTACAGGGCGTGGTAAGAGAAGAATTCCAGGGTAAGCAATGCCATGTAATTGAGCCATTTTCAAAGGTCTCAGTAGTGCCTCCAAAATCTGTTATACGAGTTGTTTAGAAGCAACAATTTTGCTTAACAAGTCTGTGCGATTTTTATTTTAATAGCCTAGTACAAAGAGGCCATTCCCTTCCCTGCCGAGAGCTGTAAAAAAGAAACCTTATGCGTCTAAGAACCCCCACCAGGGGTTTCCCTTAACTTTTTTTTTCACTCGCCCGCCGGACGAGTCAACCAAGATCTTGGGTCGCCCGCAAGTTTTTTCACTCGCCCGTATGTATTGATGCACACAATTTTCGTAGCATAAAAAAACCCCAAAAAACACACACACGGAAATTTGCGTTTTTGGACTATTTTATCCCCTAATTTCTGCCCTCAGTAATCCTTTTTTAATCAATCAGCCATTTTCATGGATTTGTGATTTGAGAATCGGTTTTATAGAACTTCCTTTGCAATGAAATCTTCGTGTTAACGATCGATCAACGACGCACGATTGAGAAAAAGTCAATGAACTTTGCCCTGCAACGCCCTCAATTGGCAAAAGTTGTCAATGCTGCTTGAACATGTTGAATAGCCTTAACCCAACGCTGTGTATAGTGCAGAATCCGCGGGCGTGCGCCACATTGTGCAGCATTTGTTTACTCGACTCGCGAACGTGTACAGAGTTGGAGGCTAGCCAAGCTTTCTTATGAATATTAATTTTTTTAACGGGCCAATCACAGCGTGCGAAATGTTGTTTAGGATGGACTTTGGACCTGCTGTTGTACTGTACAATACACCATGTGCTGTGTGCATGTGTGGACTACCGGCGGGCGAGCAAACGTTGTGGGTACGTTGTGGGAAACTCACTGCTATGTGGTTATGTGCGTGCGTTCGTGCGTGCGTGTTTTACTTATGAACGATCGTGATCGCGATCGCGATCATTAAATCTAGCAATGTCAAGACTTGCCAAACCATTTTACGAACTTATAAATAATCTCTCTTTGGGATTTTAACACTGTAGTGTACCCCTCATTTATTGTGAAAAGGACAAATTATTTGACTCGCCCGGCGGGCTAGTAAAGGAAGGGTTTTGACTCGCCCGCCGCTGTTTTCACTCGCATTTGGCGACCAGGCGACCGTTAATTTCGAACCCTGCCCACATGCCCCTACTTCAGCCCCCCTCCCCCCCACCCTTTTCAATTTAGAAATTTACTAATAGTTCTCATGTTAATCGATATTCTTTCCACAGGGTTTTACAGTTCCGAGGCAAGTCGTCAAAAAACTTGCAACAGCAAATGACGACGTTCAATCAGGACTGCCTAGTTCTATCTCCCACCAGATGAAGACAGGAATGGAAACTGCCCCCCACTTTGGAAGGAGAGCCCCCCTCTTCAGCACCCCCTTCTCTAAGGAAATGGAAGGTTTGAGTGACAGCATGGACTGTGCAGGTGCTGTCCTTGGAAGTCAAGAGACGAAGCATGATCGTCCGTCCATGAGTCTTAATGATCAATCTCAGTCATACATGTATCAAACTAAAGAGAACCATAGCTGCACATTACCGCCAACAATGGAAGACAGTTCTCCTCCACCATGTTACAATGTGGACACGCCCAAGGGTGACCGCCTAGGACACGCTGTTTTAGGTGCTCCCAGTTTTTGTAATGGTCTGAGAACTTTTGCAGGGTTGCCAAATGCAATACCAGACAAGGAGAACGTTCTGAATTTAATCCCAAAGCATAATATAGATGAGAAAATAGCGGATCTGAAGGAAGGAATAGTGATCAAGGAACAGTTGTATAGACAGGATCATTTTGAAAGTCAGGATTGTGTTTTCTTATCCTCTAGAGAAACTTCCTTGCCCCCCGTCCAAGAATCTGATCAAACCCACAGCACCACAGCTATCACGAAACCATCTCTACCATCAGTGGGAAAGAGGAGCACTTCACAGATTCTTGCGCTTCTCGGAAAAGGAAATGTAAAGTTCAAGCCCCCAATCAAACAGTTGGACTCGGACTGGACGCTGAAAGTGAGTGAAACAGCTCCTCATGCATGCAGTGCAGATCTTAAAACACTGTTTCATAGCCCAGTCACAGAGTCACCCTCTGTAATGCCTTCGGAACAAGTCCTCTCTGAAGACATTGATGTTATGGAGCTTTTGGGACGTGCAGATTTATCTACTGCTGATTCATGTATCAAACCACTACCTGACCAGTTTGACCTCGACGGTGTCAACTCATCAAGGATATCACATGAGGTGCTTGGCAGATGTAGTCATGAAACAGTGCAAGGCAATGAAACACAAACATCACTTTCTCACAACTTGCCTAAGCCATCAAAGCTTGGGGAAACCAAAGAATCTGTGGTCCATGTTGGATCAACGGAAAAACGTAAGCATAAAATAAAAAAAAAAAAGGAAATTTAACACAAGTTCCATTAAATAAAAGTAGATATAGTTTCCTTAAAAAAATAACTTTAATTCAGCTTGATTGTCAGTGTTTCCTTTTTACAGTTTCCAAATAGTAGTTCAGAACAGTTGCCTTTTAAATTTCATGGGAGATGTTAAAATTTTGTATTATTTACAATAGTAAGATACATTTAAGTTGGTTTATAAATAATAATGGTTAATACATCACTGACCTAGAAACAGAAACTTAACTTTCTTTAACAGTATGTGAGGTTGAGCAAGACAATGGTTCAAGTCTTCAGAAAATTTTGGGTAAGAAGAACCAAGGAAAGAATGAGGACGTACAGAACTTTCATGAAAAACCAAAAATAAGGAACCAACAGGACAAACATGACAAAAGCCAGGAAGAAATAAATCATCATGATGCTGTTGTTATCGTAGGTCATAGGAACCAAGGTAGTAGGAACCAGACTAGGAACCAAATTGATGGTATGATTGTACATTTAAATAAGATGAACCAGGATTGTGGGAACCAGGGTGATGGAAACCAGACTAGCAACCAGACTGATGGTATAAATGTAGATAAGGAGAACCAGGATTGTGGGAACCAGGGTGATGGAAACCAGACTAGCAACCAGATTGATAGTATAAATGTAGATAAGGAGAACCAGGATTGTGGGAACCAGGGTGATGGAAACCAGACTAGCAACCAGATTGATAGTATAAATGTAGATAAGGAGAACCAGGATTGTGGGAACCAGGATGCAAGAAACCAAATTGAGAACCAGGTTGATGTCATGAATGATGATGGGAACCAAAATCAGGAAGAACAGAGCCAGAATAATGGCAACCGGGATAAGAACCAAACTTATGGGGACAAGGTTAGGAAGCATGTTCAAGATGCCAATAGCTGTAGTGATGAAATTAACCAGGGATGTAGTAAGAATCAGAGTGACAGTAGCCAGGATGGTAGCAGCCATGATAGCGTGGTACACCACGGCGATTGTAACCAGGGTGACAGGAGCCAGGATAGTAAAAACCATGGGGAGAACAACCACCTGGATGACGGCAACCATGGTGATGAGATAACCCATGATTATAATGACCAAGGTGATGAAAACCATGGCGATAGTAACAGTCAGGATGATGGCAACCATGGTGATGAGATAACCCAGGAATGTCACAACCAGGGTGATGGAAACCATGGCAATAGTAACAGTCAGGATGATGGCAACCAAGGTGATGAGATAACCCAGGAATGTCACAACCAGGGTGATGGAAACCATGGCAATAGTAACAGTCAGGATGATGGCAACCAAGGTGATGAGATAACCCAGGAATGTCACAACCAGGGTGATGGAAACCGTGGTGATAGTAACAGTCTGGATGATGGCAACCATGGTGATGAGATTACCCAGGAATGTCACAACCAGGGTGATGGAAACCGTGGTGATAGTAACAGTCTGGATGATAGCAACCATGATGATGAGATAACCCATGATTGTAGTAACCAAGGTGATGAAAACCATGGCAATAGTAACAGTCTGGATGATGGCAACCAAGGTGATGAGATAACCCATGATTGTAGTAACCAAGGTGATGAAAACCATGGCGATAGTAACAGTCGGGATGATGGCAACCATGGTAATAGTAACCAGGAGAGTAATAAGCAGAATACTAGTCATGCTGTTGGTGATAACCGAGATAGCCAGGATAATTGTGATGTGACACATGGGACTTCAAGTAACCAGGTCAGTGTTGGAACCCACTGCAGTAATTGCTACAATGACAGCTTTCAGGTTGGCAGGATTTTACCCGAGAATCACCGAAGTGAACTGATTATACACAAGCTAAGAACGGATTCTGAAACTGCAACACACACAGCCGTTGCTGAGATAATAGACTCTAAAGTGGCCTGCGCCCTTTGTGGAGTTGAGCTGAGTAACACACTACAGGACATGTGTTCTGAATGCAATGATGAGTTAGCTACAGGCTTTGAGTCATCATGGAAGTCAGGAAACCACTCTCAAGAAAATGATCAAGAGCGTCAACGACGTGTATCTTCACAAGATGCAACTACTGAAGTTTCTGTGATGCAGAATAAGGTGCCAGATACAGGAGAAGCGGTTCTATTGTCCTCTTCTTCGAGTGATTGCTGCATCCTTGTCAAGCACAGTGAAGTTTCTTTACCGTCAAAATTTGAAAATGCCAGAGCATCACCCAAGCTTAACTGTAGCAATCAGGCCCGCACTGAAGTCATAGATGGAGAGTACACTGTTCAAAAATGTGTATTGTCTATCAAGAATCAAGACAAACAAAGCTTTCAGACTGATCCAACAAACATCAGTTCTTCAAATGGTAAGGGTGAAAGCTCCCTGCATGATGACTTTGCTTTAGAAAGTGCATCTCTATTATCCACAGGCTACATTTCCAACCAGTGTGGTCTGAGAAATTTCAAGTCAAGTGCTTTACAAAGAGAAGTTAATAATGATCTTAAAATCATCCAAGACCCGTCCCAAATTCCCATCAACACTTTTGAGTTCCCTCATCACAGTGAAGATAAAAGCATCAGGATGGTTGACAAAGACAGGACAACCCTTTTCCAGTACCCTGTTGAGGATTGGTTAAGAAACGTGGATTTTGTGTCAAGTGCAGAACTGGGGGAGACTCGAGATTGTGTGGTGCCTCAAATGACCATTACGCTGCCTAGAACTGGATGTTGGGACCAGGAGAAACAAGAGCTTGTGCCAAAGATGGACCTACTTGTGATGAACAGGCGAGAGAATGAGGATGCACCAAACTATCAATTACATGTGCATCATCAAAGCAAAGTAAGTCATCAGTTAGAAACTGCGACTAAGGACCACCAGACCTGGGCAGAGAGTAGTAGCAGTTCAACAGAACAATGCGTGCCTGTTGATCAAGACCGATCCGCTGCTGGTGATCTGACAGTGTCTCAAGATAAATATGTCCAGCATGAAAGTCCAGGACGAAGGGACATGCATCTCGTAAGAGGATTCTTTCACTCAAATGTTCTGAAGAGGATGAGCGAAGACACAAGCGGTGAAATGTTGCCTGTTCCTGAAGTCCAGACTAGAAGCCACCCACTTGACGTCATTCCTCCCTTCCGCTCTCCAAATTCTAAAAAATGGTCTCAGGGTATTTCTTTCTTCGATCCAGTCAAGTTGAGAGGAGTGGCAAGGAGGGGTAGGACGGAAATAGTTTCTCATGAAATGAAGACGGATGATTTCAATCAAGGGCTAACTGCAAAACAGATACATCGTGATGACCTTGATGTCCACCAAGGAAGAATACAAGACATTCTTACGTCTGTAAAATCTCAAGGTGCATCTTGCAGAATGTCTGGACCAGCAGTGAAAAATCATTCAGAAAATAGTGATCTTCTTACTGAAGATGAACTTCAGCCTATAGTAAGAATCGAGACTCAAAATACAGGAGATGAATTCTGTGAAGCAAATTCACAACGATCGAGACGTTTTTCTGAGATAGGACATCATTTCTCGCGTAGCAATAAGAGTCTCTTTCACTCAGATGCTGAGGGCAGATGGTCAGGGAGTCTACTTGAAAGCTTGCAAAGTGACAAAGCAGAAACTTTATCGCCACTGATGTCCAACCAGAACTGGTGCAATGATGCTGAGATTGCAGTAAATCCTTGGTGGTTACCAGTGACACCAAACAAGAAGAGAGATTCTGCCTTGAGAAATTGGTCCGCATCTTCCTCATACAGTCATTCCATTCATCAAGAGACAGAAGTACATGTAGATGAAAACATAAATGAAGATCACACAGGAGTTTCAGAGATGATAGATCAAGTATCTTCAAGCCAATTTGGATCAGGAAATCCTCTTGATGGCTGGATGATCCCAAGAGACCATCGGATGAATGACAGATATCCACAATCCAGTCAGCCAGTTCTCAACACAAGAAGTAAGTGACATTTCATTATTAAAAGGAGAAACAAATGACAGATTAGTATTATTATAGTACAAATGTCACATGTTCATGTGAATCAAACGGAGCTGGGAATAGTTTATTCTCCGAAAAGAATAGTTTACAATTATTTTTTTATATCAAAATTCCAACTTTAAAAACCCTTATCCCACAAAACGCCTTGTCATGATAAAAACAGACAGCATGGTAAATCAGATTTTACAGCACTCTGACTATCAATAATGTATACAGCTTATGCTGTACATGTACTGCCCAGTTTTGACAAAATTAATACTTTTGGACATGTGGTGTTTTTGACTGGCCAATGCCTGAAAGACAGAAAGAGAGTATTTAAATACTGGTGACACAATACAGTGAGCCCTCTACAGTTTGCCTAGGAGAGGCTATATTCACAGTGTATCATGGGAAAAAGTCGGCAAGTTTTTGATCCTCATGTAGCGCCCGCCTCATGACCGTTATTGTTTGTAGTTTGCAAAGCAGCAAGGCTGTATTTTTCTGTCTTAATGGCATGAGATGTTTTGTTTTTTGTTTTTTGTGAGGCTGGTGACTATTTGTTACATTCATATCAGCCATTTGAAGGTTTCAAACTGCTGGTGCAGTGCTGAGCTGCGAGTGTGTTTGTTTCTGGTTGACCACTTTCAGGGGATATCAGGCGCACTGTTACCCAGCAAATTACCCAACAAAAGACAGATCTTTCATACTAAAAAAACTGAGACTTATTTTTGGAAAGCAGGGAGGTTGACTGGTTCCTGAGTTTTTTAAGCTGTAATACTATAACTGAAGCATGTTGAGAATCTTTCAACGTGGACTTAAATTAATTAATTCCATTGAAGAGTGATCAAGTGCACTGGACTCAAACTCTGGTGTTTCTGATTAACAGATAGTGAGTTTTGAGTCCCGGTCTTGACACTTGTGTCCTTAAGCAAGACACTTTTGGATGGAACATAATGCCACCAGTCCTGTGTGTTGTGTAATGCACAGAAAAGAACCAAGTACACAGTACACTTGTCATTAAGAGACATGAGAAAAGGAGTTCGTCCTGGTTTTTTGTTGTTGGTATGGTTGGCTGCAGATAGTACCACAGCACCTTGCAAACCGTTACATGGTGCTATATAACAAACATAGTTCTGCATACCTTTGAGATGCCCTTGGGGTGTGAAAAAGCGCCATATAAGAACTGCGTATTACTTTTTACACACTAAATACACACACAAAAATATTTGAACATGTGAGTCAAATTTGGCCATCAGATGATGAACCTGTAGAGGGGGTACGTCTCTGGGAGCAGACGACATCATATCCAGGAGGATACATCCGTCCCTATCCATCGTTACCTCATCCATCTCAGCTGAAAAGAGGACCTTCGTATGATGAGGATTTGTCTGCAGAGGGGTGCATCGCAAGACTTAGTGACAAGGTGATACTTTATGTTGGTTGACCATTACACATGTTACATGGATACGTGATGTGCACTGTATACTCAGTGCTGTCTGAGTCCTTAGAAGATGTCTAACACGTTGACTTCCGCCTACGAGTATACTCGAAGTAACAGGTGTAACGAAATCTGCCACTACGAGTATACTCATAGAGAATGAAAGGGTTTTGTATTGTTAATTGAATACAATGGCATCACTGAGAACGCAACAAATACGCTTCTGGCAGTAGTGAGGACATACATCCTTAGAATATGTATTACAACATGTAGACACCAAAAAAGTACCTATTTGGTATGCGCGCATGCGCACCACACTTGGCAAATGGGAACGCCCTACGAATCTATGACCGGCAGTCAACGTGTTAACCACCAGACCACTGAGCATGTATCCAGTGAGGAGAGGACAGTTCCAATCCTGCAATTAGCAGCTGGATCCGCAAATAATTAACTAAATGTAATAGTTACATCAGGGACAAGAATTCGAGATTTACCATTACACTGTACCCAGGCGTGCTTATCACACATCGATGGAAGGGTTTAAAAGTCTTTTTATACTACACAGAGATCCTTGTCATTTGATTGGTGGAACACATGTAACGTGTCGTTCGTGTGTTACTGCCGTGACGATCCACGATATAATATTGGAGTTCAATACGGATCATTATTGGATGCTTCACAGCGTCAGTCTTAAAGTAGTTGTTCCTCGCCTTTTTGTGCAAACGAGGCAAGGTCGTGTAATGGTGGGCAAGGTTGGTGTCACTGTCTATATGGAGTCGTCCATATTGTTAAGAGGGGGGTTTTAAAAATTTTCAGTGTGTGCGATGGTTTAGTTTCCGGTCTATCTTGTGTTTATTGTGAACAAATTTCAAATGACAGGGATCTATATGTGTTTTGTATAAAACAAATACGGAATTAATTTCAATTGTGGATTGTCGCAGAATATAATTAAGAGTTGAAATCTGGACTATTCCATTTCACTCAGCTTTGCCTTGTAAAATGGAATAGTCCAGGTTTCATTTCATGATTATATTCTGTGACAATGCACTCATGTGGGCCCAACACAAATTGTTTAATGAAGCTTTCACCACATTTTGCTTTTCCAAACTGAAATTGATGATTGTCTCCCTGCAGAAACTTAAAAAGAGAAAGAGAGAGAATTACTGGAACGACCCTGTGTCGAGCGGAACGGTACGCAGAAGGCCTCCTGCTCCAACCCTATACCAAGCCAGTGCAAGACGGCAACGGTTCTCTGTCGTCTCCCGAGATGGTGGATACTCGGCTCCCATCCATGCAAGACCACAAGTTCAATCCTGGCCGAGTGGCGAGGATGGGGCTAAAGATGAGCAGTGGAGAGAAGCAACAGATGAGTATCTTCCACATTGGGTGACGTTCTCCCAAGACAAAGAATCTGGCATTTCTCATTCGCGGTCTGAAATGAGCCTTTCTTCTTACACCACAGAGAAAGAAACAGTGGATTTGTTTGAATCTGATGCCATTCTCGAATCAACTTTGTACCCTAGTGATACTGCAACAAACGAATCCATTCCATTCATCTCATCACTAACTGACGAGACAGTTGCTTCAAGACAACTCCACAACAGACACCACCGAAGCTCTGACGAGCTGTTGATGGAATATATAGTCCACAATGAATCTACCATACAAAGCCCCTTCTTCTTGAGACAGGATGATGTCCCATCTTCACACCATGGCATTACTGACCTGATACCTCCATATTCCTCTAACTGGAGACAGGACGATGTCCAAACTCAAGTGCGGAACATTTTGGCATCTCCATATAAAGACAGTCTGAATAGTTCCCAAAGTCCATCTAAAGGGAGACAAGACAATGACCAAATTCAATCTGAGTTACAGAATATCTTGTTGCAATCATCCCTTCAAAATGCTAGTGGCTCTGACTTTTCTCCAAGTCCCTGTAAATGGAGACGAGATAAAGGCCATAAACAATCCAGTATACACAACACTTTGTCATCTTCACCTCAAGATGCTTTTGGTTCGGATATTTCTCCAAGTCTTTGTAAGTGGAGACAAGATGGAGGCCCAACTCAATCCAATATGAACAGCAATTTGTCATCTTCACCTCAAGACGCTTACAGTCCTGAGATTTGTCAAAGTCCCTCGAAATGGGGACGATGCAAAGCCCAGAATCAATTCAGTACACCGAGGATCTTTCCATATGCACTTCAAGATGCCAACAACTCTGACTTCTTCGAATTGAGACGAGAGATGAGCACTCCACATCAGATTGAAGCATCTTTCAATCAGAGCCTCAGCATTGAGACAGGGAGGGATATATTTACAGGCAACAATGGGAGATGGTTAGGCCACCAGGGCACAATCACCCCTCCCAGTACACCAAGCAACACTTATGATTACCCAGAGTGCACAGGTGATGCCCTCTTAGATGTGCCTAAGACATGTCATGTGATACAAATGTATCATGTGACATATCACATGATCAGCTGGTTTTTTTTTTTTCGTTGCTCAGCTGTTAGTGTAACCAGAGTACCAGATTCAGGTATTTTGTATTCATATGAAAATCTGGCTGTCTTTTGATTTGTATACCAGTGAGAAATGTGGGAACAAAATCCTAGGTTTGGAAAAAACACAAGTTTGAATCGGTAATATTGTTTTTTGTTTTTGTGTGTCGAGAAGAAGGGTGGAGAGCCTTACACCCTTTCCAGGAGCTAAGCTATATGATAAAAATAATAATAATAATGGCTTCTTGATATAGCGCTCATATCCCTCACTCAGTGACGCTCAAGGCGCTTCAACATTCAGTATTTCCTGCAAGGTAGTTGGGGCTACGTTTGAAGTATGAGACCTACTCCTTTACATAGCACCATGTAATGGTTTACAAGGTGCTGTGGCGCAATATGCAGCCAATCAAACCAGGAACACCGGGGCGTACCCCTTCTCTTTTTCGATAAGTGCACTGGGTTCTTTTACGTGCGTTACACAACACACGGGACCAACGGCTTTACATCCCATCCGAAGGACGAAGCAACCATGGTTAAGTGTCTTGCTTTAAGGACACAAGTGTCACGGTTGGGACTCGAACCCACACTCTGCTGATCAGAAACACCAGAGCTTGAGTCCGGTGCTCTTATCCGCTCAGCCACGACACAATATGAACCTTTATAAACTGTTGCTTTTATCTGACTGATGTGGTCATTGATTGTTTACAGTTCTGATTTTGTCGTTATGATTCCAGCAGAGGGCTTGTCTTCACAGTGTTTAGTGAGGCAGCAATACAAGGGCTTCAAGAATCCTACATCACCATTTACTGGACAGAGTTCACTTTCATCAGGGGTAAGAACAGGGATGTATCTATGCATTCACCACACGGTATCAAATTGCAGGTTGGCAATAGTTTATCTACCATTCAAAACACGGTGGATTGAATGGTCAAACAGTAGGAGGGTTGACTGTGTACTGTATAGATGTATTCATTCATATGTTATCATATTGCTGGTTGGCATAGTTTATTAATTACTGAAAGTTACAGTGAATGATTCTTTGTGGTTGAACAGTCGGCGATTCCAAACTTTCACAACCAGTACAGAGAATTGACACAAGTACTCAATGGAGAATCATGACTGAAAAAACAAAAATAAGCGGGGAACCAGTACCACAATAAAAAAACAATGCATTTTGGTCGATTACCAGATGAGACCATCAGGCAGAATCTTGTATATAACTTTTCCAAGAGGATGTTAAACTTGTGCTCTCGCTCTAGCAACTGTTTGTGGGGTCCACAAAATTACCAGTAGAAATGTATACTGATAGCATTCAATAATACAGAGTTCTTATAAAGCGCACATATCCTAGATACTAGATCAAGGCGCTGAACAAAAAACAATCAACAATAAACAAATTAATGAGCTCTGAACAGTTCGGTCTTCAACAGTTTTTTTTTTATTTCATGGTTGAGTCAGACTGACGGACTTCTGGAGGGAGTTTGTTCCATAGGTTGGGGGCGCTATAACCAAAGGCGCAATGTTTTTGTTTCACTTTCAGAGAAGCCTGAGTGGGGAATTGTTCTTCCCCTCGGAGGGAGAAGTCCAGGGTGTGGCCTCCCTCAAACGCCAAGTCAAGATCCCTGCCTCTTTTCCCTCGGTAGCTTCGTATAAACAAGTCTTCACATCGGCTCTGAAAGGTACGCTGACTATTCAGTACTTTTTTTTTGAATAGTTACATTGTTTTGATAGATGTTAATTTATTTACTTATTCGGGAAAGTACTGAGTATACAGTGCTAACACACATCAGTGTAAGGGTAAAACCAAAATTAATATTCTTTATCCCCGATGCAAAATTAACATCTATTAAATCGTTGCGGAACCCGCTGCTAAAACATAGGATTCTAACTGCCCTTAGCTACCGGGCAATCTCAGTGGTCTAGTTGGTAAGACACTGCTCTAGAATTGCAAAGGTCGTGGGTTCGAATCCCACCCGAGTAATATGCCTGTGAGTTTTTTCACAGAACTCGGGAAAGTGCTGAGTATACAGTGGTGTAAGGGTAAAACCAAAATTAATAGTTACATTGTTGTTTAATCTCAGGAAGCTGAGACAGTTTAAGGAATTAAACGGCTCAGTGACCAGCATGAAACTTTTGTGCCATGAACAACTAAATTGTAGGACACTGGCGCTATAAATATTCTCTATTCTGATTCTTTATTGTTCATAAAATGTTCTTTTAGAAATGAAGGCTAAAATATGAAACTACGCAAAATCACTGAACGTTTCTTACTGTCTCTTTTCACCCAAAACGAAACTGTAATAATTTAAGGACATTTTCAGGTTGGGTTTATGTGTTTTAGGGAAAAGGAGGATGGTAATGTAGAGGCATGGGAAGGAGGCCGGCCTCCATTAAATATCATTAATTAAATAGGTGTCTTCACTGAAGAACTACAGCCAAATCCGCACAACTTCTAAAAATAAAAAATGATGTCCTGCACTTGCATTGATTTTCATCCTTCAATCACTAGCAAACAATACAAATAGCACATCCCAGTCACTATTGAGATGGGCAAATTGAGATGGCTACATCTGTACAACTTTTAAAAACCTGACTCAACTAGCCCCTAAAAACACAGTATTTCTGTGATAAAAAGATGAATTAAACACAAAACAATACTCACAGAGAGGTTTAGAACATTATCCCTCCCAAGTATTCAGAGCATGGCCAGAGCCATGCACCCTACAAAATAGAAAGAAATACCCACAGAAAGTTAATGTGCTCTCTCTTGCTCAAGGCTAGAATGAAAAAGAGATTGAGTCCATTGGTCGTAGACCCAAATTTAACTTTTTGTTGAAAATATGCTAATTATCAAACTAGATCAGACACTTGAACACTGAGGGTGCACTTTGGTTCCCTACAGTAACAAATTAACTTTTTCAAAAATCTAAACGAAACATGCAGTTGGATTTTAAAGGGATTGGGGATTGTTAGCATTAATCCTATTAGCTATTGGTATACTCTCCAGCCCAACTGCAGGGATGTGATTTCTCCGTTTTTAACCGGAATTCCGGGGGTTTTTTTTCCCTAAAAAAAAGAAAAAATTCCGGTTGTTTTTGCCCCCCCCCAAAAAAAAAAATATATATATATATATATATTTTTTTTTAAAGATTAAATTCATAAAAAAATGAAGATAAAACCATATAATAACGCCCAGATTGCAGAGTAGGGCTTTTAAAACCAAAGATAAATGTTAATATTAGGCTTCATGCTCGCAAGTTTTCGAGCTCGCATGCTTTCGCTCTTTGCGCTCAGAGTTCAGGTTTTTTTCTCAACAGCCTATCACATCCCTGCAACTGGCTCCTACATTGTACCACAAAATTCCACAGGAGTCTGTGTGGACAAAGTAGGGACAATACGCAAGCCATGGGGTTTCCTGATAATACCAGCCATACAAACAGATGAAACCCATGCACCCAGTGCTAGCCTGGAAGGTATGGTACTTTGTGGCAGTCTGTGGTACCAGTGCCAGGTGTACAAACAGATGAAACCCATGTACCCAATGCTAGCCTGGAAGGTATGGTACTTTGTGGCAGTCTGTGGTACCATTGTCAGCTGTACAAACAAGAGAAACCCATGCACCCAGTGCTAGCCTGGAAGGTAAGGTACTTTGTGGCAGTCTGTGGTACCATTGTCAGCTGTACAAACAGGAGAAACCCATGCACCCAGTGCTAGCCTGGAAGGTATGGTACTTTGTGGCAGTCTGTGGTACCAGTGTCAGCTGTACAAACAGGAGAAACCCATGCACCCAGTGCTAGCCTGGAAGGTAAGGTACTTTGTGGCAGTCTGTGGTACCAGTGCCAGGTGTACAAACAGAAGAAACCCATGCACCAGTGCTAGCCTGGAAGGTATGGTACTTTGTGGCAGTCTGTGGTACCAGTGTCAGGTGTACAAACAAGAGAAACCCATGTCCCCTATGCTAGCCTGGAAGGTATGTTACCAGTGTATAGGAGGGTTGATGGTAATCTTACTCTTATGGTTATTTTAATACAGAGCATCTGAATCTCATCCTGTTTAACCTTGGTCAGCGCTTCCACACAGCCCGAAACAAAGTTGACACTCGACACCTTGACTCCTCGTCACCGTCAGCCTCCACGGTTAACCCTCAAGCCAGCCACGCCCCTCACTGTGACCACGGCAACGCTGCTAAGTTGGTCTGCGTTAAGAAGGAAGGCAAGAACAAAGGCAGATTCTTCTATGCTTGTAGCGCGCCTCGTTCCAACCAATGCAAGGTTTGTCAAACAAATCAATTTTTAAAATGCTGCCTCTTAGATTCTAGCCCCATCCTACATACAGGATATGTTGAAACCATCTGACTTTTATCCCTGATGCACCCCTGAACAAAGATATTGACCCTAAATTGACCCTAATCCTCATCTAAAACCCTAATTATTGTAGTGCGCCTCGTTCCAACCAATGCAAGGTTCGTCAAACAAATAAATTTTAAAATGCTGCCTCTTAGATGCTAGCCCCATCCTACATACAGGATATGTTGAAACCATGTGACCCCCTGAACAAAGATATTGACCCTAAATTGACCCTAATCCTCGTCTAAAACCCTAATCCCCTTGGTGTTTTCGTCATCTTGTCGCAGTTTTTCATGTGGGCGGATCAGTTCAAATCAGACACGTCCATCGACGCCAAGGGGTCAAACACCAGCAAGATTTCCCTGATGGAGCCGAATGCAGCTGTGACGTTCTTCAAGGGCCATAACGTACGTCTGTACTACGGCTGTGAATTCCGGAGGAGGGCTAGCTCATATAACTCAATGCTGCCTGGTGCACCAGTAAGTTCCTTCTTTTTTTTCTGTCTGAAAAAATTATTTTGTTGGTCAAAGTCGTCTTAGACTGCCATTTTCAGTTCATCACTGCGGACTCAGTTCATTACTTCGGATTCACTGAACTGGTGCTGCAAGACATTTAAACATTTGCAATGAATTTACCTCAAAGAACTAATTTTTGTTATTAAACAGGAAGAGGTGACCGGGTGTTATTAGGTCAGGGGAGCGGTCCAATGCGCATGGGCAAACACGTAAGACCATCCAAGCGCCTTTGGATGAGGAACTGGGACAGACATTGCCTTTCCTTGACAAACTGTAGAGGGCGCACTGTATTGCGAATCACCCATTCATATATATGTCACCCATTCATACAACTCTTCTCTCTTGCTGTTTTTCTGTAATAATTTTATACTTTTTTGTATTGTTATTTTTAGAGTGTTGTGTCATAATGTGGTTTTATGTATTTTTATATATTTCTATTTATACTTTTCACACCAGGAAAAGGAATCTCATGTATTTTTTTAACATGACTAATAAATAAACTATTGAACTATTGAACTATTGAATGTCTGTGTATTGTGTTCAATTACCCAATGGACTACAGGTTATAGAGTCCATCAATTTCTGCATTGTGCCGGTTACCTCACAAGCAAACAAAATCCACTTAAGTGGTTTTTTTTTCAAACACATTTGTTGTTTGTTTGGCTTTGTAGAACTAAATCTATCAAACTTCATCAGAAAAAGTGGGCGATAGAATAGACAGTAGTCTTCGTCATGAGATTTGGTGACTTCTTGCTATAAATGTCTTCTCTTCCAGGCATGGGTGATGAAACGCAAACAACAAATGATGGAAAACACAAAGAAGAAGCTCTACTTGAATCTATCGAGGAAAGAATCCTCAACTTCCTACGGCAAAGGTAGGTCTTGATTTCAATTTTTTTTATGTCATTCTATTTCTATGTCAGTGCCGGATGTCTGCTCGGACTCCGGGGAAAGAACTGAGTAAGAGGTGCTTAGGGACCATTCAGATTAGTCAATGTTTAAAAAATTCATTGGTTTTTTTTGTGTTTTTTTTTAAAAATTGTTTTGACCCACCCACCCACCCGAAATTTCGATTTTTAAATATTGAATGGCTTCATAATATAATCTATACACTGAAAAACAAAGTCATGCCTCAAATGAACCAGATATTTTAGACCAAAGGTCTCCAACATCAGTAGTTTTCAAAGGTTTTTTTTTCGGGCATAAACAAACATCTTTGTAGTTTAATCAGGAATTGAATCGAGAATCTTGGCCAGCTGGGTACTTTTTCTTCTTCTTTTTTCGTTTGTTAATTTATATACTTTTTCTTGTAATAAAAACTGAATTTCTTGTGACCCACCCACCCACAATTTCGAAATAAATGTGAAACTTTTTAACACTGACTATTTTGAATGACCCCTTAACAAACATTGGTGTATGTGTAAAACACAAATTATACAAACGGATGATGTTTAACTTTTCTTTTAAATGTATGTAGTGACTGTCTTAATATGCAATTCTACGTTGTCTAAGATTGTTGTTATAAAGTGAGGTTCGGCTGTTCTACATATATATCACCCTGCAATACTCTCTGAGTTCGTGGCAACGCAAAGACAATAACAAAGATGTGCTAACATTGTGAAATCTCTTTGTGACTGTTGTCATTTCCATCAAATAATCAAGTTGACATCTCCATGCGATGTCACACAAACCCCTCTCATCACATTTTACTGACTTTCATTTTTCTATTTTGAAATGCAGATGACATCTGGGTCATTTCCAAGGATCTGACCTTTGACCCCAGGTCAACTTTTCTTGCCAAGAGCGCCTACCACGGTCCGTCGTCTAATAACGATGTTGAGATCGAACCACTAGCCTGTTATTCCACTTCAAATTGGCCGTCACCATGTAAATATTGTTTTAAACTTTGTTTGTAAAACACCTGTCAATAAGAGAATTTATTTTTATTTGGTTAAACATCCAACAGTGCAAGTGCCAACAACTGGATGAATAGGAGGCGATAAAGAAATGTTCAGTTGTAGATGTGGGAGTAAAATGGGGAAAACCCACGCAACGAGGTAGAGACTGAAAACCTAATCCACATGCATGGTGGTAGGTCAACCTCGTTCCCAGTGGTGTACGATCTTGACGCGCCATTTTGTTTTCTTTCCCAGAATGCCTTGCTCGATCTTAACCCCCGGAAGTGTGACCTTAAAATAGCCAAATATATTGGATATTTTAATTAGTCCTGTGGTTGATCCATTCTGTGTTAGAGACTACGCAGAGCGCGCTGTCAAAGGACGCATCAAGTCATGGAGCAACTGGCCCCTCTCATTCTTTTTCGATCTTGTGATACGTCTAGCTGTATGCAGTTTAGGGTGACTATGTAAAAACATGATTCATTTTGAATGTATTGCATCAAAATACTTGCATTTTTACACGCACGTACTAAGCGCCCGACAAGTGCCCTACAAGCGCTTGAATGTTTTTAACAAGCGTGCACGCAAAGCAGTACATTTTGTTTGGCCAATCAGCATTGATTTTCAGTGTTTCCCTACCAGGGGTTTAGCGACAAGAGGTATCGATACGGCACCCTGCCCATGGTATAGCGAGGCTGGGTGGTAGGTGGCTTGACTCTGAATGGAGTCCAACTTGAGCCATAATGGTCATTGACCCAGACCTAGACTCGGACTTGACCTACTAGAGTTGGATTTGGAGCTCAGACTCAATGTTTATGACTTTATCACAAGCAACTTGTTGATCTGTTTCTGTCTTTTCAGGTAATGTACATGCCATCCTAGCCTGTAATGCCAGCTCAGAGCTGACATGTCTGAGTAACCTACAGGAACATGTGAGTGCTGCATCAGTGCCAATATTACAGTCTCTCATCAACAAGTAAGTTTGCCCCTCTCTTCATCGTTTCATTTGACTCTCTCTCATCCAATCCGAGGGCAATTATATCTAACAATTCCAGAAACACTTGGCAAGCCCCTTCTCTTTAGGATATAAAGCATACTGGGTTCTTTCATCGGCGCGTTTTACAACACACAAGACCTGTAAGGCTCTACATCCCGTCTGAAGAGCATACGAAGCAGTTATGGAAAAGTATCTTGCTCAACGGCACAAGTGCCACAACCAGAACCCAAACACACACACTCTGACTAATAATAATAATAATAATAATTGGTTCTGATATAGTGCTTTATCACACCCCTACGGGCGTATCAAAGTGCTCAGTATTTTTTTCCTGCAAGGTATGTGGAGCTACATTTTGAAGTATGAGACCTATTCCTTAATAGCACCATGTAATGGTTTACGAGGTGCTGTGGCGCAATATGCTGCCCATCAAACCAGGAACACAGGGGCGGACCCCTTCTCTTTTTCGATAAGTGCACTGGGTTCTTTTACATGCGTTACACAACACACGGGGCCAACGGCTTTACGTCCCATCCGAAGGACGAAGCAATCATGGTTAAGTGTCTTGCTTGAGGACACAAGTGTCACGACCGGGACTTGAACCCACACTCTGCTGATCAGAAACACCAGAGCTTGAGTCCAGTGCTCTTATCCGCTCAGCCACGACACGACTACACCAGAGCTTAGTCTGGTGTGCTAGAATGATCGGCCACAACCAGGACCCGATCCCACTCTCTGACAACACCAGAGTTTAGTCTGGTGTGCTAGAATAATCGGCCACAACCTTGACCCAAACCCACACTCTGTCAACACCAGAGCTTAGTCTGATGTGCTGGAATGATCGGCCACAACCAGGACCCGATCCCACACTCTGACAACACCAGAGCTTAGTCTGGTGTGCTAGAATGATCGGCCACAACCAGGACCCGAACCTACACTCTGTCAACACCAGAGCAATAGTCTGGTGTGCTGGAATGATCGGCCACAACCGGGACCCGAACCCACACTCTGTCAACACCAGAGCTTAGTCTGGTGTGCTAGAATAATCGGCCACAACCAGGACCCAAACCCACACTCTGTCAACACCAGAGTTTAGTCTGGTGTGCTAGAATAATCGGCCACAACCGGGACCCAAACCCACACTCTGACAACACCAGAGCTTAGTCTGGTGTGCTAGAATGATCGGCTGGCTGCTCTGGGGCATCTTGTAAACAAGTTACCTGGTCTTGTTGCAGTACTTTCCCCTCAAAGTTCCCCTCCAATATTATTGGCCTTCTTGGGGATCTCTTGCTGGTTGGAAAATTTACTGTGGAAATGTCTTTCAGCAAGTTATCCTGGAATAGTTTTGAGAAGATGCCTTAGTTGCTTTTAACTTTCTCACACCATTCAAAGCTTCAAATCTTACTTTGTTCCTTTTTGTCTGTGATTGATGTTTAAGCTCGGACAATCTACCTACCACCAACCCAAGACTGTCAAGGTTCAAGTCGCCAGCTCAAGCTCAGAGTCAGTCGAAATTCTTGAACTGCCCTCCCCGAGAAGTTGTAAGTAAAACTAAATTACCATAGGTCCTTTTTTCTAAACCACAGCTTAGGCTTATTGTTTGGTTTGGGCTGTGTCAGTAATTTTACGGTTGGTCCCTAAGCTGGAATGGTGCTCATGAGGCTTCATAGGTGATTGGCATTTCAGATCTTTCCACTCCATTTTGAGAGGATCATAATAGCAACCTTATTTTATTTTACCATCATTGGAAAGATCCGTTTTTCCATCTATGGTAAATTTAGCTATTGAAAGTGAGCATGGTAAAAACTATATCTTTATAGCAAATAGCCATTGTGGTCAGACTTGGGTGTTTTTCCTGTGTATATCAGGCATGCAACTCTTCCGCGGATCTGCGGATTTCCGCGTTTTATAAAATAGAATTCCGCCGTTACAAAAAAACTCAGCGTACACCAAAAAATCACGCTGCATGAAAAAAAATAATAATAATCCGCGTTGCTGAAAGAAACATTGCTTATTCAAAAGAAAATATGAAGATTCAGGATTCTTAAAGTCTGGCTTTACGGAAGTTTACACATACAAAAGCATTACACCGGGGGGGGGGGGGGGGGGGGGGGGGGGGGCGGACACGGAAAAAGAAAAAGGCGCCATCAACGTTGATACTCGTTCATGAGCATGCCTTACATACATGCAGTCGAATCTCTGTTCATGCAGTCAGGTCGCAGCAATAAAGCGCTCTGATTGGTCCCAGGCTTCATACCAGGAAACGCAGCCTTTGGGTAGAATGGGTGGATTTTTACAAACAAAACTAGAAAACTATATATTTAAACAAGAACTTGAAAAATCTCAGGGGTAGAATGGTTAAATTTTTAGCTTTCGTCGGGTTTTGTGACACTGTTTTAGGGGTGTCGAAATTTTTGTTCAAAGCAATATTATACATTGATTAACGGTATGGTGCTGTTGCCTGGCCATGCGCCTGATGTTGGAGGGACGAATGCATTGTTAAAATAGTCTTGTCTAAATATTTTTCAAATATTTGCATTTTATTCCACTCCAAAAACCTGACAAATAAACTATACATATATAATTGGTAAAATACTGCCTTACTTTTATCTAATTTAATCCATTCGTGTTAGTGTAAAAATTAAACACCCCTATTTTTGTAATGGTACGTTCACACAGCATCGGGGAAAGAATTGCGCAATATCGTGTCCGCCCCCCCCCCTGCATTACACAGTCCAGACACAGACACAAGTTCTCCTCGTACAGCATACGTGTACCTTCTACACTATTTTGTGCACAGTCTGGCTCCGTAGTAGGTTTTTTTATTGCTTTTTGTATAAGGGATGCGGCAGGAACCAGACGCTGTAAGAGTGCAAGTGAACCACGCGATCGATAGGTGTTTGCTTGAAAAATAATGAATATAAGCTTGTTGTAATTTTCTTCTTTTTTTCGGCTGAAGAGTTGCATGCCTGGTATATAAAGCGTTGGGCGGCAAAAGTTGCCGGTGGTAAAGAAGAGGGGGCTATGAATGCAGTGGGCTAAAGTCGCCTGTATGGAAAGGGTAAGGTGTCTTGTTCGATGACACAAGCATGAACCTGAATTCTGATGACTCTCCCACCAGAACCGAGTCCGATGCGTTAAGACTGGTCGGCCTTGTGACACTCCACGTTAGCAACCATGCATATTTAATCTTTGTGTCTCGTTCCAGGAGCACCTTGCCACACTTCTGATCGAGACGCACAAACTGAACACTGATCAAGCGAAGGCTTTAAGAAAAGTGGCAAGGATGTTTCAGCAGACTGCTAGCGACGACCCAAACCCTGAGCCCGTAACTCTTATCCACGGTAAGAACTGCAACTGTTTGACTTTGAACTTTAGGATCTAAAGCTGGGAATTCATCGTTTTATTAGATTTGTTTTTGTAGGAATGTACCTATAGTTCAGCACAATGTCGCGGGGCCAGCAGAATGTTCTGACTATCCAATTGATTTTAGACCTAGGCCTGCAGGAACATTCTTTCGCACCTAGAACGTGCATGACTTTTTAAATGCTCCCTTGCGAGACTCCATTACAAATATCATTGTAACATTAAGGTCGTTACCAGCCGAAATACCATATCTTTTGTGCAGTCTTTAACTGGCTCCCTGGTTAGTAGTTATTTACTTAGCAGAAAGTTGTTACTAGTTGTCGCTTTAACCAGTTATGACCAGAAGGCGTGTATGGAAGCACTTTTTTTTTTTTGATTCACAAACGTAAGTCTGGTAAACCATCTTATGTATACACCCAGAATACCGGAATATTAACACGCCTGGACATTCCATTAGTCTTTTTGAGATATGGTAGGCACTACAGGAGTGCACTGTTTGGTTTGGGTGTCTACAGACAAATTTACCCCAAACCTAATAGTTTCATAACAGTGTGTCCATCATATCTCAAAATTGCTTATTGTGTAGTTAGCACTACCAGACTACAGGTGTGTACTCACAGTGCAACACTGTGTTTCCCCCTGTACAAGGAGGGACAAAGGGGACTGGAATTCATGCTCCGAACTTCCCGTTTTCCGGTTGTTATTTTGTAATCCCAAATTCCAGACCTTCGTCTTTTTTTTTTGCACAAACAAGTATTACGCGAGAGCTCGATAGACTGCCACCGTTGTTCGTCATTGTATTCTGCATATGGCAGTCAAATCCGAGATTCCAGCTTGCCAGGGCTGATTAATCGGCCAAGGCTTGCGGCCAAGGTTTGGCCAATTCTCCAAAGAGAACAAAAACTCCTGGGGCATTGATACTCTCAAAAGCAAACAAATATTCTTAAAAATTCCAAAATAATAAATCCCGTGAATGATGAGCATGGAAATATTGGAAACATGTTTTTGGTTTTTTTCAGGATTTTCTCACACCTCCTTGAACCTTTGAATTTTCTAGAAAGAAGAAAAGCAGTCTGACAAAAGTAGGAGAATGAGATAATCCACACTGTGTCCAAACCTGTCATTTTGTATATTTTTTGTGATGTGCAAAGTCTGAGGGTAAACATCTTGGAGGTTCTGGGTCTAGAATAAGTAGGACCCAGTCCCGCAAGCCATTATCCAGGAATTTGTTCATTCGTTAAACCTCATCCCTATGGAATTCTTGGTTCCTAAGTGGAGCTCTGTGAATTGAACCCTAGTGAGGTTTGATACATGCTACGATTTCTAACTCTAGGTGTCTTTGGTGCTGGGAAGAGCTTCCTTCTCGCCGTCACCGTCTTGTTCCTCGTCCAGCTCTTCAAGCTCAGTGAGGATCAGAGTCCCGAGGCAGTGTCTCAACGGTCGCCATGGAAACTCCTCATCGCATCCACCACTAATGTAGCCGTAGATAGGATCCTGTTAGGGTGGGTAGTTTGGTTGTGGTCCAAGGGAAAGTACGCGATTGGCTTTTGGTACATGGTTGGTTTTAGGACGACTAAAATTAATATCCACCCACTAGTTTCCAGTAAACATAGGGATAACATTTCTGTGAAAAAAAAGGTGTATGTTTTAATTGGTAGGGTTTTTGTGCACGTTCAGTACTGTACATGCTTTTCACGATTGTGGCAATCAAAGTTAGCAATACCGTCAGTTCAGGGAGTGGTGCACGGGCCAATCACTTCAAAAAAAAGAAAATAGGCCCTCTTGACTGCAGATCATTCTAATGAACGATTTCAATAACGATCAATGGTGTTAACTTCAATACATTTTGACTTCGATGCAACGCAACTCGCACTTTCTGGCGATGTACAATGACTGATGTGCCGCCCACCAGTCACTGTACATCTCCACAAAGGACCGCAAACACGCGCGGCCCCTCTGTGTATGCGGTCGCCGCTGCGGCTTTCACGCCGGGCGGCTTATATGCTAACAACTGAATGTTGTTTTGACAATTTCTGGGCGTTGCTGCTTACACACCGGGCGGCTAATATGTCGAAGATTACGGGAGTGAATTTCTCGACTCTGGTACTATTTCAGAGAGAAATATTTCTCTGGAGGATTGGTGCTGATGGGGACTTTATTACCACTTTACTTTCACATTGGTAATAATTTTGTTTTGTCCTTTGCTTAAAAAAACATTCCTAACCTTTGTCACAGCGGGGGCCTATTGGTAGACTGGCTACCAATCCATCTATCTCCAAACTACTCCCCACATGGTTCAGTCCAATAAATATCTTGTGATTTTGTCTTGAATTTTTTTTGCAGACTCTTAGGGCTTGGCTTTGAGGATTTCATTCGAGTTGGAAGTCTCAGGAAGATTGCTAAGCCAGTTCTCCCTTACAGGTAAGCAAATTTATTCATTCATTCATTCACTCTTTCCTGGTATATTGAAAATCACGGAATAAGCCAAATTGTAGGGAAATTTCAATAAAAGTATACAAATTTAGGAAAACGCGAAACAAAAAGTTATACAAACAGAACTACCTAAAATTGCACAAAAAAGTAGTTGTAGTTTAAGTAAAAATAAGAGAAAGTTAAAAGCTATCAAAATGTTTTGCAAGTTACTGTAGAAAAATTAGCTGCTACCGTTGTTCACCGTTGTATTCGGCATTTAGGAGGCAAGTCCAAGATTCCAGCGTACCATGGCCAATTCTAGGCTGTGGCTGACGCCAAGAGGCGTTGCTGAGTCATGGTGAAGACATTCCATAATTTCTCCAAAAAGAACAACAACAACAAAATAATGAGAATGTTTGTTGTGTTTACTTTGTTTATACCAAGTAACAAACCACAAGGGAAACTGACAAAGAAAAATTGAACCAACGACCTCGGGTTCAATTCCCGCTCCAGTCAATTTGTCTTTGTTCAAACCCAAATATTTAAGAAATTTACACAGTTAGTTTCCCTTGCGGTTTATTACTTGATATTTATTGTTAAAAGGTCGCATCCAATTTAAGGTGATCCCGTGGCTGCCGCTTCCCAGGTTGTATCGTAAACTTGGGTGTGATCCCTGGCTACACGGCAGCTAACGGTTGAATGGCTTCTGACTGGCACCCCCCGAACAAAGATATTGACTAATAGGGAGACCGCCAACATAGGGCTGGATAGCTCAGTTGGTAGAGCGCCGGTACGTTAATCCGGAGGTCGTTGGTTCAAGTCCCGCTCCAGTCAACTTTTCTTAGTTCAAATCCAAATGTTTACTTTGTTTAGTCAGGGCTTTATTGACAACAATATTCTCAAAAACAAAAATTATGTTGGTACAGGGTGTAGTTCTGAAAAGTAAAAAAAAAATAGTACCACGCAGAAGCTAGGTAACATTTGTTTGATACTGTCATAAAGTGGTCAATGATGTCTCCCCCTTCCCATCCCTTCTAAAGCTCGTTTTCACACGAGATCTCAAAGCGATGGTCGTTTGCAACCAAATCGCATCGGTGTAATAAAATCGCAAATTTGCGTCGTGTGAAATGAATCCGTGTGATGAAATTACCACGGACCTGCGTTATAAATTACCGGGATCGAGACCTCCTCCAAAAATCGCATCCCTGTTTAGAATTGCGGAGGTCAGTCGTGTGAAACGACGCACTGCATGATAACCAAGGTCCCAAGCATCGCACAACGATCACGCATGATGCACAAACTATTATTAATAGTTTGTGCATGCGTGATAGTAGTAGTACATGTCATCACCCAGTGGACAAAGGTTGTTTGTTTGTTTGTTTGTTCGAGGCATTCATCAAAATGGCGTTGGCAAAAGAAATGTTCTTGCTGTTGCAAATTAATTTAAGTTGCTTTCCTCAAAGTTTCATGTTATGACCAAGAAGCGTTGGATCAAGAAAGCCTTGAATTTGGCTTTTCCACTTGCCATTCCCAACAAAATGCTCTCGGATACATTCATCTTTGGAGTCAGGACGCTGAGAAGTTGCAAAAAAAAGCACAGATGGCGCGCCGAGAAAGCGATCGGTGGTAACTTAACGCAATGACATTACATTAAACGGGACACTGACAGAGTACCAGCGAACTGATAAGTAAACAACAGCGCGATCTCACATAAACGAGGGACGTCGGGAACGCGATGTGTGTGATCGTGTGAATGTTTGTCATGATATCGCATGCAACCTTTGGGACATACAACTGGCGCCCAAAACGATGGTCGTAAGTTTTCGGTTCTCGTGTGAAAGGGGCTTAATTTGTCTTTCATTTTCTTGGTTTTGATCAGCGTTCATGCCTCAGATAAGAAAGACAGCCAGGAGATCAGAGACTTGACTGAGATGCTGAAGACAGACTTGACTCCAACTGAGAAGAGCCACGTACGGCGGAGTCTAGAGAGACAGCGGCTCGGACAGAATCGAGACTTACTAGGCAGCGTCAAGGTGGTTGGGGTCACGTGTGCTGCTTGTACGTTTCCTTGCATGAGCAAGCTCGTCTTCCCTGTGAGTAATTGGTGTTAGGGCATAACTGACAAATGGGGGGGGGTATTTGATCTAAATTTATTGAGCCATTCGTTTTTGCATTCTTTTCAACCTCATTTGGGGTGGGGTGGGGCAGGGGCTGAGCCGTTTAGCCCTGTCCTTACTTTAGGCGACTTTAGTCGACTGCACTCATACCCCCTCTTCCTTACCATAGGTGACTTTAGTCGACTGCACTCATACCCCCTCTTCCTTACCATAGGTGACTTTAGTTGACTGCACTCATACCTCCTCTTCCTTACCATAGGTGGCTTTAGTCCACTGCACTCATACCCCCTCTTCCTAATACCATAGGCGACTTTAGTTGACTGCACTCATACCCCCTCTTCCTTACCATAGGTGTCTTTAGTCCACTGCACTCATACCCCCTCTTCCTTACCATAGGTGACTTTAGTCAACTGCACTCATACCCCCTCTTCCTTACCATAGGTGGCTTTAGTCCACTGCACTCATACCCCCTCTTCCTAATACCATAGGCGACTTTAGTTGACTGCACTCATACCCCCTCTTCCTTACCATAGGTGTCTTTAGTCCACTGCACTCATACCCCCTCTTCCTTACCATAGGTGACTTTAGTCAACTGCACTCATACCCCCTCTTCCTTACCATAGGTGACTTTAGTTGACTGCACTCATACCCCCTCTTCCTTACCATAGGTGGCTTTAGTCCACTGCACTCATACCCCCTCTTCCTTACCATAGGTGGCTTTAGTCCACTGCACTCATACCCCCTCTTCCTTACCATAGGTGACTTTAGTTGACTGCACTCATACCTCCTCTTCCTTACCATAGGTGGCTTTAGTCCACTGCACTCATACCCCCTCTTCCTTACCATAGGTGACTTTAGTTGACTGCACTCATACCCCCTCTTCCTTACCATAGGTGACTTTAGTCAACTGCACTCATACCCCCTCTTCCTTACCATAGGTGACTTTAGTCCACTGCACTCATACCCCCTCTTCCTTACCATAGGCGACTTTAGTCGACTGCACTCATACCCCCTCTTCCTTACCATAGGCGACTTTAGTCGACCAAGCTTGCACACAAAAAAACACTCAAGCCTGAGCACAAAGGCCATTTGTAATAAAGCTGTAGTTTTGTCCATGTTCACCCTCCATACTCAAGCTTACCATCATTGGAAAGAGAGAGATCGGATCTTGCCAATGGTGGTAAAATAAAAAAAGTTGCTTTTCTGCAATCTCTTCTAGTTGGAGTTGAAAGATCCGAAATGCCAAACACCTACGGAGCGCCATATGGTTGTGTACAAAAAAGTGTTTCAGATTACAAACCGCACTGAGGAAAGAAAGACTAAGAACTTTGACATATATTGACCAATCTCAATGAGTTTTAGATTGTATGAAAGTGAATTCAATAAGGAAGAACTTTTTTTGCTGTCATACAATATCTTCAAGGAGATGATGGATTTTGTAAAAAATGGCCTTAGAACAAAAGCTTTTTCTGTTGTGTAAGAATGTGTGCTGCACGCTTGAGTGGTCAAACAATGCAGTCACCAGCGGTTGTTTATGTCCAAACAGTTCGGTATAAATGAAATGGCTTGAATGGCCTCTGACTTGTACCCCAAAATGAAGATATTGACAACATAGGGCTATGTAAAGTGCCGGCACGTTATTCCCGAGGATGCAGGTTCAAATTCTTCATGTCTAAAATCCCTGAGCATATCTCGTTCTCACCGTCAGGTAATCCTTCTGGATGAATGCAGTCAGATGACGGAGCCCTCATCTATGCTACCGATCGCCAGATTCCAGTCTGAGAAGTTGGTCCTAGTCGGGGACCCTAAGCAGTTAGACCCAACCATCCAAGGGTCAGAAGCCGCCCACAGCTTTGGACTGGAGCAGACGCTGTTCAACAGGCTTATCCATCAGGTAAGGATGGTTCACTCTGCCATTTGACAAATTTATATTTCATAATAAGAATAATAATAATACCGCGTGTCGTGGCCGGGCGGATAAGAGCACCGGACTCAAGCTCTGGGTGTTTCCGACTCAGCAGAGTGTGGGTTCGAGTCCCTGTCATGACACTTGTGTCCTTAAGCAAGACACTTAACCATCAGGTAAGGATAGTTCACTCTGCCATTTGACAAATTTATATTTCATAATAATAATTATAATAATAATACTGCGTGTCGTGGCCGGGCGGATAAGAGCACCGGACTCAAGCTCTGGGTGTTTCCGACTCAGCAGAGTGTGGGTTCGAGTCCCGGTCGTGACACTTGTGTCCTTAAGCAAGACACTTAACCATTATTGCCTCATCCTTCAGATGGGACGTAAAGCCGTTGGCCCCGTGTGTTGTGTAACGCACGTAAAAGAACCCAGTGCACTTATCGAAAAGAGAAGGGGTCCGCCCCGGTGATCCTGGTTTGATCGGCTGCATATTGCACCACAGCACCTTGTAAACCATTACATGGTGCTATGTAAAGGAGTAGGTCTCATACTTCAGCAACTTGCTGGAACAAAGAGAAACAAGCAGGTCAGGACATCAATGCACCCATTAGGGAAGTGTAGTGGTGCAACTTGCTGGAACAAAGAGAAACAAGCAGGTCAGGGCATCAATGCACCCATTAGGGAAGCGTAGTGGTGCAACTTGCTGGAACAAAGAGAAACAAGCAGGTCAGGGCATCAATGCACCCATTAGGGAAGCGTAGTGGTGCAACTTGCTGGAACAAAGAGAAACAAGCAGGTCAGGGCATCAATGCACCCATTAGGGAAGCGTAGTGGCGCAACTTGCTGGAACAAAAAGAAACAAGCAGGTCAGGACATCAATGCACCCATTAGGGAAGCGTAGTAGTGCAACTTGCTGAAACAAAGAGAAACAAGCAGGTCAAGACATCAATGCACCCATTAGGGAAGCGTAGTGGCGCAACTTGCTGGAACATCGAGAAACAAGCAGGTCAGGACATCAATGCACCCATTAGGGAAGTGTAGTGGTGCACTTTGCTGGAACAAAGAGAAACAAGCAGGTCAGGGCATCAATGCACCCATTAGGAAAGCGTAGTGGCGCAACTTGCTGGAACAAAGAGAAACAAGCAGGTCAGGGCATCAATGCACCCATTAGGGAAGCGTAGTGGTGCAACTTGCTGGAACAAAGAGAAACAAGCAGGTCAGGGCATCAATGCACCCATTAGGGAAGCGTAGTGGTGCAACTTGCTGGAACAAGGAGAAACAAGCAGGTCAGGGCATCAATGCACCCATTAGGGAAGCGTAGTGGTGCAACTTGCTGGAACAAAGAGAAACAAGCAGGTCAGGGCATCAATGCACCCATTAGGGAAGCGTAGTGGCGCAACTTGCTGGAACAAAGAGAAACAAGCAGGTCAGGGCATCAATGCACCCATTAGGGAAGTGTAGTGGTGCAACTTGCTGGAACAAAGAGAAACAAGCAGGTCAGGGCATCAATGCACCCATTAGGGAAGCGTAGTGGTGCAACTTGCTGGAACAAAGAGAAACAAGCAGGTCAGGGCATCAATGCACCCATTAGGGAAGCGTAGTGGTGCAACTTGCTGGAACAAAGAGAAACAAGCAGGTCAGGGCATCAATGCACCCATTAGGGAAGCGTAGTGGCGCAACTTGCTGGAACAAAGAGAAACAAGCAGGTCAGGACATCGTTGCACCCATTAGGGAAGCGTAGTAGTGCAACTTGCTGAAACAAAGAGAAACAAGCAGGTCAAGACATCAATGCACCCATTAGCGAAGCGTAGTGGCGCAACTTGCTGGAACATCGAGAAACAAGCAGGTCAGGACATCAATGCACCCATTAGGGAAGTGTAGTGGTGCACTTTGCTGGAACAAAGAGAAACAAGCAGGTCAGGGCATCAATGCACCCATTAGGGAAGCGTAGTGGCGCAACTTGCTGGAACAAAGAGAAACAAGCAGGTCAGGGCATCAATGCACCCATTAGGGAAGCGTAGTGGTGCAACTTGCTGGAACAAAGAGAAACAAGCAGGTCAGGGCATCAATGCACCCATTAGGGAAGCGTAGTGGTGCAACTTGCTGGAACAAAGAGAAACAAGCAGGTCAGGGCATCAATGCACCCATTAGGGAAGCGTAGTGGTGCAACTTGCTGGAACAAAGAGAAACAAGCAGGTCAGGGCATCAATGCACCCATTAGGGAAGCGTAGTGGTGCAACTTGCTGGAACAAAGAGAAACAAGCAGGTCAGGGCATCAATGCACCCATTAGGGAAGCGTAGTGGTGCAACTTGCTGGAACAAAGAGAAACAAGCAGGTCAGGGCATCAATGCACCCATTAGGGAAGCGTAGTGGTGCAACTTGCTGCCAAACCAGAAGCGCTCAGGCAAGCTCCATTTCTTTCCACACCTACAAGTGAACATTTCTTAATTTTGTTTTTTTACCCTACACCGATGTGTGCTAGCACTAGTCACTGTATACTCAGTACTTTCCCGAGTTTTGTGAAAAAAAATCACAGGCGTATTACTTGGGTGGGATTCGAACCCACGACCTTTGCAATTCTAGAGCAGTGTCTTACCAACTAGACCACCGAGATT
The DNA here is from genome assembly GCA_023634235.1 of Pisaster brevispinus. NCBI lineage: Eukaryota > Metazoa > Echinodermata > Asteroidea > Forcipulatida > Asteriidae > Pisaster > Pisaster brevispinus. The sequence continues at coordinate 12,708,519 of JAMKCF010000015.1, read as the reverse complement.
GCCCGGTAGCTAGAGGCAGTTCGAATCCTATATTTTAGCAGCGAGAACCGCAACAATTTAATAGATGTTAATTTTGCATCGGGGATAAAGAATAATAATTTTGGTTTTTTACCCTACACCGGTGTGTTAACCAAAATTAATATTCTGAGTACACAGTGCTAACACACATCGGTGTAGGGTAAAAACCAAAATTAATATTCTTTATCCCCGATGCAAAATTAACATCTATTGAACATTTCTTTTTGTTTTCTATTCACCATCCTAATATTGGCACTTGCGCATGGATGTGTTGTGAACAAAAATATATGTATTTATTGATTAATATTGAATAATTGATAATTATTTGATTGATGGTTGATTAGTTGATTGTTAATTGATTGATTGAATAATTGATTATTAGTCGATCAATTTATTGACTTGACTGAATTGTTGATTTGTAAAGTGATCAATATATTGACTTATTGATGGATTTATTGATATACTGATTTATTCCTTTAAGGGCTATGAACCAAAACTTTTGCGGTTGATTGTTAATTGATTGAATAATTGACTATTAATTGATCAATGTATTGACTTGACTGAACTGTTGATTTGTAAAGTGATCAATATATTGATTTATCGATGGATTTATTGATATACCGATTTATTCCTATTAGGGCTATGAACCAATACTTTTGCGGACCCAGTATAGATGCCACCCCAGGATCAGCGCTATTGCCAATTGTTTGTTCTACGATCAACAACTTCAAGATGGAGTAGTGGCTGAAGATAGACCTCCACTGACTGTAAGTTCGTTTCAGGTCTCAACCCTTTAGAGATTAATACAATTTCAAGCCTAGGCAACTTTTTTGACTTTGTATTAACCCTTCGTTACCAAATTGTGTGGACATAAACAACCGCTGGTAACCGCATTGTTTGACCACTCAAGCATGAAGCACACATTCTTAAACAACAGAAAGCTTTCGTTCAAAGGCCATTTTGACAAACTCCATTATCTCCTTGAAGACATTGTTTTTCAGCAAAATAAGTAATACAAAAGTTCTTCCTCATTGAATTCCCTTTCATAATCCAAAATTCATTGAGATTGGTCAATAAATGTCAAAGTTCTTGGTCTTTCCCTCACTGCGATCTGTAATCTCAAACACTTTTTTGCACACAACCATATGGCGCTCCGTAGGTGTTTGGCATTTCAGATGTTTCAACTCCAATTTGAAGAGATTGCATAGTAGCAATCTTAATTTATTTCACCATCATTGGAAAGATCCGATCTTTCTCTTTGATGGTAAGCTTGGGTATGGAGGGTGAACATGGACAAAACTACAGCTTTATTACAAATTGCCTTTGTGCTCAGGCTTGAGTGCCCTTTGTTTACACAACTTAGCAAGGCTGAGTAATTACTGTACAATTCCTATGGGAATTCCTGGAGAGCGTCATTGTTGGATTGTGTTAGTGAAAAACAAACCCCAGATAGTAATAAGACATTTGGCATGCTATTTGGCTAGGTGCAGTTGTAGAACTTGGAATTTTAAAGATTTTTTGGAAAAAAATGGCGGAGTACTGACTTTTTTAATTAAAAAACTGTTACTCAATAAGTGAGCGATAGTGTCACAGAGGGTTAAGCAGCTCTATGAAATTGGGCCCTGGTGGGATCTCAAAAAAAAACCAAAAAAAACAACAACAACAAACAAAACAACATCAAACAAAACGACTGATGCTTTGCTTCCTTCCTGCCACAGCCCTCCTTGCCAACTCTATGTTTCTTCAGCGTCCCAAGTGGAAAGGAATGCTGCGCTAGAGATGGAAGCTTCTACAACGCAGGAGAGGCCTCCTTCGTTGTCTACTTGATTGAAGTATTACTGTCGCTGGGAGTTGAACCGGGGGATGTTGGAGTGATAACGCTGTACAAAGCGCAGACGGTGAAGATTAACATGACGCTACAGGACAGCAAGTATGAGAGTTTGAAGTCCGTCAGAACAGACACTTATCTTTTGTGCAAAGCAGCCACTGGACGGCAGCATCAAACACTACCATTACTGCGATGGTACAATGCTCAAGTTATGTTTTTGCATATTCTTGAGTTCTGCTTGTTATCAAGCAGCATACGCAAGTGCACCGACGTTCAACTAATTGGGGTTCCAACGCAGTAGTGATAGCGTTTTGTGCTGCCACACACCGGGTGCCTTCATTGAGGGACGAGTTTGTAGTAGACTTTTACCACAGAGGAACATCAGGGCATTCGTGTTTTGGGTTTCGGAAACGTGTCTGAGCTTTGGTCAATTCGTCAGCGTTTTCACGAAGTAGCACGCACTGCTATACCAGCGAAAAATAACAATCGGAGAAAACGGCCTCTGAAGTTGAACATTTTTTAGAAACCCACTTTCCTTCAAAACTTCAAAGTATTTCTATTTAAATTTCTCAATGTAGATACTTGATGACTTGAACTTAAAAATTAATCCTATTTTGACTCATTTGCGTAATTAATTAAGAAACTAGACACGAGAGAAGTTCCGTGCTGCTTCGTGAAACCAAAAAAGTGCGAAATATGTCTTTTTGCGTTTTCACGAAGTAGCACCCGCCTATACTACAACACAGCACTTTGTGTTACTTTGTGAAAACTAGGTCAGCGCGCAGGCTCACACAAGTTGCGTGCTACTTCGTGAAAACATATTTACCTCACTTTGACTTGAGTGCGTGCCGTGCATTACAGTGGTAAACAGAAGTTGGGTGTTACTTCGTGAAAACAAAAAATGCCACAATTGTGCAAAAGTTGAAAACACTCATTAGCTTAATTAAAAAAGTAAAGCTGTCTGAGCTTTGAAACTTCATGGAATTGTAGGTCTTCATGCATTATCAACAGAAATGTAAAAAAATTAAAATGTAAAAAAAAAAACCTTAAGCACATAGCGTGCTACTTCGTGGTGTCACTGACGAATTATTGGTTAAGCGTTTTCAGGGGTTTGATTCAGCTCAAGTGACGTTGCTGTTTTGACCAAGCTGTAACCAAATTGTTGAATTGGTAAGGCTTGGTTTCAAGATTGCCTATTTGACAAACTAACGAAAAAAGCATTGCCAGTGTTCTGTGTTAATGAGAGAAACGCTCAGTTTGATCTTTAATTAACATTTCATAATTCTTATTGCAGCTGTAGTTAAACTTTCTCTCCCTGAACCCAATCCTCTTTAGGCTTACCAATCGTAAAGGTATCAAAGCAATCCAGATCTCTACAGTGGATGCGTTTCAGGGAGGAGAGAAAGGTGTCATCATCTTGTCTTGTGTCCGGACTGACTATATGGGTTTTGCAGACTCAGATAAGTAAGGAACCTCCTCGTAATAATGCTTCTAGAAACATAATATCCTTTTGAATTTTTTTCTTAACCTTGAATAATGCCAATCCATTGTTTTAAACAGTTTGGTTTTACACAAATGTTGTGTACTCAACACTTTGGTAAAATAACAAAAACATTTCCTATCAATTTTAATTTGGTTTTTCCCTTACACCGATGTGTATTAAGCACTGTATGCTCAGTGCTTTCCCCAAGCTCTGTGAAAAAAAAAATCACTCGGGTGGGATTCGAACCCATGACGTTTGCATTGCTAGAGCTGATGTCTTACCACTAGACCACTGAGCTAGCCTGATGGCTAGAGGCGGGTTCAAATTCTTAGCAGCGGGTACTGCAACGATTTAATGGATGTAATATTTGCATCGGGGATGAAGAACTTTAATTTGGTTTTCCCCCTTTTTTTTCTTTTTTTTTCACAGAGCTCGGGAAAGCACTGAGCATACAGTGCTTAATACACATCAGTGTAAGGGAAAAGCCAAATAAAAATTCTTCATCCCGATGCAAATATTAAATCTATTCAATCGTTGCAGTACCCGCTGATAAGGATTTGAACCAGCCTCTAGCCATCGGGCTAGCTCGGTGGTCTAGTGTAAGACATCTGCTCTAGCAATGCAAAGGTCGTGGGTTCGAATCCCACCCAAGTGATTGCCTGTGGATTTTTTTCACAGAGCTCGGGATAGCACTGAGCATAAAGTGCTTAATACACATCGGTGTAAGGGTAAAACCAAATTAAAATTCTTCATCCCCGATGCAAATATTACATCTATTTCCTATCAAGTCTCCCATTGAGACATGTAGACAAATATAAAATTACCCTGCGGTTCCAGAAGGCTTAATGGCTTGAAGGTTGTTTACTTGGGTCTATATCTGATCGTTTAGAGCATTTGTAAGGGATGATGATGTAGGAGGGTGATGTAGAGAGTTTGTAAATCCTCTGAAATGTAACACCCAGGAGGTTCAGGGGGCTTCATCCTCTAGACCAAGGGGAGACCCAGGCCCACTACCCTAGTCCTTTATTCATGGTGATGTAGAGAGTCTGTAAATCCTCTGAAATGTAACACCCAGGAGGTTCAGGGGGCTTCATCCTCTAGACCAAGGGGAGACCCAGGCCCACTACCCTAGTCCTTTATTCATGGTGATGTAGAGAGTCTGTAAATCCTCTGAAATGTAACACCCAGGAGGTTCAGGGGGCTTCATCCTCTAGACCAAGGGGAGACCCAGGCCCACTACCCTAGTCCTTTATTCATGGTGATGTAGAGAGTCTGTAAATGCTCTGAAATGTAACACCCAGGAGGTTCAGGGGGCTTCATCCTCTAGACCAAGGGGAGACCCAGGCCCACTACCCTAGTCCTTTATTCATGGTGATGTAGAGAGTCTGTAAATCCTCCGAAATGTAACACCCAGGAGGTTCAGGGGAAATGTTACTCATAAAATATCAAGCCCTATCGTTATAAAACCATACCTAATGCTACTTTCTTATTTTTTTTTTTTTATAAAAGGAGAACCAATGTGGCTCTGACGAGGTCTAAAAACCACCTGTTTATTGTTGGAAATCTTCGGATATTGTTGGCCAACAATCTGTGGGGCCAAGTAATCAATCTATGCAAAGGTGAGTCAAACAAATTTTTATTAACAGGCTTCAAAGGCACTTTTACCAATATGTTGGTAATAAAGAGATAAAAACATTGTTTCAATCTGAAAACTCACTGATTATTGAGTTCATAATAATAATAATATAACGTATTTATACAGCGCCTACTGCAGGCCAGCCTCTAAGTGCTTAAAGAAGAAAGTTGTAGATAGAGTCCATGTTTGAGCTATGACTTATAGTGTTCTTGAAAAAGAAACGTTTTAAGGTTTAGTTTGAAAGAGTCAACAGAAGGAGAGCTTTTAATCCGGTTTGGGAGAGCGTTCCAGAGAGAAGGACCGATGAAGGAGAAACTGCGCTCACCATATGACCGTGAGAGAACCTTGGGTTGGACGACGAGGTTCTGGGTAGCTGACCTAAGTTGACGAGTTGGTGTATATGGAGCGACAAGTTCTTGCAGTTAGATGGGAGCTTGACCTTTAATGCATTTGTACATGAGCAGGAGTATTTTAAAACGTATTCGAAGGTGGACAGGCAGCCAGTGCAGGTTATGAAGAATTGGAGAGATATGATCATGGCGTTTGGTACGAGTTATGATGCGAGCGGAAGCGTTTTGCAAACGTTGTAGTCTTGAGACATCTGTGTCGGGTGATCCAGTAAGTAAGCTGTTACAATAGTCGAGGTGTGAGGTGATAAATGCATGGACTAGGTTTTTCTGATGTTGGTTGATCTAGGTATTTCCGGAGACGACCAATTTTGTGAACTCCAGCCCATCCAGCCCTGATTACTTTGCTAATTTGGTCTGTCATCTGAAGGTGCTTGGAAAAAAATAATGTCATAACTCTGTTGTCAGAAATGACTCTCGCCCCTGCAACGTGGCACCCGCAGCTGGTGTGATAACCTGAAAGTCTCAGGTTCAAATCCAGTATACTCAAGTCTTGTTTAGCTTGTTTAACACAGATTTCAGGACAAGAGTTCACAGGGAACCGTTGGTCCATGTTTCTCCAAGTTTTGTTGTCGATGGTGTAACTCTCAGGTGTGGGCAAACTTACGATAAACAAATTAATTTTGGGTTTGAACAAAGAAAAATTGACTGGAGCGGGACTTGAACCAACGACCTCCGGATTAACGTACCGGCGCTCTACCAACTGAGCTATTCAGCCCTATGTTGGTGGTCTCCCTATTAGTCAATATCTAGGTCGTTGGTTCAAGTCCCGCTCCAGTCAATTTTTCTTTGTTCAAACCCAAAGTTATTTAAAAATTTACCCAGTCAGTTTTCCTTGTGGTTTATTACTTGAATAAACAAATTAATAACTTTTGTATACATGTTAGATGCAGACAATGGCATTCAGACATCAAAAGGTTTTATCAGGGAGTGGGCGCCGAAGCTCGAAGAGCTGCAACGGCTGGAGGAGGAGGCTAAGAGCCAGAAACGGGGACGGAGAAGCAAGGCTAGTCAGGAAACAGAACTTGAAGAGCTTGAGAAGAAGACTAGTTGCCAGAAATCAGGCAATGTCAGCAAAGACCCTCATGGAAAAACTTTCAGAAACAAGTGTAAGTGAAAAGACAAATTCTGATTGTTACCTCTGCGTCTGTCAAGGAGGTTTTATGTTCGTTTTGCTTGTTTGTTTGTTCGCTGTCTGCCTGTCTGTCTGTCTGGGCGGACGAGAGATACATTGTGGGGGTGAGTTTTAGGTAGGATGTGTAGTTGTGGGCTTTTTTTACATTGTGGGGCTGTGCCCATAATGTTTTTAACAGGAAAGATTAAAAAAAGTGATCATAGACAACACCTGTGGAAAGCCCACAATGTAGCTCTATGGCTGGCTGTGGGGCGGGCGGGCTGTCTGTCTGTCTGTCTGGTGTTGCTGATCAGCAGATTGTTTCCATAGATATTTTATATTATGAAATGATTTGATTTGTCTCAAGAGCGCTTTGAAAATTTAAGTTTAATTTGTCTTCTAGGCCTTCTTGAAACATCAAAATTGGAGTTACCCCAGCCGCCAGACACGTCATCCCTTCGCAGTGAAAGCCCAAGCTTCTCTCCCTTTTCTGAAGTCGAGGGTCCCGTTCCGAAGGGCAGCAAACTTGAGGAGTCACAAGTTGGTGTGAGTACATTGTGCAACAGCGGACCAAGCTACTCCCCGCTTTCAGAATCTGAAGAGTCTGGGGAAGAGGATAACTCCATAAAGGAACCTCCTCCCTGGTTTGACATTGGAGGGTTGGAGGACATCTTGGAATAGTATCTGAATAATTCATTACAATGATTAAATATTCAAGGCTATGAATTATTCATTTTTCTTAATGGAGTTGGAAGAGTCTAAGGAGGAGGATAACTTCATAAAGGAACCCCCTCCCTGGTTTGACATTGGAGGGGTGGAAGACATCTTGGAATAGCATCTGAATAATTCATTATAATGATTAAATATTCAAGGCTATGAATTATTCATTTTTCTTAATGGAGTTGGAAGAGTCTAAGGAGGAGGAAAATTTCATAAAGGAACCCCCTCCCTGGTTTGACATTGGAGGGGTGGAAGACATCTTGGAATAGTATCTGAATAATTCATTATAATGATTAAATATTCAAGGCTATGAATTATTCATTTTTCTTAATGGAGCTAGAAGAGTCTAAGGAGGAGGATAACTTCATAAAGGAACCCCCTCCCTGGTTTGACATTGGAGGGTTGGAGGACATCTTGGAATAGCATCTGAATAATTCATTATAATGATTAAATATTCAAGGCTATGAATTATTCATTTTTCTTAATGGGACTGGAAGAGTCTAAGGAGTATAACTTCATAAAGGAACCTCCTCCCTGGTTTGGCATTGGAGGGTTGGAAGACATCTTGGAATAGTATCTGAATAATTCAGTACAATGATTAAATATTCAAGGCTATGAATTATTCATTTTTTTCAATGGAGCTAGAAGAGTCTAAGGAGGAGGATAACTTCATAAAGGAACCTCCTCCCTGGTTTGACATTGGAGGGTTGGAGGACATCTTGGAATAGCATCTGAATAATTCATTACAATGATTAAATATTCAAGGCTATGAATTATTCATTTTTCTTAATCGAGCTAGAAGAGTCTAAGGAGGAGGATAACTTCATAAAGGAACCCCCTCCCTGGTTTGACACTGGAGGGTTGATGGACATCTTATGATAGCATAATTCATGACATTGATTAAATGAAGAAAAAACAAAGACTTATTCGTCTAAAGTGAATCTTGGGACTGAAAATTAATTGTTGATTATGCAAATATCCTTCCTCCTGACTTTGAACAGTTTGCGCAGTTTTCAAACAGTTTTGATTGCTTAGCACACCAAAAGCTTGCTCAGAAGAAACCTGTGGAGAAAGAAAATCCACCTGTCAATCACTTGGGATTTGAATCCACAACTCTTGCATTCTAGAGAAGATGTCTTAATCGCTAGACCACGGAGCATGCCTGGTAGTGTGAGGCCAGCTGGAATTCTATCGTTAGCAATGGGCACCGCTAAGAACAATAGATGTATAATTGCATGCCAAATATTAACATGTCGGGTGTTTTCCATTGCATTTCATATTGTATAGGTTTCTGTGCATTTCGGGGGATTAAAGATGTAATGTATGTCATATCAAAATTTATTTCATAGTTAATGTTACATTAATGATAACAAATCTTATTCTTGGTTTTAACGTTACACTAATGTGTGATAAACACTGTATAGTCAGTGCTTCCCCCCGGAGTCCTGCAGGGAAAGAATCCACGGGTACTTGGGTGGGAATCGAACCCACAACCCCCCACATTGTAGAGCAGATTTTTTCCAAATTATATCTACAACATTGTTTGCAGAAGGCTGCTGTTTACACGATTTTCACAAAGCCTCTTGTCGCCGGACATGATGGTGGTCTAGCAGGCATCGGCTCTAGATTGTGGAGGACTTGCGCTCGAATCCCACCTGAGTAGCCGGTGGAATTTTTTTCCACAAGACTTTGAAATGATTGTGTACACTCTATACAGTGCTTATCACACATTGGTGATGTGAAGGTGAAGGTAAAAACAACATACAGCAATATAATTAATACGATTTGATAAAATATCTACTTTGCAGCAACCAGTTACATTTTGTAATTTATGCATAAATGTTCATAGATTTAAAGTTATTTCTACATTTTAATGTATAATATTTACAGTTCAATGTTCAAAATGAAACAATAATTAAAATTGTGTAAGTTCAAGTCCAACGCTCTAAGCCTTGAAATGACTCCATTTTGTGTTATGTCTGTTCACAATTTGTCCACTTCTATAATGGGCAAATTCCAAGGTTAATCACGCTGGCCACAAGAACTAATAATGTGGTTTCTCACAGGATTTTTATGCCCGTTTTTGAGACCAAAGGGGCTTCTAGTTTTTGCCTATCGCTTCTGCAAAATTTAAAATGTAAAAAAAACAAAAACAAAAAACTTTGTATCACTCAAAACATTTGTTATTTCCCATGGATGATTCCATTTGTTCCCTTGAAAAACGAAATTTTGCCCTCAAAATATTTGTGTGTTCCCTTGAAATACTATTTTGTTCACCAACAAAAGATATTATTTTGAGGGAAAGAAATCAACTTTTGGAGGGGATGGATTAACTTATCTAGAGGAACGAAATAAGTTATTTTGAGGTAATACAAAATGCAGGAGCACCAAAGATAGTATAGCACTATACAATCTCAAGGGCAATGACCAAAGATCTTGTTGCGCCACGCAGCATAGCCCCCCCCCTTACTTCTTTGCCCCTCCAGTTTGCCCCTGCAATACCCAACTCAGTATGCCTTACCAAACCATTGCACCCATATTAATATGTTTGCACTACCTCGGCTCAAGAATACTGCTGGTGTAAAAACTGTAAGTCGGTCAGCCAGCAGTACAGCAGTACAATTTACATTATCAATTAATATTTGCCAACTTAAATTTAAGCTTGTCTCCTTTACCCCCCGCCCGCCCCCCCCCCCCCGACATGTATTGCGCCGCTGCTGTAATAAGGATGATCATGATTGAAGGAACCTCTCTCTGTAGGCCTACTGGCTGAAAACGGTATTTTGCCTCCTCAGTCCGACGTTTGTGGAACAACTTTTTAGCGAGAGCCAGAATTTAGGAAGCCACGGTTAATCACCGTTGTGCTTTTATATTTTATTTTAAAAAAATTGCCACACTTCGTTGTCATTGATGACTGATCATCACCAAAGATTCAATTCAGAAAAATATAATCGTAGAGCCACCCCCCCCCAAACACATCCCCTCCCAAACACATCCCCTCCCATAAAGATATCCCCCCCCCCCATTTCTCCTTGATCCTCGCCTCTTCTCGTCAACATGCACGCGATACATACTTCTTCTTTTTTTCTTCACACGGCAAGTGGCTGCTGCTATTCGCCACTGTGCCTCTCCAATGATAAGATACGCATTCGACCTACATCTCAGCCTATCCTTTTCTTAGCTGCCTGTGTGTAGGAGGAACGCCGGACTCGTGCTAGTGTCCAATATCTACCGGATTTTATCCAACTTTACAGAGTGTTCAAGGTAAATTTCCTGTAAGCCTTCGTCATTTGAACATTTCCAATTAAATAGTGTAGGTGTCATTGTGTTTTAGCAAAGATCTGTTGCGTATTTTAGGGGCAGATCGGGTAGGAGTTTTCCATTCACAGGTGTGTGCGTGAACCACCAACTGTGTGTGTGGTCGCCTGGCTTCAGCGGCTGGTGGTCGCCGCGTAACTGGACGCATGCCCCCCGGGGCTCAGTAATCGATCGCTCGAAATAGAGCAGAATAGAGTGTAGTTTTTGTTGCTCCTCTACCACCTCCATGGTTTTTGATAGGTGTTCAGAACGGTTTATGACAGCATTTGGATGGTTTTATAGCATGGTTACTAGCCTAAACAACCAGCTTGTACGTTTTACAGAGTTTTTGTTTTATATTTTACTTTTTTGAGAGTAGCCCCATCAAACATGTCAGGGAAGTCCAGTGACTGTCTTTAAATTACATTGGCACAAATTCAGTGAATGGGGCTTTACTAAGTAAGTTTAGTTATTTTGTGAGCTACATGTGTCACTCTTATTATTTTTAAAAGTTAAGTTAATGTAACCAATGTTGTAGGTTAATCACTATTTATTAAGTAATGCAAATTCCTAACTTTAAATATTAAGTCAGTTTTTTCAAAACCTTCCTCCATGTCAAAACTGACCATATTGACCTCTTGCACAACTCGCAGAACACTTCCACCATTTTGGGGTCAAAATGTACATGTACAGAGCAGACACACAAGGACTCGACTCCAAAAATAGTGGAGATGGTTAGACGCACATTGTTCGGATATGTGCAGTCCGCGTTGCGCAAGGTCTCAACTGTCAATAGACAACAGTTTGATTTTGTTTTACAGACGTCGACTTAATTACTACTGACCACACATGTATCATAAAAAGCTTCCTGCCTTGGTAAGGTGTGTCATCTCTAATAATTGGTTGAGGACAAGACAGTATGACGTACTGACTGTCAGACACTTTGTATGATCTTGAACTTTCCGATTTGAACTTTTGGGAAAGTCTGTTTTTACTCTCCTGGATTTATTTTATGCATGAAGGAATGTTGGCCTAATCATAGACCAAGGACCTTGCTCTAGTTGCCTAATCTACAGATTTTGCTTCCAGTACAGAGGGCAAAATCTAGTTTTCATCAAATTGTTCACATGGTGGCTTATTTAATATAAAAGCAGAAGTTAGTGTCTGTTGGTAATGTTCTTAAAGTTCAACTTGTGATTGCTCAATCTTACATACATCTTCACATTAAAATTAGTTAAAATATTTACTTCTTGTTATTTAAACATTTCAAAAATTTGAGCCTGTTTGTATATTATGAAATATTATTTGCACTAATCTCTCATTAGTAGATTTATGTGTGACATTGCACTTATGTCAAGAAGTACAGACTGAAGCTCTCCTGATGTTATCAAATTGTGAGCTACATGTAAATTATTCACCGACTGAAACAAAGTCATTGTACAAAGGTCATCCTTGATTATCTGCTGTGATGTGTACTTTTGTGATCACACCCATAGTTATTATGTGCAACCTTTGTAATATCCTATTCAGACAAGCCCACTCGGTATAACTGTGTAAATATTCAGTGTCAACAGTATGTTCACTGACTGGTCTGGGGCGGGTTACCGGTTACCTTCCTGCTGGACCCATGGAGAACGGTGAATCCTTTGTGTGCTTGAACCACATGGTTCCTCATGTTGTACAGTATTCATGTCTCACACACGTGTGCCTAAATTGAGTTTGTATTCACTCTTCAGTTATTGTCCTTCATTATGAAATTATGGGTGCTGATGTCTAAAGCAAATTCATTTTTTATTACATTTGAATTAAGGTTTATGAAGTATTATTGCTTGTGTACATGAAGGTTCTGGCATCTTTTGCCCTGCCAGCCATGCTTTTTTGTGTGTCCCCTTCTCCAGCGCTGGCGTTTCACTAAGTAGGATTTGGAACTTTGCATGGTGGAAGTATAACTAAGTGAGGTTTGCGGTAACACCGTGTGAAAATCTCTTTTGAGTAGTGTAGGTTCAGAGTCGTTAACCACCAGCGGTTCTTTTCAGAACCTACACTACTCAAAAGAGATTTTTTCACATGGTGTTACCGCAAACCTTACTTCTAAGGCATTTCACCAGCAAAAACATTCCGACATAGTTATTAACCCTTTTGAAGAAAACTGTGATAAAATGAGAACCCTTACTTTGATGCTGGAAGAAATGCATCATCACTGGACACGAATCTCTGAATCACGATGCTGAATGAAGGCCTACGGGTCTCTATGGTGGTACTGCATGGACAAAGTTTTCAAGGACTTTTTTTCTTGTACCCTTTTAAGCACGGATGAGTGTGGGTGTACAGTTATTTATGTGCAATATACCCAGAGGTACCTAATAGTAGTTTTTATTAATTGATTTTACCCTCAGGCCAATCCCAAATGAGATTTTAAAATATGAGGACAAACAATGGGTTGTTTGGTTTTTTTTTGCTATTAAACATCTTGTATGCATACATGTATTGTTTTAAAACTAAAGCAGACTGCTTAGAAAAGGCATGGTTCAGTACATCAATTGATGCAGGCCTAACCTTTGTGTAGCACTTTTTGCAAAATAAGGTTTCTCTCCCCCACCACACCCACCACACCCACCACACTCAACCTAGTAACGCCGGCTGCTGTTTGCTTAAAACTGTCCCTGTCTTCGTCCTTGCGTTTGGTACACTGATGTCCGCTGCCTTGGTTTGGATAGATTTGAATTGAAGAATACACAATGATGTGGTAAACGTTTATTTCAGAGTGTGCTTTATTGAGAGAATGCAACTTTGCAAAAAAAAAAGGTTTTCAATCAGGTACATGCTATATAGGTTCTCTTTACATCTATCAAACACAACTACTAATCCAAGTTTACATAAATTGTATTTACTTAGTGTGCAATTTAGAGGGTTTTGCTTCGTGGTTTTTCCTGCAGCTTAATTAGATTATCTGATACTAAGCCTGACTCATAGATGATAACAAAATCTCCCCTACCCACACCAAAATTGAAGCACTTCCGTCCTCACAAAATAATAATTTCTTGACTCCCAGTCAGTGCCACCACACAAAAATGTAACCTTCAATTTTGATTTAGTGTTTGGGCTTTTTGGCATATGTGTGAGTGTGCAAGATTAAACGTAACGCATGAAAGCTCATTGACTGGAGCACTGGTGTTTGTATTATTTGTATCGTGTACAGTGTAGGATGCATATGGATTTCATTTTGACCAAAACCAGTGGAGCCCATCCTTTTTTTCTTACAGTAAATGTATGTAGCACTCAAAGCTTGTATTTTATACAAGTACGTTGTACAACAAACAAAATGGTGGTTATTTTGGTAAAGTTGCTTTAATTCTGGATTGCACCTTTTAGTCGGCAATTGCAAAATGTAAATGTTTTGTAGCTGTACTGTACATTTTGTGTAGTACAGTAGTCAAAATAATGAGGGTACATGTGTGTACACTGAACGCTAAAATTGTTCAAGTAAAATGCTATCATCAGTTACATGTACATGAACAAAATCATATGGAAGCATCATTCCATATTGTTCCAACTAACGCTTATCTTGACCTCGCAGTAATGAAAATATCATATGCTGTTTTGTTTTTTCTAGGTCTCGCTCTCGCCATGCTTGCGTGGCTTTTTTAATATTTGTTTCAGAGTGACGTTTACGCCTGAGTTGCTTCACAGGCGGGAACAATTTTCTGTCTTAATTATATTAAATTTTGATATAACAAAAAATACAAAGCGAAGAACTGAAATTCCAATGCGAAGCCCCTCCACCTTAATTAATGGAACGCGAACGACCTGCTGACCAGAGTCAATCTCAAGTCCCAAATAAGTAATTACCTGAACAGGACCCACCGTTTTTTCTTCGGCAATGGGCACTCCCAACTGACCGCAAACCCTTCTAAATGTCTGCAATAAAGCGTCGCATTCTGATTGGGACGCACCCACAAATAAAAAATCATCCAGGTAGTGGGTAATGTTATCTGACTGTGAAACCCGTTTAACTTGGAATTCAAGAAAAGTGCTAAATGTTTCAAACAATGAACAAGAAACTGAACAACCCATAGGCAAACACTTATCATAGTAATATGCACCCTGGAAAACAAACCCAAGAAGTTCGTAATCGGAGGGGGCTACTGGGAGGAGCCGAAATGCGGACTTAATATCAGATTTGGCAGTCCAAGCCAGCCGGCCTGCTGACATAACTAAGTCAACAGCCTTATCAAATGAATTATAATGGACTGTACAGTCAGCCTTATTAATAAAATCATTAATTGAAAACCCTGCTGGGAAGGAGAGATGATGAATAAGGCGAAATGAACCCGGATCGTGTTTGGGAACCAGGCCAATTGGGGAGCACTGCAAATTTGGATATGGCTTTTGATCAAATGGTCCGGCAATCCTACCTAAACCAACTTCCTTTTGCAACTTTTCCAAAACAACGTTTGGCATTTCTGCGGCTGAACGAAGGCAAGAAGATTCCCGACACGACCGCGGACCCCTGTAACCCAGTTGGAAACCGTGAGAAAAACCATCACCTAATAACAGTGCTACTAAAAAGACAGCCAGTTCTTCAAAAGAGGACAATTAATTGGTGTTGGTGGCACGAAAATTAGACGCTCCAACTACTTTCGAGGTGTTAGGCTGAGAACCAACTACAGAGGCTGAGGCTGAGGGAGTACTAGGTTTGCGTGCCATTTGGAATGAACGCACCGGTGGCGTTGTGCCGGTGGCCATTTTAGCACCCCCACTACTATTGGCAAATGCAAAGTTAGCCCCGGAATTTTTTCCATTACCAACCCGGCAAGTAGTGACCCCGTGCCCAAAACGTGTACAATTATTACAACGGTGGGGAAATTTACACGGGTTCCACCTACAGCCCCCCGGAGTGTTAAATGCATGACACGGGGAAAAACCTCCTTTCGCTTGGAAAGATCTACCTTGGCTGGAACTACTACTGGTAGCTGCCTGTGACAGCGGCAAAATGCTTGCCGCAGCAGCAACTGTCACCCAGAGCTCTGTATCCAAAACCGCCCACGAGCGTTGTGGGTTGGCCTCTTGACGCAATCTAAACTGCTCATCATAGCTACGCCAACCGAGCCCAGGAAACTGGGCAGCGGCCAAACGAATTGTCTCAGCATATTTGAGCAATTCGTTGAAGCGCTGTGGGTGACGCAGACTGAAAATTGCCATGAATCCGTGAAACGCACTAGTCCACTGCTCAACTGATTGTAGTTTGCGCGTTTGCGCGGACGCCTGGCGAAAAACAACTTTCCCCTGCTCAACTGCCAATGTCAATGCGGAGCCCGAATCTACTGAGGTTAATGCCGCAACTGCATTGTCACGGAACAGCAATGACATATCAATGTATTGTGAGTTCCAAATCTTTTCCTTGACTACCTGGGATACATGCAACCCCAGGGGGGAATAATCACCCGCTAATGGAACAATAGCCGGTCTACTCAAATCTAAATTAAATGGTGAAGCGTCAGAAATGACAGGGCAAACTATGCCCTCCGTAAATCCTAACCCCCTCGGTGTACCATTACCCCCATAATAAACAGCCG
This sequence comes from Pisaster brevispinus, assembly GCA_023634235.1. Lineage (NCBI taxonomy): Eukaryota > Metazoa > Echinodermata > Asteroidea > Forcipulatida > Asteriidae > Pisaster > Pisaster brevispinus. Next base: position 12,692,440 of record JAMKCF010000015.1, on the reverse strand, counting down.
GCTGAGCACCCTGACTAATACTAGTACTATAAATGCCATTATTACTAATACTACTACTACCAGCAAGTGGATTAACGGAAAATGACATACCGCTTTGTCCGTGGGCTACGGTTGGGCTAGTTATTCCATTGGTGTTGGTAGTCCCTGTATTAGTTGAGGCTCCGGGCTCCACCGTCGCAAGTCCTCCCTCTGGAGTGTGCAGGGCGTTCAACCCAGGGGCCGTGGTCCTGGTGGCACTGGTACTGGTAGCATGGGTAGTGGTAGGCTGGCTTACTCTCGGCAACCCAACAGCGCCCATCTCCAGTAGGGACGATACTGGACCAGTTACGCTTTCGCCAGTAGAATTGGCCGTGCTCGTCCTGGCCACAGGGGGAAGTCCGAACACTGGAGGGGGATTTTCCCGTCTCTGTCGGCCCCGCCTCGGTGCTCCTCCTGAAACTGGAGAATCGGCAAACCAATCTACTTACGACTCACATCGTGTACAAATACCAAGAACAGTCAGCATAACTTGCTCAAATTTTTTCAGAAAAGTTATTATGTTTTGAAAAACACTGTTTTCAATTAATCCTACGAAGTTGCAGTCACATCAACTGCCAAAACAATTTACCAAAACAAACTAAAACATAACTTGTCCCACTTTTTCACCTACACGTGCCGGACGAGGCATGATTTTATTTTATTTTTTCACAGCGATTTATAAGAAAACGACAGGAAACAATGAACGAAAACTCTCCGAAATTATCACGCTCGTCTTGAGTAAACCAAATGTTATTAAAATATGAATTATACCAAATATGGATCGAAATTGACAAAAGCAGAATAAAATGTCAAATAAAATGACAAGTAATTATTAAAAACGAGCCAAAATTGTGTTTTTCTTTAAAATAATTGCAAGCCCAAAGCAAGCTGAACTGAAAGTGAAAGGAGCTTTCCCGCAAAGTGAGAGCCCGCCCACGAAGAATATTGGTCCAAACTGATTGGCCCAAGGTACACAAAACATTGCTCATTTGCATAAAAGAAAGTGAATGACGACCTAATTGGCGCCCGTCCAAACAAAACAAACCTTGCCAAGGCAACGTCGCGACTGCAACTGGACCCGGCTAGGCGACTGAGGGCGCCGCATACTGCTTGTGGGTGTCTGTGGTGAATAATGTATTTTATCTCAAGTGATAAAATCAAATATTTGTGTGTGCTTTCCCTGCATATTTGAAGAAAAAAAGGTTAGGGGGCCTACTGGCATACTTTTGGATGTATGACAGTAACATCATGAACATGAAAGACTGTTGTAATCTAGTATCGAAACAAGGTCTGAGACAGATTCGCCCTCTAGAGGGGTAGCCTTTCATCAAACGCTCACAAATTATGTCTTTGTGAGTTTTTTTCAAACTTCCAGAAATGCCTGGCTTTGTAAAACGTTGAGTGATGTGCATAGTACATGGGACTTACTTCCTGGTGAGTTTCGTTGAGTCATTATTGCGTAGCCCAAATCAATGCATCAAGTTGCTTAATGGTACAACTATTTTTAAAACCACTTTTGAAATGTGTTACTTCAATAGGCCTGTACAACACAATGTACATTTGCATTAAAAGCTAATAATTGACCAGTTGGAAGAAAATAGCGCACTGAATGCCTTCTTGAGTGATCCTGTGCCAGAGTTCATACACATTGTAATATAAAACCCAAATACCGAAGGAATTACCACATGCAAGGTGTGTGTGTACAACCTAATGGTGACTTAAAGAAACGATTTTCTCAGTAGAGTTTGACAGCTGAAATACCAGCAGACTCTTCCTGCCCAGAATACTGGTTTTAAAGTGAACATGATGAAGCTGTGGTCACAGTGTTAAAACAAAACTGGTTTATCGCAAACTAACCGACGGAAGACGCCCCTCGGATGTACAAATTGCAAACAGGAAGTGCAAAAAGCTTGCAGAGGTTCCCAACAAAACAGTGATTGTGGAAGGTAGACACATGTACGTGGGAGTGCACATGTAGGTGAAAAAGTGGGACAAGTTATGTTTTTGGTTTGTTTTGGTAAATTTTCTTGGCAGTTGGTGTGACTGCAGCTTCGTAGTATTAATTGGAAACTGACTGTTTTTTTCAAAGCATAACAATAACTTTACTGAAAAAAAAAATTGAGCAAGTTATGTTGATTGTTCTTGGTATTTGTACACGATGTGAGTCGTAATTGGCCCTTAAGCATGTCTTTTTGTCATTTTTGTAAATAAATGGCAGAACACAAGCAATAACAGTTTGAACAACTCACACGAAAATATTGTCAATCAGTAAATCAATCCAGTCAATAAAACAATCACCCAAATCAACAGAAATGTAATGCAATGTGTGTAAAGTATGAGTCTCATAGACCTGTGCAGTTGTGAAAAGGGGAGTGCCCAATCACCACAGGAGTTTGTGTTCTGGTTGAATTCCAGCTTAGACTTAAAAGAGTAAGGCTATAATACATAAAGTTCGCATTATATATTCCTCATTAACTGATCAATATCAATTGCTAGTCTCATTGTCTTTATTTAGCCTCTCAAATATTACATGTATGTAAATGAAAACCGGTTCGTTTCCTTTTTACAAGGAACATTATGTAGACTAGGCCTATCACATGTAGGACCGATGTCTCGTAACAGAAATTCAATGAAATGGAACTAACATTACACACTGTCTGTAAAAATTGAAATTAATATTTGGAAATGTTCGATAGACTTACACAGGGGTAACCAAGTAGCACAGAATAGAGACAAAAATTCCCATTAAATTTATTAAAGAAGTAGGGCAAGTATAGATTTGTACATGAGGATGTGAGGGTATGGTAGGCAGGGTTGTTAAACTGTTAAAGAAGAAGGGAAGGAGGCCGGAGCCAGATAAATCCGAAGATGCAGTTGGTATGTAATGTACATGTAGGCCTAACCAGTAATGTTTGATATCTAGCTCATTGTTGGCAATCAGGGATGATGTACTTTGTTAGCAGTACTGGTGATTGAACCTTATGATGGTTGCTTTATTGACTTCATTTAGTTACATTGACTGATATCACAGTTGACTTGACTTGACCTTTGAACTTTGGAGTTTGCGCTTGATGTTTGTAGATTTACGCCCATATAACAAACATCAATGCTGCAAACAACTGACACTATAGTACAATACAATTCTAAGCATAGCATGCAGTAAATGCAGATGACCCTAGAGATGGTTTTGTTCATCTTTCCATCACTGGTTGATTAATGTGTCAGGTTGTCATGTATTGACCCATGATGTTAACTTACAAGCCGTAGGTGTTAATGATTGTTTGTGCTATTGTAACACTGAGCCAAATATAAAACTAAAAGCTGAAATCTATGTTTATGTTATACTCAACTACCAGCACTTCGTTAGCTTTACAAACATTTGATATTCGTACTGGTATGTTGACTGTATTTGGCAGTGTGTCTGATGCATGCATGTATAGTACATGTTTTCATCTGAACCCTAAGCATGACAAACTGACAATTTATATTCACTCTATCTACTGAATGCATATATATTGCCTTTTTCACAAAATGAATGAGATAAATTGATTAGCTGAACCTAACACCAGGTTGCACAAGTGAATTTGAATTGTGTGCATTATTGTGTGCACGGCATATAGGCATACTGATTATGTATGCACTGGCTTTCTTAAAACGTCAATTTAATGAAAAGCATTTTCAAGATGTGATAAAATCACAACCACAGTCTCATCAGATTCTAAGCTAGCGTTTAGTCAGCATCATTTTTTTTTTTACTAATTACCAGCTTTCAAATTAGGTCGTTACTTATCTGTGAACGCATGCACTGTTGCTGTGAGACACATACTTGTAAGTTGGGTGTTTTTTTATGCAGATAAACAGAACAAAAACCACTAGTCACTATGTGCATAAAGGGTCCATGAGGCTACAATGTACACTTTATGTATTCTGTCCTACAGGACTAGTTTGGGTTTGTAAAATTTCCCTTATTTCCTTTTTTAAACAGCTCTTCAGAGAAGTGAGATTGTAAGTTGTTTGGAGTCAAAGCAAATGTTGTGTTTGTATATCGAGTTTCAATTTGCTGTGACATGGATACATGTAGCTTGTTATTTTCATACTGTACATATGTAGATGTTGGAGATTGTGTTGAAGAGTAGGGGGATTGTGAAGTGCTGTCTTGTCAAGTACTGTCTTGTCCAGAGAAGCCGTCAGCCAGCCAACGCCCTGAGTAATTGGTTGCGTTCAGATTCCGAATCTAACAACACTCTTGGTTGGTTGGAGGAGTAGTTTGGTTTCGCCCCCTTTAAAGTTGAAATTTCCTGGGGATCCTTTGTCTTCCGCCTACCCGTTTTTGTCATTTTCATTGCAGGTTTACATTTCCGTGATAGGTAGCAGTTCGACCTGAAAGGGAAATACCACCCTTGTGAACATATATAAGGTTTCGTCTCCGTGTATTGTAGATGGCTAGACCTTAGAGCAATGGATAGACATACAGGTTGGAAACTAAAATGAAACTGAATACAGTGTGTTGTCAGTACTGTGTGCTTTAGAGCAAGCAACCTTTGCAATGTCTGGAATTAACTGCCAATTTCCTTTCCAGCATTTTCAAGAATAAGGATAACAAAGTTATACATCTAAGACGAGTTCATGTACACAACCGTACAACCTGAAGGGCTAAAGTCTGGCATCATGCATTGTACACGTACAGTACCTCATGTACACACGGCAATTGAAATGGGACTTTTTAATGTGTACATATCTGTAGAGGTTGGTTCTAAATGCCTTATATTAACCTACTAAAAACAAGAACCAGAAACCACATGATTTTATACAATAACAAAATACCTCATAGACTTTGGTGTTTGTCTACTTTTCCTGGATATAAGCTGATTTCCGTTTTGGGTTTGAGAAGGTCACATGATGTCCTGGAACCCTGGAGTGTGTCCTTGACAATGTCCTGTCCTAATAAAGTGTATTTATATACATAATGCCTTTGTTTCGTTGAATTTGAGCTCAAAGTTTTCATAGTGTTAGGCAAATAATAGTAAATTACATCTCAATTCTCAAGTCTTGTTTTGCAAACAGTTTTTTTTTTTTATGAAGAGCTCTTCACCTTTTAAAATATTCAAGATATCCCTTCATTGCATCCCAAATCCCAAAGAAAAAAGTAGAAGTACAGTACATGTATACGCCTACAACAAAAGAAAAATAAAAGTTGTTATTTTGCAGCGATCTATTACCCTAAAATCAACTGCTCTGTGTAGTTTTGTACTCGATGTTTGTACACCATTAATTGTACACTGGAAGAAAAAAAACCCAACCTTGTAATGTTTTGTGATCACAAAGGGATGTTACATGTAAACATGCACTGGTACAGGTACAGTGTGCTAGAACACAATGTGTCACATTTAGGTCCTGAGGCAATTAGGGCACAATAAAGTGAGTTTTATAGAGCTTTTAAAAGTTACCCATTTCAAACACTTTCACCACAGTCACTGTGAATATAGTGAACATGACCAAAACAGAGTGCTCACACCAAAATACTGCAAAGGGATTGTAAGTCCGGGTGCATTAAGCAGTGTTCTTCATTTTCTTTAAGTGTTTTGAGGTGAGGCAACAGAGAGGAACCACCAAAGTAGATGGCTCAATGTGAATAATAAGTGGAACAAAAACCTGTTGACCTGCTAAGGCCTTGGCATACCTTGACATTCTACCCAGTCAATAAATGGGTTTGTACCCCCTTAACAAATGGGTATAATAGTTTTATTCAGCACATCCTGTACAGTGCAGCCAGGAGTAGGCATGTTTGCCAAAACAAACTTGTGTGCCTGCATTTAAATCCTGCTGAATGTACATTGTGCATGAAGCGCTTGGAGGCTGAGTTGATAGAGATTGCTCTAAAAGAGGTTAGAATCCTTAAAGTTGTTCTTTCATTGGTACTTTTAAAACAAATATTTTTCTTGTTTGTGAGTGATGTCGAATTTTGTACTATCGTGGATGCATCCATGAATTGCACTGCATAAATGGTTTTTTTCCTTGAGTGTATGAAACAGGTATTTGAATGTCTACTCTTTCCTGTGTTCATGAGCTGAGAATGTATTGAACACATAGCAGTGCGTGTACAGCACATCTTTACACAGTCATTGTCAATATGATTGTCACACACACTGATAGGGAATACAACATTGAGAGTCCCTTAACCTATTTAAAAGTAAACCATCCGCTTGTTCTTACAAAGGAGCTGTGTTCTACAACCTAAATAAACACAGTATGAAACGTCCTTTAAACTGATTGCTTTAATCTGTTACAGTATTAGACAGACTGCCAAACTTTTTAGATGATGAGCTTATGTTACTTATTGCAGGGAGGTGGAAATATGCTTACTGTTCGGATGTTATTTGAGGTGGGTTTTTTTTTTTTTTTTTTCAGACTGAAATCCTTTCGAGCATCAGAAGGTCTGTGAGGTTTTTGACCCCCAGTAATTGACACTTGGTAACCTTTCAATTTCTTATTGAGTAAGTTTTGTGAAGTTACCCCTTTAACCTTTGACCTAGAGAATGACACATAGTAGCAGGATGCGGAAATAAGACTCTGTAGACACTGCCTTTGGTTTCCTGTCTCCATGGCAACCGGGCAATGTTAGGTTAAACCAACCCTGAAGAGGTGAACTTAGGCTGAGGGTACCGGCCGATGAGTGGGCACCGGCCTCGCCGGCAGCCCATCCTTTCTTGGAGTTGACTTTTTAGTGAGCATTGTGGTGTTTGCTGTAGTACTTTCGAGATAGTCACTCAGTCCTGCTTGAAAGAAGGAACTGCTCGCAAAGTGGTAAGCTTGTCAGGATTTGGTTCGGTGTTATAATACTTTAGTTTCATATGTGCTTACCTGTAATGAGAACAAGCAAGCTGCAGAACATGTAGAATTATTTAACTAAGTCTTTGCATGTAAACAAAAAGGATACACTTTTCAGTGCTCAAGTCAATTGTTTCTAGAGGTGATTAACTTCAAAAAGGTTTGCCAAATGAAGACTCGTGTATATGTCCATGTACAACGTACATATTGTACATGTAGCAAAACATTTGGTTTCGTTGTGAGACCATTGCTTTGAATAAATTAATTATTTTGAGTTTGTACTTACTTATTTTTTTTACTACAAAGTATGAATGGCACGATACTGGTAAGGGAGTGAGGGTTTTAGGTCTACTGTATATTGTAGACGAAGTAGCTTGATTAGGGTTACCTGACATGCCTGATATCAAGTTAGCACTGGTATCAATTATTGATGTCAGAACTTCACTTCTATTCAAGATAACTTTGGAATTTTATCTTTGAAAGTTTGAATGAACCATGCACCAACACTTTAAAAACCAGTATGGTACACACACGTACAGAAAGATTGATTCACCTTGTTGCTTACTTTTCAAGTTCAAAATTGTTCAAAAAACTTTATTGTTGTTGTTGTTGTTGTTGTTGTTGTTGTTGTTGTTTTTTTTTTTTTTTACATCAACACACTCAGCTTAAGTAGGGTGTAAACAAAAGCTGGAGTTGACTAGTTTCCAACAAGCCAATTTTGGGCATGAATCGGCTTGGGTGTTTTCCAAAAGCGTTTTCCAAAGGAGTGGGCGTTTTACGGGTCGTAGTTCTTTTCACAACTGCAACTGTTGGCATCCAAATGAAGACTTGCTCTGATACCCACAGAACACGTAGGAGTGGGTTTGGGTTTTCTTAGACTGGAAACAATAAGTATTTTGATTGGCAGGCATCCAATTGCAGAGAACCCACAGAATATGTAGGAGGGGTTTGGATATTTCTTAAATCGGAAACAATGAGTATTTTGTTTGGCAGTCATCCCACACTATGAAGGATGTTGAAAACCGAACAGTTCCTACATTCCTTTTGCTTTGCAGTTTTATTGACTCCACTTCTGAAACATTCTTTAGACATGTGCAGATCTGGAAAAAAAACACAACAATTTAGAGAAATAAGTGTTAAATTTGTTTTAAAATGTCTGGTTTTATTGCCTTTTCTGAATCTTAAAAATGTTAAACCAGAGCATGCATACATCAACTTAGAACCTTCATTTGATTATTTTTTGACAAGTATGTAGCCCACTTGCAAAAACCATGTACATGTTTACAATTTTTGGTTTGAGTGTATTATGAATGCGAGTGAAATATTATCATGCAATATTAACTATTGCTATTAAGGTGAATTGAACAAAACGTACGTACAACTGAAATCCGTTATTGCTCGCATCCACCCACTAGAAGCATAGTTTGCAAATGCCCATAGAGTGTTGTTGTTGCTACGGTAACATCACACGCCTCCTTTAAGATGACTCAACTGCCCTCCCAGGATGGGATGCCAGAGTACGCCTTGAGTCACCGCAGACAAACGACAAACATAAACGTTGTCTATGCTTGGTTGTCAAGGAGGCGGTCAAACTTGTAGTTTTAGTCATTTTGGAACTGTGGCAAAGGTCGCCCTTATCCTGCTCTAAATCACTGTTCTTGTTTTAACCTTTCTTGATGCGTGTCTGACCAGTATTATTTTCGCCTCCTAGTTTCATGGCCACTTCAACAAACTTGGCTATGGATTGTTTCAGAGAAACTGTCCTCACATTTTTGCATGCGCTAAGTCTATGGAGAGTGTTAAGTTAGAGGGACAAAGTCCTCACATAGATAGCAATTTGCAAGAATGTATACTGATGAACTACAATGTAAATACATGTACAGTGTACACTTGGTACAGTGTACACTATGTATACATATAAATTTATTGCTATCTATGTGAGGACTTTCCTTTGTCCCTCTAACTTGACACTCTCCATAGACTTAGCGCATGAAAAAATGTGAGGACACAAAAATACAAAGGATTCCAATGTGAGGACAGCATTGTCCCTTTTGTATTCCTTTGTGCTACTGTCCCCACTCTTATGGTATTGCCATTACACATGTACATGTACAGTGTATACTATCTGTACTCCACTTATCGTACAATTAATGGATGTATTTGAGTGCATTGTTACAGAATATGATCATGGGGTGATATCTGAACTATTCCATTTTATGAGGCAAAGCCCATTGAAGTGGTAAATAATGTAATTTGTACATTGATTGAGCCATGCCACATGTACACAGAAAATATTGTGCATTTTGTCCTGATGATGTTTTGGGTGTGTCGCCATTGATTCTTCCTGATAGTGTCCCCCAATGTTAAAAAAAAAACCACCACAAGTTGGGGTGACACCTGTCCGCACTGATTTTCTGCCACTACCTCGATAATTAAATGTACATTAAGACTTGTGCTTCACTCTAAACACAGAGTCTATTTTGGGAGACATGTTCATGAATTGTCTGTCATTTGTGACTCAACTTAAAACACCTTATTACTGGTACAGTATTCATCGCAGATTTTATCTTAAATGTAAACACACTCACTAACATGTACTGCATGCACTGCACGCATGCTTTGGGTACATGTACCTTACAAACAGCATACATTTATAGGCCTAGTACATGTATAGCACAAACACAACAAAGCACACATGGCATTTCCTACCCACTCATTATTGTGAGCCTGTCGACCTACTTGCGCTATAAAATATCAAATTTCTTCCTGCTACGCTTGTCGGATTGTAGATTGGCACCCGGGAACGGGGTCTCGTTTCCTTCCTTTTGAAAATTGGTCAGCTACAGCTTCAAACAAACCATTGACTGTCTTGTATTTATTTGAAAGTGTTTCCTCTTCAACAAAGCTTGATGCTCTGGTGTTAATCTGGAGTTTTAAAAGCGGAGTAGAGTTTTATGCTACCTCTGATATCTGGCTTACATCCAGCATGACCTACATTAATCAACATGTACATGAAAACTATAAATCGTTGAAAATATAGTAGAGACTTGAACAGGGCTTGAATTTGGGGTAAAATTTCACAAGACCGCAGGGCTTGTTGCTAAAAGTGTTTACTGGACCAGAATTTATTTTACAAGACCAGAATCTTCATGAGAAAGAGCTTTCTACTCTGTTTAACATGTAAATAAATTGCACTATTAAGAGAAGATTTACAATGTATCTCATTATTTTGTCTTGATACTGAACAGAATTGTACTAGATTTCGAGATCAACATCTGAACACCATTTCTTTCTGTTAAAGATATTACATAGTGGCCATTATTCAATTAAAAAACACAAGACCGCTGGACTTGTCAGGTCATGAGTTTACTGGCCCGAGGTTAAAATCACTGGCCTCGGGCCGGCGGTCCAGTGTCAAATTCAAGCCCTGTTGAATGTGTCTTTTCTCCCCCCCCCCCCCCCCCTCCAGGGTTTTATCAGGAAGTACATGTTTATCCAGTTTGGGGTTCATTATGTAGAAGATCACTAGGCTCCCCCAATGATGTGACGACCAGGGCTCGAATTTGGTAGAAATATCCACAAGACTGCAGGGCTTGTACCATAGCTCAGAATTTTTACTGGACCAGTTTTTATTGTACAAGACCAAAATCAAAATGAGTTGAACAAGCACTAAGAGAAAATCTATCTCATTTGTATAATGTGTAGTGTACTTCAATACTGAAGAGAATTGACAGATATTTATCAGATTCCTAGTCAACATTTTGTCACAAAAATATTACACAATGAGGTAACCTATTATTATTCAATTGAAAAACACAAGACTACCGGGCTTGTCCGGTTGTAAGTTTACTGGCCTGATGCTAAAATCACTGGCCCCCGGGCCTGTGGTCCAGTGTTAATTTCGAGCCCTGGACGAGTTGACCACCTTGACTGAAACACTCCTCTTCTTACCGTAGTGTCATCTTTACTCAACATATCAGCGACAGTAGTCACATCTAATGCGATTGTAATCATTAAAAAAAAGGGCAGATTTCATTTCATTTATAATTGTCTCTCTGTAGACCAGCTGGGTCTCCGTAAGATGGTTCAACACATATTAAAGGTCTTTAATTTTAAACTTGTTTTTCTATTAAGCTGGTTGTCAACATTGGCACGGTGATCGGGGAATGAACAATGGTTTGTAATTCTGCTGGTACCATAGTGCATATGGAGTTCTAAAATACTAGTTGTGGTTGAAATTTTGGCCACGTGGATTTTTGCTTTTTGGATTTTTGATTTTTTTTTTTTTTTAACTTCTTGATTTGAAAGTCCTCATCTGTATACCATGTACATGTATACACTAGGAATAAAAAAAAAAAGTTGCCTGCACAACTATTGGTGTGGGTTTTTTTTAGTGTGCGCTTTTTTTTTTATTTGACAGGGAAGTTGTTTTTAACAAAGTCTTCTGTTTGGTTCCAGAATGCACAATGTTTTCAGTTGTTGTATTATACATGTAATTTGTTTAATTTGATTACAGATTTCACCGTCTGATTTGAAGTTTTCCCACCTGACCAATAACAACACCACCATGTCTGGCTGCATCAAAGCCAAGAAGTACGACTGGAAGGACTCCAATCTGGCCATGTTTGGATCGGACACCGAGAAGAAGGTCAAGAAGGAGTCCGCCGAGTCAGAGCCGGCGTGGGACGGTGCCGGTCAGAAGGTCGGCCTACAGATCTGGCGTATCAATAAGTTCAAGGTAGAGCACTGGCCTAAGGAGGAGTATGGCAACTTCTTCAACGGAGACTCCTACATTCTCCTCAATACCTATGTAAGTCTTTGCCTTCTATTCCAAAGCAAGGCAGGCATTTTGAACTGATTTAGTTTATGAAATAATTCCAAAACTTAATCACGAGATGGGTTTCTTCTTTTTGCTTCAACCGGGATGTGATTTCTCCGTTTTTAACCGGAAATCCGTTGGTTTTTTTTCCACCCCCCCCAAAAAAAAAAAAATAAAATAATAATAAATCATAATCATAATTTTTTATTTATTTTTTTTTAATTTTTTTTTTTTTATTAAGACCACAAAAAACATGAAGATTAAACCAAATAAAAATGCCCCAGAGTGCAGATTAGGGCTTTTAAAAACAAAAGAGAAATACGTGTATGTAGGCTTCGAGCTCGCAAGTTTTCGCCCTCGGAAGCTTTCACGCTTTGCGCTCACAGTTCAGTTTGGTTTTTTTCAACAGCCTATAACGTCCCTGCTTCAAGAAGTTGGTGTTTGTGCCAAGACCAACATATAATACAATTTTGTTGATTTGATATGATACGTAATACGTACCAAAAGCACACCCTATCTTAAACGTATGAACTTTCTTTACAGAAAGAGCCAGGAGAGGATCTTCTTAAGTATGACGTACATTTCTGGATCGGCTCAGAGTCATCTCAGGTATGTATAACTACAGTGTATGTATAACTACAGTGTATGTTGAGAGTGACTTGATTGATTTAAGATGGAAAATTAGCTTACACTTCAATGCGACCACTTGTCTCTCATCATTATGACTCTATACCGGATTACCTCAAGCCCACTTCTTTGACCCCCAGATTTCCCATCCCACTTTTGAAATTGTTTATTTTTCATCCACGCCCTCAGGATGAGTATGGTACAGCAGCTTATAAAACAGTTGAATTGGACACCCTCCTCGATGACAAACCAGTCCAGCATCGGGAAGTTGCATGCCATGAGTCTTCACTTTTTAAATCTTACTTCAAGAGCCTTACGTAAGTTGGTCCAAAATGGGACACTTTTAAGATGATAGGAGGCGCCCCAACTCAGTACTTTTCTATTGTCTTCATTGCTGAGACCAATGGGAAAGGACTGTTGAGTGGGACCCCCGCTATTGGCCCAAAAGTCTCGCATTGACGTTGTTTCTGTTTTGGGTTTGGGACCCATTTCATGGATCTACTCACTGTAAGTGAACAGATGTTTCTTACTGCAAGCCAAAAGCAAGGAAGATGAAATTTTTGCTTGTGTGTACATTACTACATGTAGGTTACCATAATTTCCTGTGTAGAAGGTGCTCGACTAAAGTGTTAACATATTAGGCACACTGCCGTTTAAGGTATAAGCCGCACCGCCGTTTAAGGTATTAGGCACACCGCCGTTTAAGGTATTAGGCACACCGCCGTTTAAGGTATAAGGCACACCGCCGTTTGAGGTATTAGGCACACCGCCGTTTGAGGTATAAGGCACACCGCCGTTTAAGGTATTAGGCACACCGCCGTTTAAGGAATAGGCACCCGCCGTTTGAGGTATTAGGCACACCGCCGTTTGAGGTATTAGGCACACCGCCGTTTAAGGTATTAGGCACACCGCCGTTTAAGGTATTAGGCACACCCCCGTTTAAGGTATTAGGCACACCGCCGTTTGAGGTATTAGGCACACCGCCGTTTGAGGTATTAGGCACACCGCCATTTAAGGTATTAGGCACACCGCCGTTTAAGGTATTAGGCACACCGCCGTTTAAGGAATAGGCACACCGCCGTTTGAGGTATTAGGCACACCGCCGTTTGAGGTATTAGGCACACTGTTTTTAAGGTATTAGGCACACTGCCATTTAAGGTGTACTGCCGTATAAGATGCGACATGACTTCTCACACACAGGCTTGCCAGGTCCCATTCACTGTTGGTTCATCACCACATACAGGGGTCATTGTGTTGGTACATGTATATAACACTTACCATAACATAAAGAGATCATAATTTTTGTAATCTGGAACTGGAGTAAAACATTGCTTCTAGTTTAGGTTTATCAGTATTATTGTGGGCAACAGCAGACATATATTGCAGACTTTGTTCTGCGGCAAGTTTCGTCGATGCTTGTTAAAATTACACACCGGGTGTACGTCGTCGGTTTGATTTTAGTAAAATGAAACCGGAGGATTACCCTGGACAAAAGAAAGGAATAATTTACAGTATAATTTTAATATTTCTCACAGTGATCGTTGCAATGAACTCGAGCGATATCAGATAAGGCGCAGTGTGTTTTTATGGTCTTTTTGAGTTTTTTGTTTTAATTTGGGGGTTTTTTTTTCCCATACACCGATGTGTATTAAGCACTGTATGCTCAGTGCTCTCCCGAGCTCTGTGAAAAAAAATCCACAGGCAATCACTCGGGTGGGATTCGAACCCACGACCGTTGCATTGCTAGAGCAGATGTCTTGCCACTAGACCACCGAGCTAGCCCGATGGCTAGAGGCGGGTTCGAATCCTTAGCAGCGGGTACTGCAACAATTTAATGGATGTAATATTTGCATCGGGATGAAGAATTTTTAATTTTTTTTCCCTTACACCGATGTGTATCAAGCACTGTATGCTCATTCATTCATTCATTTTTATTACAAAACCAACTGGCAGAACAAAGCTGAATTATGTGGCATTACAAGGTAAAAATATTGTTAAAAGTTACACACAGATAAAAGACATAAAATAGCACCACCGCAGTACGGGGGTACACAAATACATTTAAACAAAGACGACAATAAATAGAAGAAAAAATTGGATAAATCAATGGAAGGCATAAAAATGCACAGGGTGTTGTGGGAACCCTCTTATACATTGAAAACCCCACTATGAAATAAACCACCTAAAAAAAACAGGGTTCCCTTGCACTTAAAAACTGAACAGCCCTAAAAATACATTTTATAAAAGATGACCAAAAAAATAGGAATACATATGAGAAAAACCACGTTAGAAACAGGGGTCCTTGCATTGAAATTAAAAACTGAACAGCCCTCAGTGCTTTCCCGAGCTTTGTTGTTGTTTACCTCAGATAAGCCGCGTCTTGTATGCAGAAAATACAATGCTTTCAGGTGAGGGCCTATCGCAAAAAAAATTTTGCAATAACCCTAACCCCCATTAGGGTCTCTCTACATACCCTGCCAAATACAACAGAATGCAACACAGTTGAAATGAGAACCATGCCAAATGCAACAAAATGCAACAAGGGATATTGTTGCAATGTGCAGGCATGCTGTTTGTGAAAGGACTGAGCAAGGGTGTTTGTCCTGCTAAATGCAACAGTACGCACATGTGTAGTGGTGACTTGTAACTGTTAACTGTTATTATACAGTCTTTTGAATATGATTTGAATTATGATTCTTACCTAATACTACATCATACTTCTCAATACTTTTCCCATAAAAAATATTTTGAAATACCCATTATAAGTTGTTCAGATACAATAGAAGCACCCAAACCTATATGAAGTCACTTCACTGCTAAATGCATCAAATTCAGTCAAAGAATGACATCTGAGTTGACTGCCAAATGCAACAGATTACAACAACTATTACCATTTGGTGCATATTGTTGCATTTAGCATGGTTAGGGTTAATTGTCTGTAATACCAGACAGTTACAATTTTGAAGAGGACTGAGTGGTGAAGATGGCAATAAACAATAATCAGAATAATAATACTGTGATGTGTTTCATTAACAGCTTAATGGACGGTGGAGTAGACTCAGGCTTCAACAAGGTGGAACCAGAACAGTACCAACCAAGACTGCTTAAACTTTCTGGCACATCTAAAAAAGTCCAAATCACTGAGGTGAGTTGAAGACACTGAAGTTGTTCTTCAGAACAAGTTTACAGTTTCGGTTCTCGGAGCAATTGTTTCGGCAATCCTACCGTGTACATGAAACACCTCATCCAACTAAGACTGTGAAAGTTTACCACAATAGGTACCTTTGTTTTACAGAAAATAATATACAACAGAAACGTGTTGTGATCGGTCTTTTACGAAGGTATTTCAAGGAGTGTATATGGATGTGCTTGCTTACAAGCGTTTGCTTTTTGTATTAAGTGTGACCTTTTTCTTATTGATTGATTTAGGTTCCGTTCTGTAAGGCCAATGTCACAGATGATGATGTGTGCATCATTGACAAAGGCAATAAACTCTACCTGTATTGTGGATGTACATGTAATGCCATGAAGAAATACAAGGTAAGTTGTCTCTTAGGAATGTACCTTAAGTAGATCAAAACTTTTACTTGCATTTTATGCCAGGCGTTGAGTTCATGTATTGCCTGAGTACCATGAATGGGATGGTTTTGACTCTGGAGGCAAAAGACATGTCAGTCTGATTGGCTCCAGGCCGATTGTCTTGTGCTGAGTTTCCATAAATTGCATGCATTTTTTCTTCTTCTGGTATTGATGCATTCATTGTACACTTTTGTGTATACTTTGTCCTGGCCACCCATTCGGCACGACTAAGTGTTGATTGTCTTGGGTTGTTGTGCTGAGCTGCATTTATTGTAATGGGTTGCTGTGGCGTGTCGTGGCCGAGCGGATAAGAGCACCGGATTCAAGCTCTGGTGTTTCTGATCAGCAGAGTGTGGGTTCGAGTCCCGGTCGTGACACTTGTGTCCTTAAGCAAGACACTTAACTATGATTGCTTCGTCCTCCGGATGGGACGTAAAGCCATTGGTCCCGTGTATTGTGTAACGCACGTAAAAGAACCCAGTGCACTTATCGCAAAGAGAAGGGGTCCGCCCCCAGTGTTCCTGGTTTGATTGGCTGCATATTGCGCCACAGCACCTTGTAAACCATTACATGGAGCTATAAAGGAATAGGTCTCATACTTCAAAATGTAGCTCCACATACCTCTGCAGGAAAAAAATAAAATAAAATACTGAGTGCTATGATACAGTGCTGGGCACCTCTGAAAAACAGTGTGTTTCACTGAGAGGTCATCCCCAGGGTAAAGAAGAAATAAATAAATGTTTTGGTTATTTTTGTGGTTTTATTTCTCGGCCACATTTAGGGAATCACTAGGATTCAGGAGATTAAGAACACACGAGGGAAGGCTACCTCGGAGACTATAGAGAGTATTGGTCATGTATGCTTTTCGGATGCCCCAGAAGAAGCTTCACATGAGGGCTCTCATGATGATGAGCCAGACACCCACTCTGTTCCTTCTATGTTCAAGTAAGTGATTATCCCATACACCCAGAATCCCAATAACATCTTTAAAATCGTCGCTCGTACCACGAACTGACCTAACCGACTAAAATCACACATTTTTGCAAATATTTTTTTTTTTTCCAAATTATTAACATACTCATTTCTGTTAACACTTTCAGGAAGTTTCAGTACCTAATACGTAATAGTTTTGTAATTACACTTACTAGTAAAAACGACGTATCACTAGATCATCTAGATACGCCACTTTACCAATGGTGTACTATGCGCTACAGCGCGCGCAGTTCGGGCGCGCGTAGCATTTTCACAAAGTGACCTATCTCGATAGGTCTCTATTACCCATTGGTTTGTACACAGCGCTCTGCGGGCAAAACTTAAATTTTCATTTTCACAAAGTGACCTATCTGTTTAGGAATTAATTACTTATTAAAATAGTTTTAGGGATGAAAACACATTGATAGTTCTGTATGAATAAAGTATTCAGCTTTATTTTCGTCATAAAAAAATAAGATAAAAATAGTAAGCACACTCCGAAACAGCAGTTTGAAAAATAGTGCAACTTCAATCGCGATTTTCTCCGAACACATTTTGTTTCTACTGTGAACGAGTTGGGTCACTTTGTGGTAGGAGCGACGAAATGGAAATAGTTAGGTTATCCTAGTGTTGTTCGAGGACTCTATCATACCCGTTTGTTGATCTGTGACAAAATGACACAAAAACAATCTTTTAACAAGATTGCTGCATTCCATTTGTATACTATAATTAGCAAATGGTTACATCATAATTATCTAGTATTCTTGTTTACCTCCCCTTGCTATCAGGTTCATTAGAGTCAGTGCGGTGAAACCTCTCTAATGGTTGTTATTTCACAAACTGTGAGAAGCCTTTTTGACAATCTCTGAACTCGTTTGATATTTTCTTCAACTTTGAGAAGGAGCCAAAAGTTGACTGAGTTATGTACTTTTTCTCCTCAGGTTGTCGGACAACTCGGGACAGCTTGAGTTTACCACAATTCAGGAAGAGGGTTCACTGAGCCGGAGCAATCTGTCACCTGAGGTATGTGAAGAAGAACAGTCTCCTGGCGATGACTAGAGCAAGCTAGTCGAAACGTTGAGACCAATTAAGAACTCACTCCGCGGCAGTGAAGTTAATAACGAGAAGTCCCCTCGATCCTATCCACTATTAAGCTAAAGTAGTAGTCCCGGCCGATTTCCTACCCTCCACCCAGGTAGTAGCTAATAAGCTGGACAGTTCTATTCAGAACTAAATAGTCTCCCGAAGTAGTCTCCTGATTCCAAATCTACTCCGCGGCAGTAGAATAGAACAGCAAGACCTAGTTCTCTAAGAACAAATCTACATAGCTAGTAGATATACACATGGTGTTACCGCAAACCGAATATACAAGAAGAACAAGGTTCAAAATAAATGTGTTTTACTTCTATCTAATCTACTTGGCAGAACTTCATAGAAAACGCAAGCAAACTAGATTTCTGAATAAATTTACTTATGATTACCGGTGTAATTAAGGTTGGACGTTGCTCTCAGAAATCCTTTGAGTATTTTAGAAGAACTCACTTAATTCATGTATTACAGTACGTTTTTGAGCATTTCTGGATTCATTGCACAATATAAATGCTAACATCATTAAAACTATTTATGTTAGTTAATGCCAATGGCGTGTCGTGGTCTAGTTCACTGGACCAAAGCTCTGGTGTTGTCAGCAGCAGAGTGTGGGTTGGAATCCCAGTCATGACACTGGTGCCCTTGAGCAAGGCACTTAACCATAAATGCTTTGTAAAAAAAAATGGGAAGATAGAGCATTCCGCTCTACCAGCCAGGCTCCTAGTTGATGATACCCACGCCTATATCCTTACGGACTGTGAAGGGGGTAACCCTGTTACAGCCCCCAGGAGTGGGTGGCAATGTGCCCCAGGTGACAGTTAATTTGGGTCGACAGCCCAAATCAGTTAAGTGTAGCCCTCACCTTGAAGTGGCCGTCCGGCCTTGTGATGTAAAGGCAATATCTCATTAAAATAATTTAAAAAAAATTTAAACAGTTAAAAAGCATTATGCCTGACTATTCCAATCACTGTTTATTAAGTTTCCCATTTTACACTTTGTTACATTTTTTTTTGTCTTTGTCTTCTTTATTATCTTAGGACGTGTTCATCCTTGATACAACAAAAGAATGCTTTGTCTGGATTGGCAAGGAAGCAAGTTGTGCAGAGAAAAAGAATGCCATGGCTTACGCACATGTAAGTATGTTTATAATAAGAACAATGTAGGAAGACAAACATGATTGGAATTGATCATGCCATCTATTTTGTAACTTTCTGTATTTTATTTATCTCTAAGCTGGAATAGTCTTCAAAAATTGTTTGTTGAGAAAGGAGACAAATTGTGTTTTTCTGTTTTAATGACATCTGCATTTAATGTTGTACTGTTGCTTTTTTTTTTTTTTTGTGACAGAACTATCTGAAGAGTACGTGTCATCCTTTTATACCAGTGTCCATTTTTGCCGAAGGCAAAGAATCGAAGGAGTTTATGGCTGCAACCGTCGGATAAATGCAGTCAGGTCAAGAGAACTTACTGAGTACGAATCAAGGAGTAATGAAGATGTGACACGATATCCAAAAGAGCTCTGACTTGTCATTTTCTCTCTCGAGAGAGAGACCAGTTTCATCAAACAGCTTAGCACTGCTCGCAAGTTTACAAATCACAGGAAACCTTTGCTTATCAGAACTAAGTAGCGAGCCAAACTACCATGCCGTGTATACAAGTTGGAATCGATAACCATCGTAACTTTGTTGTAAGCAAGGCTTTTCGCTTATTAGCTTTATGGAAATCATTTGGCTAAGCTGCTAAAACAAACAAAACAAGTCACCAGCTAAAATGCAATCGGATTTATGTAGAGTTTATAACAGGTTCCCTACACTTTTGTGGTAAGCAAATAAACTTAACACTGTTTTCTGCTTACCAGCTCTATGATGAAGTGCCTGGCGCTTATCTTGTCATATATTTTTTATAACTGATGTCTGGATATCCGAAAGATAACTGGCAATGAACTTTTCCTACTTTGTCTATACTTGATATTTGCGCTACAAATCATGTATTATCATCTCTAATTCAATATGTTTAAATATACTGGAATGAATGTATTACTGTTAATTGATATGCAAATCAAAAATCATGTGTTCTTAAAACTTGCACATATATGCTGTCTGGGTTGTTATAAAATGCATTAAGTAACACTGAAAATCACACTTTAGCAATGAGGTAACATTTATTTTTATGGTACATATATGTGTAATTATGTGTAACAGGTCTTATTTTTTATTGGAAGGTGCAAAATTTGTTATTAAAACATTTTTTTGAACAAAGGTAATGTTTCTTAATATGAGATCAATTGCTATCATCATTCTTTAAATGACTTTTTAAATGATTTGATTTGTTTCTCAGAAGGAATGTGGTAAGGGTTAAAATGTAAATATGAAAGTAAACTTCTGCTTGCAAAAATATACCCCATTGCATAAATGCAAAGAATATATTATTTCCAGTATTTGGCGTTGTCAATCATTCTAATTATATGAAGTAGCTGTAGCTTTGTGTTATCATTTTATTTCCAAAATTGAGTTCTATCGAGATCTATACAAGATTCGTTGTGAAATGGTCTTTCTTTTATTCTAATTTCCTTTCTAAAATATATTTTATAAGGTGTTATTTTGATTTGTAAGTAATGTTTTTGAAAGAGTGTTGTTTCTTGCTTTCTCTACCTTTACCATATATTATACAATGCAGATGGCCAAAATATTTTGTAGATGTTTTAACAAGCAGTAGTTCGTAGTTCACTGAAGTTATTGTATTTAGAAAAAAGTTATTCATTAAATGTATGAAAACTTTTTCAACAGAGGGCGGTATTTATGTCATGCTCATCTTGAAACTTTATGAGTTAAAAGAGAGAATTTTGAATATTGTGGACATTTCGTGCAAAATGAAACCTTAGAAGGTTGCAATGCCTCCAAACTGATAAGACTTATTACCAGAAAATGTTCCAGGTTGAAACTCTTGTGTTAAAGAAATGGGCGCCTGAGTGGCATGTGGAATAACCCGCCAAGAAAGAAACTTTCATCTTGAATTATGAACTATGTACTAAATATGAGAGTAAATTGTTCATGTTTATATCTGAAAACCTTATGTTCATTTAGCATTATACACTACATCGACCTGCCAAAAACAAACGCCTCTTGTTAGCGTATTATTGGTTGGTAACCAGCAAAACCTTTTTAGGAATTGTATTTTTGCTTGATATCTCTTTGAAATGTGTATAAAAGATGATAATTGTTCACTCTAGTTGTTTTGTTCTTATCAACCACCAGCTTGTTATACACCGAAGTTATTTTATGTGTAGTGTTATATTGCATGTATGCACAAAACTGAGTACTTAGTCAAATTATTGCTGCTTGTAAAATGTTCTCTTTTTAAAACAGTTTCCCTCCCCAAAGAATTAGTATAAATCTCAGTCTTTACCCAGTTTTATGGATGGTCAATAATTTTAGCACTTTATTACATTCCTTTACCATAGTTATCATTCCCTCATTCAAGCTGTAAGTCATACAACTCGAATTCAGCATTCCATATAAATATTCAAATATAAATGTTTCAATCAGAATATGCAGTGCTCATAACATGACCACATTGTTTATTATGATGAATGACAATCCAAAATATATCTTGAACAACAACAATTGTGAAAGTTTTGTTTTTCTTTTATCACTTGTTTTTGAGTTTTGATTTTGCATTGATCTGAAGGAGCCTATTAGATGAGATTCTGTAAAGTTTTAGGTCAACATAGCAAAACAGTAGTATACAACAATCCAATTTTAAAGTACACATTTTGCTTATGTAACCTAAGATTTCTTTTAGAGCAAATTTGGAACAACATCTGATCATATTATTGTAGTCTTCCATAACTCTGTTTTCTGTGGCTTGGTATTGGCTTTGTGCCTCTAGAACTTTCTCCACTCATCAAGACTTTGCTTTCCTTGTAGACAATCAAATCTCCAGACTCGTCTGCCCTGTTTGATCACATCAGTGCCAACCGCCGTACATTGTAAGATTCAACTTGGAGTGCATGGACATTCTTAGCCAATGAGATTCTTGGATTTGTTCTTATATAGTGTTGGGAAGACATACAGTGTACTTTCATTTCTTATTGCCATAATGTTATAACGAATGGGTTCTTAACACATGTAATTGGATAGTCATATATATATATATATATACACATGTAATAAATTCAGAATATGAGTTAAACAAACTCTGGCATATCTCTCTTCTGGACAGACTGTTTCGTACCATAAGGCACTCATCAGCAGAATGACGAAAATAGAATACAAGTACATGTAGCATCTTACCTTATTTCGAATTATAAAGCGCGCGCAAGCGTGACGCGTGCTACGTCATTGAAGTTAGTACGCGTTTACGTCACTGAAGTAAGAACACATCTGTCTCTGTTTATTCAAATTTGTACTGTATTTGTTTTTCAATTTCGATTTCATATTTCATCAACAACCAGACATGTAGCTTTAGAATATATTGCCTTTGGTTTGACTTCCATATGCAAGGTAAAACACGAATAGGATGACAGCTTCATTGGTCTTTTGGGACATCGATTTATGTAGAACCAATGGGCAATTGTTATATTAATGTGGTGCACATACACGTAGCTTGTTATAAACGAAGCCAAATTCTGTGATAAATAAAGGCATAACGATTGCCAAGAAACACGAGACCTTGTTATCAAGACCAACCCTTGTATCAACACTTTTTTTTTTTTACCACAGCACTGTTTTTATAATTATTTCGTTAAGGATATCGTTGCAGACGTCATAAAAACCATAGGGCGAGAAGTTTTATCTGAAGGAAGACTGATATCGCTTTGTCAATATTAACTGGGTTAGATTGCTCTTGAGATTGATGATCATATTAACCGCCTAATATGGACAAAAACGTTCCTGCGGATAGAATATTTATCACAGGAAACAATGTTTGGTTTCCTTTAAACCACAACTTCAACTTATCCAACCCCAACCCCCGCATCCAGGCCATAAAACTACGCAGTATTGTTGTATGCTGTTTTCCCAACATTCCTCCATGCATGACGTAATTGATTTAATGGGCGTTGGCTCGGGTTGTGCACGGCAAGAGAGCGTCACACACACACTCACAGTCAGTGGTTGTAAGCTAGCACCTTCTAACTAGACTACCGCCTGGGTGTGCAGGTCTCTAAGTACACTACAAAAACAAGTATAGTTCCTGAGAATCGCAGCATTTGGACCCCTTTTTCAGCTCGTTGAAACTTGACTCTACAGTACAGGTGGGTACTAGGTTAATATTTTCTTCATCCAAGGTTAATTTGAACGTTTAAATACAGGGACTCGGCCGACTTTGAGAGGGAAGCGGACTTTTGTGCAAACGAAGCAAAACATGATTTCCTTGTCATCGACGGGCGATTTCCGCAGCGAATTAAATCTGGACTATTCTCCCTCCGAATTGGTTTGATTCCAGAGTATATATTTCTGTTTTAGCCCTATATAGAGTTAGCCTCGACAGCGAGCTTTTAGCTAGGATACTTTGTCATAGTACTACATTTTATAAATCAAAAAGTTTGTAAATTATTAAAATCTGCACACGTACACGTCCTTGCTGTATGCAGACTGCAAAGTGCAAGCTGCCGATGACCTATGCACGATGGTTGACGAAATTATTACCACCAACACCATATTATACTTATAGGTACATGTATACAGTGAGAGGAATGCACTGACCTTGCACTTACACAGTTGCAACATGGTAAAAAATACATGGCCCCAATATGTGGCGAATGTGAGCCAGGGTACTTGGTAGACTCTTTCAAACTATTTTGGGGAAAAATTCCGTATCCAGCCACCACTTTTTCATTCGTTATGAAATAAAATAGTATCTAATTTACTCAAATGAGATATTCCTTTAGGTAAAAATGAGGGAAAAAGTGGTGGCAGGATACGAAAATTTGTCCCTATTTTGTGCTGATTAAGTTTTGTTTTGATTTGAATGTGTTTATCAGTGTGACATGTAGTGTCGATATGTATTTTAAAGTTACCAAGTAATAAACCACAAGGGAGACTGACTGGGTAAATTTTTCAAATAATTTGGGGTTTGAACAAAGAAAAATTGACTGGAGTGGGACTTGAACCAACGACCTCCGGATTAACGTACCGGCGCTCTACCAACTCGGCTATCCAGCCCTATGTTGGCGGTCTCCCTATTATTAGTCAATATCTTTGTTCGGGGGTGTTAGTCAGAAGCCATTCAACCGTTAACTGCCGTGTAGCCAGGGATCACACCCAAGTTTAGGATTCAACCTGGGAAGCGGCAGCCACGGGATCACCTTAAAGGGATGCGACTTTTTAATATTAAATATCAAGTAATAAACCACAAGGTTAAACTGACTGGGTAAAAACGGCAGCTAACGGTTGCATGGCTTCTGACTGGCACCCCCCGAACAAAGACATTGACTATTATAGGGAGACCGCCAACATAGGGCTGGATAGCTCAGTTGGCAGAGCGCCGGTACGTTAATCCGGAGGTCGTTGGTTCAAGTCCCGCTCCAGTCAACTTTTCTTTGTTCAAACCCAAAGTGTTTTAATGTTATAATAAATTGAATTGAATTGAATTGAAGGTGGCAACCATGTAAAACTTCTGTATTGGTAAATTGTGGAATGGTTGGAAAAAGATCCTGAAACAAAACTGAATTGAGAAATAGTCTGTACGTTTACAGAAGTATATTCTCCTGTCAAGCACTGACAAGTTAACTAAAATAGTCACATGTTCAGAGTTCAAAGTAAAATTATTTGTAAGCAAGACGTTGTAAAGGCCAGTATTTGATGTAAGATTAAACGTAACATGTAAAAGAACCTCTGTTTACCCTATCAAATAGGAATCAACTCCTAATAACCCAACAATGCAGAAGGCCAAGAACTACGACTGGAAAGATTCCAACCTCGCCCTGTTTGGCTCGGACACCGAAAAAAAGGTCAAGAAAGAATCGGCTGAATCTGAACCTGCCTGGAAAGGAGCAGGAGACAAAGTTGGTCTTCAGGTAGGTCGAGGAGAAAGTCACAGTCGTGGATAATGAATGATGGTCTGGAACTAAAATGGGGAAGGCCAGCTTCGTGAATCACTATTCATAAAACTAATAACTCCGTTTCAATATATGGAATTTATTTTCAGATTTGGCGTATTGTGAAGTTTAAAGTTACCCACTGGCCCAAGGAAGACTACGGAAGTTTCTATGATGGTGATTCCTACATCATCTTGAACACCTATGTAAGTAAATTCGCTCTGCTATTGTCAACAACATTCAACAGAATTTTTGTAAATCTAAGTGGAAAAAAAAATCAAATACACATTTGTTTTTGGCCAAAATCAGTATATAATTGAATATTCTGTTTTGTTTTCACAAAAACAAGCAACCTTCAACTTACATGTATGGTTCTACTCCATGTACGTGTATAGCAATAGCAAAATTAACTGGGAAAAAAAATAGTTAGTGGCCTGACGTTTCGACCCTAGCAGAGTCTTTCTCGAAGACCAAATGACAAGACTACAAACATAAACAGGTGTACATATACTGGGTAATAAAAGGGGTAATAAAACTGGGTAATAAAATAGTTGTATTCACTTTTCTTGAAAGCCTCTTCTTGCACAGGAGATCTCGGACTTTACAAAATGTTAAGTCTGTGAAGTCAATTACCTGCTTGTCAGAAATCCTTTCGATTAATCCTTGAAATGATGTAAAAATTGTTTGTGCCTTTATTAATTGTAGAAAGAACCTGATAATGACCAGCTGCTTTATGACGTTCACTTCTGGATCGGAAAATCTTCTTCCCAGGTAAGTTTGATAAAACATGAAATTCCGGGCACAAATCTGTATCATTCATTTGGATGAAGCTGATGGAGTAGCTTCATATTTACTCACTGCTCACAATGATGGTTATGATGGAGAGTTTGCAGGCACAATTTGTTGCTTTTAATCAACTTGATCCATTTGTCTCCTGGCGATGACTAGAACAAGCTAGTCAAAATGTTGAGACCAATTAAGAACTCACTCCGTGGCAGTGAAGTTAATAACGAGAAGTCCCCTCGATCTGATCCACTATTAAGCTAAAGCAGTAGTCCCGGCTGATTTCCTACCCTCCGCCCAGGTAGTACCTAATAAGCTGGACAGTTCTTTTCAGAACTAAGTAGTCTCCCGAAGTAGTCTCCCGATTTCCAAAATCTACTCCGCGGCAATAGAATAAAAAGCAAGACCTAGTAAAATGTAGTTCCCTAAGACCAAATCTACACAGCTAGTAGATATACACATGGTGTTACTGCAAAACGAACGTACATTGATCTATTTGATTCAAGGATATATTCCACCAGTAGGTTTCCCAGCATTCAAACCAAATGTTATGAATTACAATAATTTGTATGTAGTCCGGTGGCTTAATGAAAACATCGTGACTGACGCCGGATTAAAGCACCAAACTTTGCACACTTGTTTTAGGAGTCCCATAGAAGCATATTAGAGGGGGGTGCCCGGTCTGTCATCTCCAGGTCAATAAACTAAAGGGATCAACTTTTTGCACATAGCTCTGCCTGAGTGTCTGAAATAGAAGCTGCATGGTCGTTTGTCATAAGTTTTAATGATATGCTGAAGCGGCCCTCTATTGGTGAAAAATTGATAGGCAGTATTATAATACCGCATGAATTTTGACCTCAGCCTGACCTTGACCTAGGTCACCCAAACCGGGCACCCCCCTCTAGAATGATTCCATGGGACCTAAAGAATAACTGTTCAAAATGTGCTTTTATCCAGCGTGTCACGACTTTGCCCAAAATTTGCCCTAAGCCACCGGGCTAATAGTTAAGAATGTCCCTGAGATGCCGTAGAAGCAAAATAGGTTTCAACTTTGGAAATTTAAACATACAGAAGGAAAAAGTTGATTTGCTTTGGTCTGCTTGATAGTTTGTGTATGTTCCTCACAGGACGAGTATGGTACAGCTGCATACAAGACTGTGGAGTTGGACACCTTTCTTGATGATAAACCAGTGCAGCATCGTGAGGTTATGAACCACGAGTCGGCAATGTTCCTGTCATATTTCCAAACCCTTACGTAAGTCTATTTCTTATTTTTGATTCTGATATACAACAGAGGGCATGCCACATTGTTCGATACTTCAGTTTGGAGTATTTCGCAGTTCATGTCCATTGAAGATTTAATTAGTTTAGGACAGTTCTTTTGCCGATGGGAGAATGCTACTTTTTCGGGTTGGTGTTCTTCGTTGAGTAACGTTTCAGGGAGTTTGTTTTACGTTATAATAATTATAAGGCACTAGGAAACCACAGAGAGATTGTTCGTCTGAGTAGAGAGAAATTATGGATAAGACGTCTCCAGACCATTCAACCCATCCTGTGAACATCCAAGAAGGAAATGACTAATAAATTTTTGTCTTTGCCTTCTCCTTTTTACCACAGATAAGCCCCCCCCCCCCAGTCTGCCTCATTCACCAATAAACTACTTTTCTCTCCCTCTCCCCATCATTGATTTTGTCCAGTGTGTTCCCCACCTCTTGTAGTCAACCAGCCCCTTCCCCCAATCCCCCTCCCTTTTGTTACCCTCCTTTCTGTTCAGCCTCCTACTTTCTCTGTGTATTTTCCTCTCCATCGTCTATTTCCACTTGACTGCTTTTGTTACATCAGTAATGTATACATGTACCTGTTTATGTTTGTAGTCTTGTCATTTAGCCTTCGAGAAAGACTCTGCTAGGGTCGAAACGTCAGGCCACTAGCTATTTTTTTGCATTTATACCATAGGTTGGTAAGCAGTTTGCAACAGCTAATACTATTTTTCAATAATTATAATCTGTACAGTCTTTTGAAGGGAGGAGCCGAAACTGGGTTCAGACACGTCAAGCCTGCGGAGTATCAACCAAGACTCCTACACTTCAGCGGAACCAGAAAAAAGATCACAATGAAAGAAGTAGGATTTCCTTAAACTATTAATGGTTGTGTTTGGTCAGCTGAGTGCCGTATTAAATGTCCTTAATTGCAATTTCATATCCATAATGATCAAAAAGTTATATTAATATTTGGTTTTACCCAACACCGATGTTTGCTAGCACTGTATACTCAGTACTTTCCCGAGTTCTGTGAAAAAAAATCACAGGCGTATTATTCGGGTGGGATTCGAACCCACGACCTTGGCAATTCCAGAGCAGTGTCTTACCAACTAGGTCACCGAGATTGCCCAGTAGCTAGAGGCAGTTCGAATCCTATATTTTAGCAGCGGGTTCTGCAAGATCAAAAAGTTTTTTTAGATCAAAAAGTTGTTAAATGAAAAATATGTATAAATGTGAAAAAATTAATCAAAATCAATGAATACATTTTTTTTCTTTATTAAAAATATTGTTTCTTTTCGCTCAACAGCTACTTTGGAGACCATTCTTGGTAAAGCTGTGTTTACCAGGAGCTCCAAAATATGCAAAAGCAAATTTATGAAAACCGTACAAAATGAATGAACTTATATATAGTCCTGAGCTGACGATTTGTAGTTAACGAGAAAATATCAAATATTATTGATGTAAATGTTCCGTGTGAACCTACACAGCTGTTGCTTATTCTTGGATCAGCCCAAGTAATTAGCTACTCGACAACATTCCTATTATAAAGCGGTAATCTGGCCAGTGCCAGTGACCTTGTTGTAATGAGAGTCGACTGCAGGATTTGAAACTTTGCATGGTGGAAGTATAACTAAGTGAGGTTTGCGGTAACACCATGTGAAAATTCGCTTTTGAGTAGTGTAGGTTCTGAAAAGAACCGGTGGTTTACGACTCAACGTTTCGATCACTATGCTCGGAGAGTCGACTGGCTTGTGCATATTCCCTACAATATTGTTATGAGCACTTTCTTTGTCATTTGTGTACAATTGCACCAGTACTGACCCTTGTGTTTGTCTCGTGAGGAAAACTCATGTGCTCGCTGTGTGTTGTTTTGTGGATAATGGTAAACCAATTCACTGTTGGCCTTGTTGTTTATTGTAGCGCCCTCTGTCAAAGTTCTCTCTCAAGTCAGACGATGTCTTCATTCTGGATCTTGGGCTGGAGATCTACCAGTGGAACGGAAACGGTGCCAACAAAGATGAGAAGTTTAAGGTACAACAGGACATAATTCATTTAGATTAGATTCGTCTTCTGCATATATACCTACATTTGCATTACAAATGACCTCTTTTGCTGGCAATGTAACATAACCCATAACAAGAATTGAACATTTTACCAATATATGTAGACATGCTTATAAAGATTGATGCCATTTGTCATTGTGAGGAAGTTGACAAAACATTGCACTCTTCCATTCACAGGCTGTTCAGTTCCTGCAGCAACTGAAATCAGAGCGTAGTGGTAAACCCAGCGTGGAAACTCTCGACGAGGGCAGCATTTCCTCCGGCCACAAGTTCTTCACAAGTCTCTCAGAGGAGGACAGCGCTGAGGTGGAGGATGAAACTGATGACAGCTTCTCTCCATCCATTTTCCGGTAACACGATCTGGGGAAATATATCCCAATGGTATTCTTATCAAAACGAAACCGGCAGAGGAAAACTGTAGCGTAAAAATTATATTTCATTATTGTCTATCTGGATGGAATCATAGTATATGGTTTTGGGTTTGCAGTAACGCCATGTGCTTATCTGCTTTTCACTTAATCTGTCAGTGGTACTAAATGTATCTTACAGACTAGAGGATTGAAATACTACACCGATATCAAAACAAGTTCAAAGAGGTGCTAGGTATTTAGCATTGTTTCAGTTTCATGTGATTATGTTTACCCATGTCAAGTCAAAGTGTTGTACAAATTATCCTCAATTCTGAGCCACACTTCAACTAAATGCAGCAGCTTTGAAGCTGGGTTCGAATGGATGTATAGGGTTGACGGAAATTTGTTTGATGGATGTCAGTTTGAATTTTTTCCATAAAGTAAATGTGTTTTGTTTGTAGTGTTGTACAAATTATCCTCAATTCTGAGCCACACTTCAACTAAATGCAGCAGCTTTTAAGCTGGGTTCGAATGGATGTATAGGTTTGACGGAAATTTGTTTGATGGATGTCAGTTTGAATATTTCCGTAAAGTGAATGTGTTTTTGTTTGTAATGTTATACTGCAGAGTTTCGGATGAGACTGGCAAAATGGAGGTGAGCATTGTATCTGAAGGCACTCTGGCAAAGAGCTTCCTGGATTCTAAAGTAAGCTGTCTTTTGTTTTCTCCTTGTTGGGTTCAGGGCCCAATTTCATAGCGCTGCGTAACGGTAAGCAAATTGTCGTGCTAACTACAGCAGACAAACTTGCTTAATGCTTTAAGCATATTTCACACTCGGGTTAGCGTGAAAATTAGGCAGCCATCTCGCGCAATCATCACGGATTTGCATTGTTACCCCCATTCAATTTTCCTACGGTAAGCTTGCACCGAAAGGTTAGCATGCCTTTTCGTGTGCTTACGGTGAGCAGCGCTATGAAATGGAAACCGTGCAGTAAGCACAAAATGGGACGTTAAGCAGCTCTATGAAATTGGGCCCGGGTAGAGACAGTAAAATATAACGATCATCCCCTGTCCCCGAGGCCCTTCTTTTTTCTGTTGTTATAAGCCTCCATGTCAGCTTTTATTAAACACAAATTGCCTTTCCCTTTGTGTGTGCCCACCTTTACAAGACAATTTTGTTGGAAGCTCTACCCTTTTCGAAGGATAGAAATGCAATTGACGAACTTTTACACCCCTTTGACTTTTCCCCTTTGACCTCTCTTTGCCAGCTCCAGGACCATAACTGGACATGCTGTGGTAATCCATTGTAGACATCAAGACTTTTATTTTTACTTTTTGGTTTTCTCTTTATCCCATCTCCACGCCAACTCTGTTTCTCTGTTTATTTTTTGTCTGCTCATCCAGGATGTCTTCCTCGTGGATGATGGAAAACTGCTGTTTGTGTGGATCGGAAAAGGGGCAAGCGTCGACGAGAGGAAAAATGCGATGTCGTATGCCCATGTAAGTTCTTTTTTAATTGAAAACATAACAAAACATAGCGCTCATTTCCATTGCTTGCGTTGCTCCACATATCGTCACCGTTTTCACGAAGAGCCACATATATGTCCAAACGCCTGATTGAGGTTTACATTTTACACTCTGCTTGCCTTAAAACTGCAAAACCTGCAAAACTAAAGCCACGGTTTGCAGTTTAAGATCTCTCATATGATTCTGTATAAGTTGAACCTCTCCATTGGCCAACTAGTTCTTTAAATATATTGGCTAATTACCATAGTTATTAGTCAAAGATACGTGTCTCTTCGTGAAACCTAAAAAGTGAGATGGCCTACTTAAACACCCAACTGGTTAACGTGTTTTTACATAGGCAAGGGGCGCGTATGTCACGTGATCACGCGCACACTGACATACGTGGCTCTTCGTGAAACCCGAAAAACCATTTGACCTACATTTTACGCGCTTCTGCAATGTATTACAATGCAATTTGGGGGCCTGTGGCTCTTCGTGAAAATGCAAAATGCATCTATGGACCTTATGCATTGACGTCATCCAGCCGCCATCTTAGAGGTAAAACATAGACGAAACAATGAAAGCGCACAGATTTGTACGCGCGGCGCACAGGATTAGCCAATGAACAACCTCATTTTGACCTTTAGGTGAGGGCGCCCTACTGATATGACGTCATGTGCATAAGGTCTATTGGGATAAAGGCCCCTTACTGTAGTAATCAATAGTTTTACATTTTAAGATACGTGCATTACGTGGCTCTTCGCGAAAACGGTGACGATATAGTGCTCATCTTGTCATGTTTGCATGTGATTATCTTCATTTGTAGTTGGGAACAAGTTGCCTTTTTTTATTTCAACACGTTGGCTTCGTTTCTCACGCCTATGCAGATCAGTGATGAAAGCCTACAAATTGTCACGATCCATGCAACTTGAATTACAGTAACCATTGTACTTCATTGCGCTGGTCTATGGATCAAATAGCTATTTGAAGCTGAATAGTTTTCCTCTTTCCAGTATTGTGGATGATGATTGGTTAATCATAACCAGCTGCCATTGTACGGAACAGAGAATCCTATCCAATGGGAAAGACAGTTTCATAGCATGTGTTAGAGGTCAGAATATCCACTGATGTTGTGTGTGTGTACAAATGTATACACACACACCCACGTGTGTAAACACCAGCAATCGTTGACCCTCCTTTGGTTCAACCCTTTGTGATAGCAACCGTGGACCACAATTTTTTCCTTAGTGATAGCAACCGTGGACCTATTGTCCCTTTTGTTATAGGTCCCCGGTTTGAATGTGTATACCTACCCACACACACAGCGCGTCATAGTTTGAGAGTTTCTCATGCGCTATGGTCTGTTATGTAATGTCCCGAAATGCCACAGATCTGCCATCAAATTCCAAACAGTAGCTTGGAACCAGCCATAAGTCATGTATCGCATCAAATATATGCGCTGTATCAAGTAATAAACCACAAGGGAAACTAACTGTGTGAACTAATTGTTCAACCAGAAAAAAATGAACTATGAGCTGGCTACAGGTTTATAAAGAGCTCCCTCGTAGTTCCAAGAGACAGTATACATTGTTCTCCGTAGCTCTATGAAAACATGGTTCTATTTTTGTTTTAAGTTGGGTTTATCAGATCTTGTGACATATAAAGATCATATATTTGAACAATGACGGAGAAGGCAAGTAACGATGTATTTGAAATAACTTTTTTCCAAATTTTATTTCAGAACTACTTGATGAAGACCAAGCACCCCCTTATCCCAGTAACTGTGGTGGGTGAGGGAAAGGAGACGGCTGATTTCACTAAGCTCATGCCTTAGGAGGGTTAGTAGAGCCGAAGGCAACATAAACAGTAAGCTTCTGGTCAATAAAAGAAACACCAGTAGTTTTTTTTTTCTTCTTAAAGGTGAATAGGAGTATCGTTAAATGTGTTTTAAATGTAGTTTGCGTAATCAAGAAATAAATCTTTAAATCTTTAAGAAGTCTGTGAAGTTATATTTTCAAGCAAGTTTATTTGATGTCATTTTCATTTCAGGGTACGCCTGATCCTAGATATATATATTTTTTTTAGCACTTTTCCATTTAAAGAAATCTCTCTCCAACCTCCCCTGTCTAAGAGCGGTGAGAAACTCAATGCATGTTGTCGTCCTGAGCTGCAACTTTTTAAAATGTCCACCAACGGACCCAAGGAGTGTTGAAATGTTACCGTTTAATGAGTTAAAGGTAGTGGAGTGACCAGAGAGCGGGAGCCGGGGGTTTATATTACTCCCACCCCACCAGAGCTCTTGCCCAACTTCTTGCTCCCCAAATGAAATTGAATGCAAATGAATGCTCCGATATATTAAAAACATCCCAAAACCATCTCTTTGACCCCCACCCCACTCCCTGCTTGCCACCCCCCCCTCAATAAAAAAAAATTCAGGTAGCCCCACTGGTTACAGAAATTGATGTGTATTTCAAAATAAGGAACATTTATTTTTGTGCCAGGTAAGAAATGTCCCAAATGTATCCATGTGATGTCACAAGACTGCAATAGCGCCCTCGCTGAGGTCAGTGAAGGCCTATCATTGGCTGACAGTTGTGTGCAGCGCATACGCGTGTGCCTGTTCCCATTGTTTGACCTCGGCGATGGCTGCCAATGCAAGGGGTCCATGTTGGACTTAAGGGGTCTATGTTGGACTTAACTCTTAAACAGGTGAAAAGCCTCACTTCTACGCAACTGCTTGAAAAGGACCAACAGTTCATACCACACCATCTAACTAGGTTTATTAACAAAATATTTTCCGGCATTTCCCCAAAATGTTTACATCTGAGTGACTTCTTTACAAACCCAGCTATTGTCTAGAATTATTGGAGTCCTTTAGTTAACCAGTAATTTTTTATTTTTTTTCCTAATTAGCTAAGCTCTAATTATCTAAGCAATGCCCCCGACGAGCGAAAGGGCCAATATTTACTACCACACCATCCAATTATATATTTTTTCAAAATATGTGCCTTTCTCAACATTTTTTACATCTAAGTGACTTCTTTACACACCCAGCTAATGTCTAGGATTGTTTGAATCCTTTAGCTACCCAGTAATTGATATATTTTTCTAATTATCTAAGCAATGTCCCCCAATGAGCCAATGTTTATTACCACACAATGCCACACCATCCAATATATATTTTGAAACATTCCTGTAAAATGTTTTATATACTCTGGGGTCTGCCCCCCCCCCCCCCCCCCCCACTTATCTATGTGTAATGGTCCATTCTAGGATATTACTGAATTTGACTCCCCCAGGTCATTAAACTTTGGAGATGTGGCTTAATTAATAATTGTGTGGTATGATCAATTGGACCTTTCCCTCCTAAGGGTTAAGGCGTACATGTACTTTTTCTCGTTTGCAATTAATCAAAGTTCCATCACAATCACGATTTTCCAAATTTTCACTCATAGCTCTTTACACATTCCAAGGTTTTACAATATTAAAGTGAGCCACATTTTACTTTCCAAGATTCAGTTTCAACTTGTGTATATTATGGAGGTTTCTTGTTGAGACATTTATCCATTTATAGTTGTAGGTAAATTTGTTTGAGTTTCTTTTGTTTTGGGGTTCTTTTGCAACTGTTAGCAGAGCAGCTGGTGTGTTTATACCATCTGGTTAGATGAACAAAAATCAATCATTCATGTTTGCTGAATACTTGCGCATAAGTGCCTCAGTAAAAAAAAAATTGAGATTCAACGGTAGATTTTTTAAAGTGCACAGTCATTTTTATAAGAACATACATGTATATTAAATAATAATTTTTTGCAAAAGAAATTTCATGTCATGATTGCCTTAATATAAAAAAATAATAATCAGAAAGCATTAAAAGTGTTATTATAGAAACTATGTACTTATGATCTTCCTGAAACTTGTTTTAAGTCTAAATCAAAGCTAAAAACAATGTTTGCCTTAAAATAATAAATCAAAAGACATTAATGGAACTGACCCTTCATGCCTCCCGTATCGAGGTCATGCATAAAAAGTGTGGGGTTTTTTCTTGTATGTTGTAGTTATTATTGCTGGGAATGGCGTAGGGCCTACTTGGTAGCCATCATGGATGTTGCTAATTATAATTTTGAAGTTTGTCCCTGGTGCAATGTTCAGAAGAAACACTAATTCGCGTGTACCGTAACCTTTAACAAGTCAATGTTGGGTATAAGCTAGACTGGTCCCCTGTCTTTATCCGCAATATGATAAAGACAGGCACTGGTTTTACAAACCCAATGATTTCATTGGATACAACGATTTCATTGGATAAACCTGCTGTGACGTAAGCTTTGCATATCTGTGTTATGATTGGTCGAGGTTACGAGGTGATGTAGTTTCGATCGTCTGCTGCATGCAACTAGCGTCATGTAGTGTTGTTTTATTTACTATATTATGTACACTGTAATGTGAACATGTACGTGTGAACTGACTGCGAGTCTTCGTGTGAAATGAATGCAAGGTCAAAGGTACATCTGCCAGCATCCGGTCTGGCAGGTATCTGGCGTTATTCACAAGCCTCGAAGTGTGACGTCAGATGTTCGGGCTAGGTATAAGCTACCGTCCCATTGATGGAATAATTGCACCATGTATAATTACACCCCGTTACTATTAACAGTGTTGGGTTTTTTTAAAGTTATTATTTAACTTAATTTCAAAGCGTAGCAGCTTGTAGGTCAAACTTTAACAAGATAGGTGAATTATTCGAACCCGATGTGTAGGAAGGCTTAGATATATATGTTGCTGTTAATTTATGCAATATCGGATCTTATTTGATATAAAGGAACAAGGTTGTCTAACAAAGCAGAAAAAAATGTTTGTCATTGTCATTTTTTACAAGTATTTGTCATTTAATTGCTTGTTGTTGTTGTTGATGCATATTATGTCTCGTATCTTTCTAGCGCTCTCTCCGAAACGTGACAATGGCATTTTAGACGTATCATCGGCCCATCAACCCGTTTTATTGATTTGTGTTTAACCACAAATGAAAAATATTCTTCTTCTTTTCTTTCGATTTTAATAGCAGCTTACAACGGTTTTTACATTCCCTGCTATCTGGCGCTCATTTAGTCAATTCAATTTGCTATGATTGTATTTAAATGAACGGTTTTTACAGCCCCTCGTTTGTGCCGCTTGTTAAAATAAACGATTTGATTGGTTAAGACTTGATTTTGTCACCACCTAATATGAATAATTCATGACATGAAGGGACCCGTTGACAGTGTCCAACTGAGAGATACTTTAAACATGTGCTCCGAGATCGGAATGCAACAGACATTCCCTGTATACAATTTCTGTATGGGAGGCATTTTTTAATATGCAACAAATTCATCCACGTCTAGCTAGGAGGTAAACCTTATTACGAAACGATTATATTTTTTGGGAGTCTGTAGTGTTTATTCATCGGTTGATTGATCATAGTAATCGATATTATGGAGCTCAAAAACTCAATTTAGGAAAATAAAATCTTAATACCTGAGATTATTACTATTAATATTTTATTTGCCATAACAGTACATAACAAAATACAAGACAATATATACCCCGAGATGGGCGAGGGAAAGCAAAAGCAAATACATACTATGATCCGTAGATCTGTTGCCCCACATCTGGGGTACATACAAGGATATAAATAAAGATAAACATTATTGTACACAAAGCAATAATAAAAGCAGATAATTATACAATACCAAAAATAAACAACTAGTAAGAATATAAACAAATAAATAAATAAATAAATAAATAAATAAATAAATAAATAAATAAATAAATAAATAAATAAATAAATAAATAAATAAATAAATAAATAAATAAATAAATAAATAAATAAATAAATAAATAAATAGATTTAAAAAAATATGGTTGCTGAATTCTCCAGTTATTGTTTTGAATGAGAACAGGGATGTGATTTCTCCGTTTTTAACAGGAAATCCGTTTTTTAACCCCCCCCCCGAAAAAAAATATTAAGACCATAAAAACATGAAGATAAAACCAAATAGAATGCCCCAGAGTGCAGATTAGGGCTTTCAAAACAAAAGATAAATGCATGTAAGTAGGCTTCGAGCTCGCAAGTTTTCACGCTCGCAAGCTTTCACGCTTTGCGCTCATACACAGTTCAGGTTTTTTTTTTTTTTCAACAGCCTATCACATCCCTGATGGTAAGCAATCGCCTTACTCGAATACAAGATTGGGCCCTTTTTCTGGTAGGCCTACTCGTTTATTGTTCAATCTGCTGGCCATACCTCAGCGTCGGGTTCCACATTCTGATGTTTAGGGGATCATCTTATAATATAATATGTCATAATTTCACAGCGACAAATCGGGCTGCTTCGGGGCGTTGGTTTCTTCTCTCTTCGATCAGTGGGCCTGTGTGTTGTGACTCTGGCTGGTGGAGGAAGCGGTCGAATAACTCCTATTTTATACACAAATTATTTTGTAACTGAACTGATCTTTCTCCCACAGGTAAGTGCGGTAAGGAAGTTGATAATTCATGGACTGATTTTGCATACTTGTTTAAGTTAGTAATTAATTATTTGATTTTTCCAAATATAATATATTTGCTCATTGACATAGACCTGGTTACACGGTCTCGACGTGTGGGTAAGAAGGACAGATGGGGCGTGGTGATCTTGTTTGCACCTATACCCAAACAAATTAGAAGTTAAAATTTGAAAATATGTTTTCTCTCTTGCCATTTTTTCATTCAAAATTCTGAAAAATCCACAGTGTCTTTAGGCCCTACTTCAACATCTAAAAAAAAAAAAAAGAGAACAAAACCCAAAACTGTATGATGGTTAGGAAAAAAAGATACAAATCTTCCCCTTCTGCTATCTGTCGCCCGGGATTTGTTTGTTAGGCGTATGTTAATTTGTTGGTTTGCCATCACATCTAACGTAAGGGCAACTCAGTCTAGGCCCAACGTCCGGAACAAACTCAAGCTACTTTTTGCATTTTCCTTTTGTTTCAGGTGAAGGCTGTTCTTGATAGCCTAATTGGGAATTGTTTTAAACTGTTGTCGAGTTCTTTTATTTTCAAATTGCTTTTTATCCCTTCAAAGTCGGGCCCTGTAAGAAATTGTTTTTAAAAGATTTGTTTTGTTGTTGTTGTTGTTGTTGTTGTTGTTGTTTTGTTTTTTCCCTTCTTTTTTAAAGGTTTGTTTTTTTCTTCTTCAACTTCTTCTTTTTCGTTAACAAATCCACGAGGGTGGATTTATTAATGTAGATATTTACCTTTATGTCACACCATTGTAACACGATTTGTTTGCGCCGAGAATCAGACCTCCATGTTATAACAAGGGGGAGGTCTGGGTTAGAGTTTGTGCGGTGTTGGTTATTAGACGTTTTTTCGTTCGTCTTATTTAACACACATACGATGGTTACCCACACCCAGTGACCATATAAGGCCATTTAGTATACCGTGCTCTGAAATGGAATTCATCGCATAGTGAACCAAAATTGGCCTTAATATAGGTTTCAGCAACAGCGTTTACATGGCACGGCATCACTGCAAATCTTGTTTCCAATGGGACATCTGTTTTATTTGTTTTCATACCGTATTCTATTTCAAGTGAACTGTTCAATCATGAAAATAATCGTTGATAAAAAGAGGGTATACCTTTGGTAACAAATTCAAAAATTCATGACCATAAAAAAAACTTACTTTGTACAGAGCACTGGAGAGCTAAATTTTGGGAAAGGCCAGATAAGCCTTTATCAGACATCTGTAAACACAATATGTGTTTGTTGAGGTGTTTGTTTGTTTGTTTGTTTGTTTGTTTGTTGGGGTGTTTGTTTGTTTGTTTGTGGGGTGTTTGTTTGTTTGTTTTGGTGTTGTTGTTGTTGTTTTTTCTTCGTTTTTCTCCTTTCATTATTTTCTTGCAACTTCGATTACCAATGGGGCTCAAATGTTTACGGGTTTATTATTTTATAGATATGTCGGGATACACCAAGTGAGAATACTGGTTTTTGACAGGTACCAAAACTATACTCTGCCACCAAAGGAACAAGATGTCCTAAAAAGTATATGGACCTAAAAAAAACAAAACATTATAAACCCTCCTAGACCTTGGTTGTATTACGAACTTCCGGAAATTGTTCTGTAGAAATTGGTACTGATAAAGTACGTGAGATTCTGATTGAAACCGATCACGTACACATCATGTATTTATCTTTAGTTTTAAGCTATAGGCCTTCGTGCTATAAAATCGAGATATCCTAAACAACTGGATGAATGCTTCTGTTATTACAATTAAATGTCGATATACAGCTAAACATCTTCACATCTGTTTTTTTATATTTTATATCCCACCATGGAAATGATGACTACTGTGACAAAAATGTCAGCAATTTTGAATGCTTCTCGATGCTAGCTTGAGATTGACCGGTATTGACCGAACGCCCCCCCCCCCCTCCACGCCGCGTCTCATATCTTTCACCACAACCTTCCTCTCTTTAACCTCTGCTGCTCTTTGAACTAGAAATCACCGTTAATACTTTCATCTTTTATTCTTGTGTCGATGCTTTCATGACAAGATATAGTTTGTAGTGTATTCCTTGCTTTTTGTCAGCCATTTAACGGCAACCATGGCAGCCCCACCTACTCGTGGACTCGTGAAGGCGAAGAAGTACGACTGGAAGGATTCCAATCTTGCACTCTTTGGATCTGATACTGAGAAATCGGTCAAGAAAGAATCTGCCAAGACTGAGGCGGCATGGAAAGGTGCCGGACTGAAACCAGGATTGCAGGTCAGTAAAACTCTAACACTTCCCCCAATTTATCAATAATAATAATAATAATAGTGGCTTCTTATATAGCACTCATATCCGTCACTCAGTGACACTCAATGTATTTTTGGGCTACGTTTGAAGTATGAGACCTACTCCTTTACATAGCACCATGTAATGGTTTACAAGGTTCTGTGGTGCAATATGCTGCCGATCAAACCAGGAACACCGGGGCAGACCCTTTCTCTTTACGATAAGTGCACTGGGTTATTTTACGTGCGTTAGACAACAACGTTAGACCAACGGCTTTACATCCCGTCCGAAGGACGAAGCAACCATGGTTAAGTGTCTTGCTTTAAGGACACAAGTGTCACGGTTGGGACTCGAACCCACACTCTGCTGATCAGAAACACAAGAGCTTGAGTCCGGTGCTCTTATCCGCTCGGCCATGACACGCAATTAAAAAATTACAATTAAAAAAAAAAATGTTTAGAAGCTGTTTTAATGTTTTTGATTTTTTTTCTTACTATTTTTGATTGCAGATCTGGCGCATCAATAAGTTCAAGGTTGAGCACTGGCCTAAGGAGGACTATGGCAACTTCTTCAACGGAGACTCCTACATCATCCTCAATACCTATGTAAGATACAAGTTCTTGAAAATACAAGGAGTTTTATAACTGCAGTGTCGTTTTGCAATCAATAGCGCTCGAACATCATGTTACGTTATCGTATAGCTCCACCGGACGCCACGCCGTAGGCGGTTTTCACAACACTCCTATGATCTCAAACTTTGCAATAATCAAAACACGGCCGCCTTCATTAGGCCTATAGACAGCATTTTCCAAATACTGATGAATTTCCTTATATAGCGACTTGCCACAGTCCAGTTTCAGCACTGAAGTCATACTAATTCATTGAAAAACTAGCTATAGGCATTTTCTTGAAATTATTTTTGAGTCTGATGTTTATTCGTTGACAATTTGTACTTGTTGCAATTGATCAGAAAGATCCAGATTCTAAGTCCGAGGAGCTGCTGTACGACGTACACTTTTGGATCGGCCAATACTCCACCCAGGTAAGGAACTGGTGATCGGTAACACGCACCGACACCTTGATTCGAATTTTACCATGATAATTATATCCTTCGAACCTAGTTTTATGGCAATTAATACGGGTTTTTATGTGTGTTTTTTAAATGCAATTTTTTACTCTATTTGCTTTTTTTGTCTAGCTGTTGTGGTTTTTAAATCAATGGGCTGTTCCTGCTCATGTTTTGTTCTGTATTTTGTGTATTTGATTGTTATACAGCGCTTTGAAACAGTGTTATAGCGCTTTATAAATGCAATTAAGTTAAGTTAAGTTAAGTTAAGTTTTGTCTTGGTTAATGTCAGTGTAAGTGACTTAAAAAATTACTGGCAGCTTGAATATTCAACGTGAACTTTAGATGTGTACTCTCACAGGCAATCTCCTGCAGTTAGACTCTTTTATGTATTTACGCGCACAAATTAAAGTTAATTCATAACATGAACAACTTCACTTTATTTTTTGTAGTGTTTGTGATCATTATTGTGTGTTTGTATTTCCTAGGATGAGTACGGCACGGCTGCCTACAAGACGGTGGAGTTGGATCATCTTCTTGATGACAAGCCCATACAGCACCGAGAGGTCATGGACTATGAGTCAGATTTGTTCAAGACTTACTTCGCTGCTATAACGTAAGGACACTAAATAGAGAACTACTTAAAGAAAGAAATGAGGCTAGAAAGTGACATGTGTCTCTGCATGGTTAAAAAAATATTCCTATTTCTCACATGTTTCCTTACACGAAACTTGCAACAAAACCAGTACATCAGCCCATTTTGGTGAAAGTTTACGCGAAATGTACATCACCGTAGGCCTACAAAATATCGACGGCAATATGTAGGGCGATTAACTACCCATCAGGACGCCCAGGGCGATTAACTACCCATCAAGACGCCCCACAACCCCTCTAGCCTACTGGGTTATTTTGTGTCCCACTGTGGCGCCTGTTGAATAATTATAGTCATCAAATGTTGAGTGGTTTAACTGTGATGCCGTAGTTGTACAATAGTATTAATCATTTTGGTTTAGTAAGATGGAGGGTGGTGCAGACACAGGATTTAGACACGTAGGACCCAAGAAATACACCCCTCGTCTGTTGCAGTTCAAGGGAGCCAAGAAGAACGTCACACTGAGAGAGGTATGAGACGTCCAGGTTTAGCCCCATTCCCAATTCTAACGACACCGCCCTGTGGTAGCATACTAAAACAATTAGCATCGTTCCCATTGTAACTTTACAGTGGAGTAGCTATTATTCGTGGTCTCTTTACCCGCTCACATTCTTACGTAAGCATCTCGTTGGTGAGTTGTTTTCATTTCCCACGAATTAGCACATCCATCTTTAGAATTTCCCGCTTCGAGACCGTTTTGTTCAAGTGTTGCTTTCGGTTCCAATAAGGTACTTCAAGCAGCATATTGGTTAAAAACAGTAACGGATGCATGCACGGTGCGATGGGTTGAGTTTACAATGAATTGCCAAAGTCGTGTTGCTTTGCTACAAATCAGCTAACTAGACGGGCCGAGAAGACATGAGCGTGTTTAATACATGATGGATGAACTTTCATTTCAAACAGCGACCTCTGAACAAGCACGTACTGGACTCAAGTGATGTGTTCATTTTGGATCTTGGACTGAAGATTTTCCAGTGGAATGGGGAGACTGCCAACAAGGACGAGAAAACGAAGGTAGGCCTACAGAGCCTTAACGCTGTCATAATGAGATGGATACGAATTGTAATTTGTTTTTATTAAGTTGTGAATTAATATCGGTGTAAATTTACGTTTCCGTTGACTGTGTGTTCTGTACAGTACTTTTGCCTGAGACAACTAAGTTCGAGTTTGATTGATGAAATTTCTGCTTTTACACAAGCATCGACTAACTCCCCCCCCCCCCAAACATTTGTCTTATAATAGGCCATGCAGCACGTACAGCAACTGAAAAGTCTTCGCGGCAAAGCATCTAGTCAAGTTCTGGAGTCTGACCGAGTAGGACCAGATCATCAATTTATGAAGGCTTTGTCTAGCGATCCTTTGGATGAAGAAGACTTTGCTGTGGGCGAAGATAACACGACGCCCACTCTGTTCAGGTACTTGGCAATGTTTGTAGTTGTTAGGTTGGAGTTTGAAACTATTGTGAGAAAGTGACTTGACTTCAGCTTACGCATTTACTTTATCAGAGTTTGCTCGTGATCAATCCCAGAACACACTCGATGCGAAATAGAAATTGCTGTGA
Organism: Pisaster brevispinus; assembly: GCA_023634235.1. Classification (NCBI taxonomy): domain Eukaryota; kingdom Metazoa; phylum Echinodermata; class Asteroidea; order Forcipulatida; family Asteriidae; genus Pisaster; species Pisaster brevispinus. Next base: position 12,649,440 of record JAMKCF010000015.1, on the reverse strand, counting down.
TTGTGGCCTAGATTATTTCTGACAAGTGTGCATTTTGGCTTCGTTTTATCAAGTAACAGGAGCTCTATGTGGACTAGCAAAAAGTGAAGCATTGTCTCTTCAAGTATTTAGCTTTTCATGGCTTCATTTGGCATTCGTCAATATTGTGTAGACTCATATTTCCCGTTTATCCCGTGTGAACAGGCTGAAAAACACCGACAAGCTATATTTCACAAAGGAGGCTGAGGGAACTTTGCCAAAGTCCAAGCTTGATTCATCGGTAAGTTTAACCGAATATGTGAGAAACCAATATTTCATTTCCCAAGTATAGCATTGTGCGGGCTACTTGATCATTCATACTTTGTTTTATCCACTTTTTCGGAACAGGATGTCTTCATTTTGGACAACAAAAAAGAGCTTTTCGTCTGGATCGGAAAAGGAGCCGACACGGCCGAGAAGAGGAACGCTTTTTCATATGCCCACGTAAGCTTGCACATTATTTAACACCAAGCATTCAATAGACCTTATGCACATGACGGCATTTCAGTAGGGCGCCCTCGCCTAGAGGTCAAGAGGAGGTTGTTCATTGGCCAATCCTGTGCGCCGCGCGTAAAAATCTGTGCGTTTCGATTGTTTCGTCATCGTTTTACCTCTAAGATGGCGGCTGGATGACGTCAATGCATAAGGTCTATAACGATATGAACTCATTCACTTTAATAATGACAAAACATAAAAGACAGCTTGAAAACATAATAAATTGCATTCACGAAATGTAGATTACTGTTTTATTCAACCGTTCCCCATTGAACTTAATTTTGTTTCTCTTTCTTTACCCATTATTACAGAAATACCTCCAGGATACTCCCCACCCATTTATTCCCATCACGTGCCTCAACGAGGGACACGAGAAGCCGGAATTCTTCAAGGCTCTGTCTTAAAATTGTTAGCATTCTCTGGTGGCTTACCGACTCGTCGCACGAAACCTTTACTCTCTTCCTTCTACCGTTTTAGAGTAATTCCAATTATTTTTGCGTCTCTCAGCCTCTCCACCATGTTAGTGTAAGTAATGAAGGCTTACCTCATTTCGCATTGTATGAGTGTTTCTTTTTCGATCTGAAACGTGAATGGCATTTTCTCCCCAAATTCAAGGGGAGCCTATAATTGAGACCCGCCACAATGCCTGCTCAAACCGACCTACTACACACACAGTGTTGCAGTCAGTGTGTGGACATTCCTTTTTTGTTTCTGTACACTTCAGGAAAATCCTATTCTTCAACGATATAAAAACACTGTGTGGACGTGTGTAAGTCCACAAAGTGATTCAAGTCCTTACATTACGTGGACCTCTTTATTTTCTCAGGTCCGCACTTCGTGTAGCGTTAAAACACGTTTTTTTGCACAACATAAATATGCAACCCTGCCATAATAATTAATGGTCAATTTTGGCCAGTCTCATGCAGACAGGTTTTATTCAGTTTATTTTTCATTTTAGTCCATTTTTGTGCATTGACTTTGTCTTAATTGTTGAAAATTGTGTGGCTTTTACTACAATAATTGAAACAGAGGTAGATAGTGATGTATAAGCACATCTGTGAGGTGCAAATGTTTTGCCAAGGAAGGCCGACATAGTATTTTAAATATACTTTTATTATCGTGTAATATGCCATTATTAACGAATAAAACACTAAAACACTGCACAAACCAATTTGCCCTTTGGCGTTCCATTTCAGAAAATGGACAATAATTGTAGGCAAACTTATTTTAAGTCTAGTATTTTATACACAAACAGGACACACCTCTTGCAATGATAACAACCATACTTTTATCAGGGAAATTAGGCTAATAACTTGACACTCTTAAAAAAGAAAATGGTGGATACAAGATCCCAATGACTACTCGATTCGATACTCACCAGGATTCACTTTTCCATCGTGGCTCTCGCAAGTTCATTGTTACAAAAACAGTATACAAAGATAAAAGAGCGAAGCATGTGAGCTCGGTGCACCAAGGTCTGTTTCCAATAGTTACATTTAAAACAAATACATAATTATTGTCGTTTTGCGAAACCCCCCAAACAACCCAACAAACAAAGAAACAAACAATGAGACAAACAAAGAAACAAATAAACAAACAAACAAACAACAAACAAAAACAAATAAACAAACAAACAAACAAACAAACAAACAAAGAAACAAACGAACCCAGACAGTATCTCATAACTAACTTATTTAATACAAGTTATTATATATCCTAATATATAATATTTATATAGTTCTAATTTTAACTAATTTTATTCAATTAATAATTTATTTAATAAGACTCATAGTAACGATGTAATAATAGCTTATTGATTTTACAAGAGAAACCTTAGACAGTTATAAACAAATCTGAATAAAGAAAGATTTAGAGACTTAGATTAGACGCAGCTAGAAATCAATGAATACATCAATAGTGACTATGGATTAAAAAAAACCATGTAGTTAAAATTAATGTTGCCTTGCGTAAACGACTATAGTTATTACTGTTCTTGTTACCCCCCCCCTTCATTTTTTCTGTCGTTTTGTCCTTTGTGTTAGTTCTTGGGTAAGTTTTCTTGAGCGCGTGCACATGCTGTGAAAGTGATCTACCATGGGGGTGGGGGGGGGGGGGGTTAAAGGCGCGTGGAAGTTACATAACAAACAAATCCAATGCAAGTGCACCTAGTGAAGTTTTCTTTTTGACGTCGTTTGAGCCACTTGAATCAATCATTTCAAATGTTTCGATAACCCTCCTGGGGAAAGTATTATGTAACCTTCCAATTTAAATTAAGATATGGACTTATCCAAGTGGACAATTCCTTTAAACCTTGGTACATGGCCCTGCTGGACTCTGCTTGGATAAGGAAGGGTGCCTTAAACTTTATTCCAGCGCGGTTGTAACTATATCCTATGTATACATTCATTTTGGGTGGTGGTGGTGGTGGGGGAGAGGGGGGGGGGGGTGGCACATTAGCCCCGTAGTCTAGTCCTAGCGGATGTAGATACGCACAACTTTATTTAGATGACTCAACCATCGCCAAAACGCCCCCACACACAGCTTGTGGCCATATATGTCAACGTTGTTTAAAGGGGCTGAAGCTGCACCAATTGACTTTGAAGTTCTTGTAAGCGTTCACGTCCTGCACGTCTGAGTAAAGATGAGTTTCGTTGTCGTGATCTTTAATCGCCTTGATTCCCGTCTATATTACTTCCCACACCATGAACTATCCCATCATGTTATTTTATATAAACCCACCTTGGAATTGCAATCCGACCCTTCAAGTCATCAGCCCTACGTCATCACTCATGGGGTCCACGACCCCAAATAATTGTTTACTAATTATCAACCTTGTAAATACAAAGCAAATTTACCGGGTTGTGTACTATTATAGTGATAGGGTGGTAGACTAATCTAGATAAGATGAACAACGTCTGCCCGCCTATGTAGCTGACCTACTTCTTCCTATCACTCTATTGACCCCCAGGGTTAAAACCATCCCCAGAGTGACCCGATGGAGAGTTCGTCCCCCTGGGCTTGTTATATCATTATTGTAAAGCCCCATGAGGTTTAAGCGAGAGGCCATCGAGTGTGTTAATAATTGTAGGTGAACGCGAGACACAGGTGTTGTTTTTTCCGTTGGTGATGTCCCATTGTGTCAAATCATAACAGTTGAATGTAACACACTGAAACAAAATCACATTGTACCATAACCGTGTATATCCGTTAGCGTCTAACGCAGAGTGGGACGGTGTAGTCTTTTAGATCAAATTCCGTGAAGTGGGTGCTTTTCCTTTGACAGTGGGCTGCACTGACACGACGCAGTTCAGTCCGCTTACACTCACATCATACTACTGACATGTAAGAAGCGCAGACGACGGCCAAGTTGGCACCACTTTAAGCCTTTCCTAAATTCATCTCAGTGTTGATTGGCTCACCCTTCACTGATCTCTCAAGAGGTTAAACGACTTTCCCACTGGGACCACGGACCTCTCGGCATAAGCCTGTATGCCAAATGCAGATTGGTATTGGTACGTGCCCGACAGACAAGTAAACAAACTCGCCACCATATAGTTCAAGGTGAAACAAAAGGCCATCTTGCTCTGGTTCATCATACAAGTTGGGACGAGGATGGAAAAGTTGCCCATAACACTTCTTGTGAGCATTGTCTCCATTTTGACTCGGGTAAGTTGTTGTTGAAAGATTGTTAAAAAACCATCATTGTTGTTGAGATTTGCACACTGTTTTCGATATAGACATTGCTAATCCCTCTACATAAAGGAAGCGTAGTGGAGCGCATTTCTTTTGTGGATTTATTAAACAGGAAACATTAGCATATGGTTTTCGGTTAACAGTCTTCCATGACCTTAAAAATGAAAGCTTTTTAACAAACAAGAGATCATTTTTCCTTTATAAAAATTTACAGTACAGTTGCGTCACACATCTGTCACACTTTTAATCCTTAAACCAAGAGCAAGTTAGATCGTAAACAGTATAGGCCTATTACACAGTTTCGTATTGAGTTTGAATGTTCTATTTTGTCAAGTACGCCGAGGTGGGATACACCTAGATGGTGTACACCTAGATGGGATACACCTAGATGGAGTACACCTAGATGGGATACACCTAGATGGAGTACACCTAGATGGGATACACCTAGATGGGATACACCTAGATGGTGTACACCTAGATGGTGTACACCTAGATGGGATACACCTAGATGGGATACACCTAGATGGTGTACACCTATGGAGTACACCTAGATGGGATACACCTAGATGGGATACACCTAGATGGTGTACACCTAGATGGTGTACACCTAGATGGGATACACCTAGATGGAGTACACCTAGATGGGATACACCTAGATGGGATACACCTAGATGGTGTACACCTATGGAGTACACCTAGATTGGATACTCCTAGATGGGATACACCTAGATGGTGTACACCTAGATGGTGTACACCTAGATGGGATACACCTAGATGGGATACACCTAGATGGTGTACACCTAGATGGTGTACACCTAGATGGTGTACACCTAGATGGGATACACCTAGATGGGATACACCTAGATGGTGTACACCTAGATGGTGTACACCTATGGAGTACACCTAGATGGGATACACCTAGATGGGATACACCTAGATGGTGTACACCTAGATGGTGTACACCTAGATGGGATACACCTAGATGGAGTACACCTAGATGGGATACACCTAGATGGAGTACACCTAGATGGGATACACCTAGATGGGATACACCTAGATGGAGTACACCTAGATGGGATACACCTAGATGGGATACACCTAGATGGTGTACACCTAGATGGGATACACCTATGGAGTACACCTAGATGGGATACACCTAGATGGGATACACCTAGATGGTGTACACCTATGGAGTACACCTAGATGGGATACACCTAGATGGGATACACCTAGATGGTGTACACCTAGATGGTGTACACCTAGATGGGATACACCTAGATGGTGTACACCTAGATGGGATACACCTAGATGGGATACACCTAGATGGGATACACCTAGATGGTGTACACCTAGACGGTGTACACCTAGATGGGATACACCTATAGATGGTGTACACCTAGATGGGATACACCTAGATGGTGTACACCTAGATGGTGTACACCTAGATGGTGTACACCTAGATGGGATACACCTAGATGGTGTACACCTAGATGGTGTACACCTAGATGGGATACACCTAGATGGGATACACCTAGATGGTGTACACCTAGTAGACGGTGTACACTTAGAATGGATACACCTAGATGGTGTACACCTAGATGGGATACACCTAGATGGGATATACCTAGATGGGATACACCTAGATGGGATACACCTAGATGGTGTTCACCTAGATGGAATACAAATATGGAGTACGCCTAGATGAGATGCGCCTATATGGGGGTACACCTAGATGGGTTGCGCCTACGGGCTGAGCTATGGGGTACGCCTAGATGTGTACGCTGGCACGGAGTACCGAATGTTGTCAGCATTTTCAACTTGGAAATGACGCAGGCCTTCCTAGACATTGCAGCTTCCCACTCCGCATTTCTACTGCAAATGAACCTGTTCAACACAAATTGGGCCATTTGACCAAGAAACGTGATGATCGGGTCCTAGTAAAACAAAAAACCTTTATGTGGGAGGGAGCTTAAAGACAAAAACAATGTAAGAGTCAAATCGTTGTTATTCTTTAAAAATTCATTAAAACAAAATTTTCTTTTGATCTGACATATTTTTTTATTCCCTAAACCGGTGATTTGCAAATAGTTCACATAATCTTTCTCGAGATCCCGCAATTTCTTTTCTATGTCACCAGACTCGAGTGCGCAAAAAAAAAAGCCCCGTTTAACCCACTTTCAGATATGCATACTTGCGCGCCACCCTTAACTATGGTCATGGTAATTTGTAAACCCCCCTTTTTAGGCTAAGGCTTTTGTGTTTATTCATGGAAAAAGATGTTTAAAAACAGAGTTAATGTGGAGTGTGGAAATGAGTTGTGAGTGTTAAAAAGCAATGTGAGCTTGGGATAGAGAGAACGTGCCTTTCGAACTCGATCAAGGATCGAATAGGTTGCCAATCATACCCAGCGGGCGAGTGGATCCAGCCACCGTCTAGGTATTGGGCTGGCCAACCAAAGTTATGGCCGAGAGCCACTTTTCCACGTCAGATGTTGACCAATCTCTACGGTTACGACAGCCTGAAGCTATGACTCGCCTCCAATTACAGTAAGTGTATGTTTTTTACGAAAGTTGAAAACTAAAAATGGCTTTGATAAAATGAATGCTACACGCTCAGAAGTGTGGAAACGTCTGCAAAGTTTAACAATATTGTAGTGGCGAAATTACTTATCATAATTTGTTAATTGTCAGCTCAAGTGTTTAGTGATTGGGTCCATTTTACTTATAGTTAGAGTGATAGGATAACTCCCTCGAGAACTTAAATGTTGAGATGTAATGGAAACGTCAACGAAATTTTATGAAGTTGAAACGAAACTGTTTATCAATAACAATGTATTTGATTGATGTGCATTGGTTTTGAAAAACCTAGTATAGATGATTTGGTTAATTTCATTAAATAGATGACCATTTAACCCCTGGATACGGCGACCCCCTCAGTGCCCGGATCGTGGGGACGACCACGGCAGGGAAAAGGACGAGGCTCACCCTCAAGACAGAGGTTCTCCGGGGAAGGTTGAAACTACGGGGAAGGTTGAAATTACGGAATACATTACAGTATATGAAATACATTACAGTATATGAAATACTTGTTTCATTTAAATTGGTGTGACTAAAATGCTTGAAGCCAAACTGGTCGTATTTCAGCATAAGGAATATGTATTCTTTTGTTCGTTTACCTGAAGTGAGAACTTGACACAATCATAAGAAACGAAGCATTGATGTATTTTATTGTAAGTTCTGTACGCCAGCCAGTACATGGTTTAAAGGAAGTGACTACAAGTGCATGAAAAACAAAGTCTGATGCAGTGCAACTTGATTCTGGAAGAATACTGAATCTAACCGAAGTGCATTGAAGAACACTTCCATTCAAACATCTGTTATTAAAGCTGAATTCATTTGTCGGTGTTGAAGTTACAACTCACAGTTACTGGCGACCCACAATTATGGAAGCCATCATATTAGTTTCATATCTGACGAAATTGTAAATAATTATTGTAAATGCCACCAAATATTGTTGAATAAGAATTTATGATAACAACTTCGAACAGGTTCATTTTTAACTGCATTTTTTTCATTTTTGGTTATTTTTCTAATTTACAGCTTAAAATTTTCATTATAGTCCGAAAATTGCTATCGAAACTTGAATTTAAAGCAACACATTTTTCTTTTACCATTTTCTCCTCCAAATTGTGAAAAATATGCTCCAGATTTTACCAATCAATCAAATTTTTCTAGGCTAACAAACAAATTAAAAATGGATAAATTCCAGTTATTTGTTATCAATATATTGCACATTTTGTCATGTTTGAGGTTCAAGGGATAACAAAATCTATCCCCTCCTCTTTCTCGCTTGATTTGAGCAGCAAAGGATTAAAAAAAATATATCCCTTCCACTTTTCGGCTAGAGTTGAGGAACAAGGGATAGAAAATTCTATCCCTCCTCTTTTCGGCTCGAGTTGAGGAAAAAGGGATAGAAAAGTCTGTCCCCTTACTAAAATTATTACCACTCGAACCACAAATAAACTCTTTTTGGGGGGTCAGCTTTCCCAATAATTGAGTATACATTGTAAATACAAAATGTACGTACTTTTCTTTGATATTATGACGCAATAATAGTTTGGAGTACGAGATGTTGCACATTGTTTTGCTAACAAAAAAGGTATACATAAAAAGACTGTTAAGAATATTTTTTTAAATGCACCCAATTCTTACTTTGTTCCTCCAGCAATATTTTATGAAGAAAAACAGCATGATTTGAACATTTTGAAAACAACTTCAAGAAAAGTTGCTATATTACAAACAAAAAGGGGAAAATGAGAAATTGTAGTTAAAAATGAATCTGTTTACGGTTTCTGTCGACTTGGCTCGACAAACAACAACAGACGAAGGTTACTCTGTCCAGACCTGAAAAATACCAGGGGGCAATTTTCGGTGTATTTTTTAAACTTTGTTTTAATAATTATTGTAAATACCACCAAATATTGTTGAATAAGAATTTATCTGGAATTCATTTTGTGTCAAGTGAACCTTATTAGTGCCCGTTTTATGGTAACACGGTTTCTGTCGACTTGGCTCGACAAGCAACAGCAGACGAAGGTTACTCTGTCCAGACATGAAAAATACCAGAGGAAATTTGTTTGGTTTATTATTTAAATTTTGTTTTGTAATTCAGAACTTGTTTTAATTCAGTCTCAAGAGCTATTCAAAGATATCCATTGCCCTGAAACTCTCATCTTTCCAACCCCTCCAATCCATGACAACTGGTTTGCGTCGCACCCCCCTTTACTACCCCCTTCGAGTGACCTTTATGGATCATAACTGACAAAAGATCACTTTATTTGACTGCCATCTGAAACCCCTCTGTCCCCCAGCTAACTGGCAAGTGGGGAAACAGTAATCAGTCTCTTCCTTGTACAAGTCCCCGGTTTGATACCAAACTAATCCAATTCTTCAACCTTTGGGCAAATAGCCTCAAGATATGAAGCAGCATTTGGTCAGAAAGGAAGAAGAAAATTGACAAGTAAGAAGTGTTTAGGCTTACAAGAATGGTATGAAGTTCTCATTATAATGGATTATTTAGTTTTTTACTTGGGTTCAATATTGAAAAAGGCACTGTACAATTAAACGAACCCCCCCCCCAAAAAAAATCGACTAAACCGCTTTCGAATATATTAGCAACCCCCTTGCCAGCCCCCTACCCTGTATCCAGCTGTATAGCCCGAGGAACCATCAATAAGTTTCGAGGGGTGAATACAGACTTCATGCATTATCTTGCATTTTGGAAGTGTTCTTTTATGGGGACGGGAAAATCGCTAAACCGTTCCGGCCTATTACGCATCCTGAACTTTCAATGTGGTTAACAGATCTTTGCAATTGCCAATTTATTTTTATGTCACAATAATATTTACTTTAACTTTGTGAAACTTGTATGCACAGGTGCAGGGAGACAGTGTTCTTAGCCAGTTGCATTTGAGCGACAAACATCGTAAGTTTATAAAAAAAGAAGAGTATTTTAAGACATTTGTATATCTAAAATAAGAACAAATCAATATCTGGCATGTATTTCTTCTAAAAACGTACTAGGATCAGAAAACAATATATAGGCCTCCATTATGATTAGAATAGTAAGTATTCTTGTGGTGTTGTATTATGTGTTTTCCTACAGAACACTTGCTCTCAAAACTCTCACATTACGAACTTATCCGACCTTACCGCTCAACGCAAGATGGCGGCTTCCTTAGCAACGACCTATCAACGGGGAAGGAAGAGGAAAGAGCTTTCTACCATGAAGTGAAAAGACGTTCTTTGCGCAGTAAGAACGCTCAGTCACGTGACCCTAGGAGCGCCAATGATGACGTAACTGACAGACCGATATTTCATCATTTTCGGGTCGATGCTTTCGGAGCCCAAATGATGTTGAACGTTACAAGGAATCGATACCTGGTATCGCCACAAATGAGAGTTGAGAGGTACAAGGGAGACGGTAGCAAGTTCGTGTTTCGACCTAACACACTGTGCTTCTATACTGGGAAAGTGAAAGGCGCTATCAGTTCATCAGTCGCTGTCAGTAATTGCGACGGTTTGGTAGGTTGACATTCTCCCAAATTTTTCATAAATTCCCACAGATGTTAAATTGCTTCCAAATGTAAGAATCAACGACTCTTTCGTCTGACGTTTAAAGTTGTTTGTTTCTAGAGTGGTTCAATCCGAGCTGAAACGGAGGAGTACATCATTGAACCATTAGTCTCAACAGTCGGCAACGAGTCGACATTCAACGTCACTGAAGGTCATCTGCACATCATGTATAGAGCCAAAGACTTTAAAGTCGCCTCGGCACAAGTCGATACTTTCTGTAAGTTTCATTCTATTTTGAAGAAAAAATGTTATCATGGCTTCCTTATTTACAGATGTCGAAAGTCACGTGAATGTGATATAAATAAAAGAAACTTATATATTCTCTTTTAACAGAGTTACACTTGCAAAAAGACCCCAAAAAACTTTCAAAAAGGGAACGGCCTAGATAGAAGACGCCATGTCTATAACATTAAAACCAAATAGGAATATCGATCCGTACAGACGCTGTGTCTGTCAATATTTTAAAAAAAAGTTTAAAAAAAAGCGGATTATTTTATTTTAAACCACAGTTCTGTATTTTATCTTCACGTCCCAAGCTTGAAAATGGAGGCGTAGCTGGGGTAACGTGTCTTTAATCCGATCACTGACGTCTGAAGTGTAAAAGTTGCCGGGAAAGATTTAGGGTTTAGCTGGCGGCGAAGGTCGTTGGTGGTGATGATCTCCCATGGACTCGCCATCAGTGGTCTTTAATCAAATTTGAGATCGAAACTGCCTTTCCTGCACCATTTTCACAGCTTGAAATAGTTTTTGATATTTGTTCTTGTAAATAAATTGTTTTGGGGCAACGGCGTCTAGTACATACATTCGCGGTTGGCTAAAACGTCTCTTCAGCTTGAGCTAATCAGAATGCACACAAATAATGAGAGATTTATATCCAATGATCAGTGACAAGTTCTTTGCTATCAGCGAAAGCATTATGGTTGGCGGAGAGGAACAGCTTAGAATATTTGCAGATACTGCGCATTTTAGCGAGTTGGTTAATTATTTTATCACATACTATTTGCGTTGTACTCTGATCTTTGATGAAAGCGCTTATATATCGATCTTGAATTAAGTCTGTTTGGTAACCCTGGTGGCTAAGAAGCTGAATCTTATGCTGATTGTATTCGCCAAAATATTATTATAATACATAAACAAGTCTTTGCCTCTGTGTCGTCCTTTGGCCTCCATTGAACAATTTCTACTCTTTGGCTTACAGTTAACATAGACCAGTCTCAAGACACAATTAGGTTGTACGAGATCGGCAGTAGGTTCACCAAGAGTACTGCTAACCTTCCTCATCAGAGACGCAAGACCTTCGATTCAGAGAAGCCTTTTGTCGTAGAGACATTGATCGCTGTTGACCACTCGGTCGCATCCTACCATGGCGTAGACGAGCTGCACACGTACCTACTGTCCATGTTGAATATTGTAAGTCATGCATCTTTCAATAACCCCCCCCCCCTTGGCATCACCACTACCACCACCACCACCACCACCATCAACCAAAACAAAACAACAACATCTCATTTTTATGATCTATGTTTTAACTTTTCTTGTATGCCTTTTTATGTGTATTTTTTTATGCGTTTTTGTAATATTTTTTATTGCTGTTTGTATATTTATTTATTTATATATATTTATATTTAAATTTATTGTTGTGCTCTTTAGGACCAGCTGGAGAGGAGAGCCTCTAGACAGGAACTGTGTTTCTTTTATAGGCAGTCCTTCGGGCTCCATCTGTTTCTTTTTCCTTCCTCTGTATTAAAATTGCTCATTGCTGTATTTTTTTTTATGTTTGTACCTAATTAATGCGCATTATTGTACTTTTTTTCTACCTGAGGAATAAAAAAAAAAAAAATAAATAAATAAATATAAATATAAACAATATGTTGGAAACTGATCTGCCTCTGACTGGTCGTGTTTAACTGTCAATAACTTGCATTTAGGTGTAAAAAGTTAGCATAACCTTAATTGTGTTCTCACCTTCAGATGAATAATGCTTACAAACACGAAACAATGCCTGTGGATCTTCAGTTTATCGCCACCAAGATCATAGTCTTAAACGAAGAACAGGTAGGCAAACCCCATCGAAGTCGACCGGGACTACTTTAGCTAGATAGTGGATCGGATCGAGGGGACGTCTCAATATTAACTTCACTGCCGTGGAGTGAGTTCTTAATTGGTCTCAACGTTTCGACTAGCTTGCTCTAGTCATCGTCAGTGAAGTTACTCACGAGACGTCCCCTCGATCCGATCCACTATTTAGCTAAAGTAGTACGTCCCGGCCGATTTCCTACCCTCCGCCCAGGTAGTAGCTAATAAGCTGGACAGTTCTTTTCAGAGTCTCCCGAAGTAGTCTCCCGATTTCCAAAATCTACTCCGCGGCATCAGAATAGAAAAGCAAGACCTAGTTCTCTAAGAACAAATCTACATCTAGTAGATATACACATGGTGTTACCGCAAACCGAATAAACATTGATACCTCACCATGCAAAGCCTCAAAAAGTATATTCTATAATCTTGCTATGGATAATGCATTTGTCCGGTGTGGTTTGCGGTATGCACCATAGGAAAATCTCTTGGGTAGTGGTGGTTTTGAGAAGAACCGGTGGTTGACAACCCAAAATCTCGATCAGATGCTCCGATCGTCTACAGGAGGATGCTGGACTCTGTTGCTGCGGCAGTACATAAGCAGAGACGATCAGAGCATACTGATCGAAACGTTGAGTAGTCAAACCACCCGTTCTTCAATTCTCAGAACAACTTACTACTCAAAAGAGATTTCCACACGGTGCTACCGCAAACCACACCTGATTGTAACTCCCACCATGAAAAGTTTCAAATCTTACTTAAAGTGCATTTTGATTTTTTTTCCGTGTTCAATGATTGTTCCCCAGTCGGATAATGTGATCGTAGAGGGAAATTACAGAGACAGCTTATCAAATGTGTTTCACTGGGTTTCATCTATAAGCTCAGGAGACCATGACTATGCTTCTTTCGTGACCAGAATTGACTTCGGTCCAGCAGGTGAGTGGCTAGAAGAAACTTTTCCTGACTCCCAATCTATACTCCAGGACAAGTTCCTGAACAAAGTAAAGATAATATAGCAAACCGAATATAGTTATGATTATACCCCATGTGCAATGCCTCAAATCACATATTGAAACATTGAAGCTGTTTTCAAAATGTTAAAATCATTCTGTTTTTCTTCATAAAAAATTGCTGGAGGAACAAAATAAGAATCGAGTGCACTTTTACAAATATTTTGAACTGTCTTTTTATTTATAGCTTTTTGTTAGCAAAAAAATGTGCCACATTTTGTACTCCAAACTATTATTGCATCATAGGCCTAATATCAACGAAAAATACGCAAAATAAGACAGTTTATTTGTTGTTCGAGTGGTAATAATTTTAGTAAGGGGATATAATGTTTTTATCCCTTGTTCCTCAAACCCTGCCGAAAAGAGGAGGGGTAGAATTTTCTATCCCTTGTTCCTCAAACCCAGCCGAGAAGTGGAAGGGGTAGATTTGTTTTATCCTTTGTTGCTCTAACCAAGCGAAAAAGAGGAGGGGATAGATTTGTTTATCCCTTGAACCTCAAACATGACAAAATGTGCAATATATTGATAACAAACAATTGGAATTTATCAATTCTTAAATTGTTAGCTAAGGAAAATTTGATTGATTCGTAAAATCTGGAGCATGTTTTACACAATTTGGAGGAGAAAATGGTAAAAGAAAAATGTGTTGCTCTAAATCCCTGCTTCGATCGCAATTTTTGGACTATAGTGACAATTTTAAGCTGTAAATTTGACAAAATACCAAAAATGAAAAAATGCAGTTAAAAATGAACCTGTAAGGTTTAAACAATAAACTTTGGTCAAGCCCAGTCGGACAACTTTGATCAAAATTTGTTAATATTGTTAAGAAGACTTCCAGACAACTCAATTCAACGATCTTTGAAACGATCTTGTTACAGGCAGGGTATACTTTTGGTAAATAAAATTATCAAAGACAAATATCCTCATTTGGTGTATCCCAACATATGCATAACAAACCTGTGAAAATTTGGGCTCAACTGGTCATCAAAGTTGCAGGAAAATAATGAAAGAATAAACACCCTTGTTGCATAGACTGGTGTGTTTCAGATTCCTGAGAGAAGCCCCATGCCTGAAGCCTTTCATCAGATTCAAATTTTGGGGTGAAAATTACCTCGTTTGCTAAAACTACATTTACTTCGAAGTGGGTCGTTTTTAACTATATGTTTTATATTTTCAAGAGCTCTCCAGTGCTCGTTACCAAGTAATTTGTCATGGTCATTAATTTTTTGGAGTAAATTACCAAAGGTATATAACAACAGATTTGTTGAAATTGTTTTCATCCTTATGACTGGTTTCAATTGCTATTCTTGTACGAAATGCAGGTTTTGCTCCTCTCTCATCGATGTGCATGAGCTACTGGAGTAGCTCTATTACTAGCGATCAAGGTCTTATATCGTCTTTCATCATGGCGCACGAGGCTGCACACGTGTAAGTACGCACCGAGCACGGAGAACCACGAACGGTACCATTGACGTTATTGTGCTTATCGGCTGTCTTTTTGGGGTCCCATTTTTGGCGTTAATTCTCTTTTGCAACAGTGTATAGCCATAAATCTGTTGTTTGAATGTATGAGTTTAAAATATCTTGAATATTTTGTTCTCTACAGCTTAGGTATTGAACATGACGGCGATGACAACAAATGTGAGCCCTACTTAACATCTATCATGAGTCCATTGATATTGTCTACGTATCATGATTATTATTGGTCCAACTGCAGCATCAAATACCTCAAGAAACACCTAAGGTAAAGAGAAACATAGAATATAACTCAGTTTTGAAGTAAACCTCAAACCCTTTTTAGTTTGTTTGACTATTTATGTTTTGTTTGTTCAACTAGGAATTATGATTTGTGCTTGTTGTCTTTGGCGTAGTCGTTTGTTTCTTTTGCCTCGATTGTTTAGCTCAGTTGTGGTTTGGTTTGTTTGACATGCTTGATGTCATTAGTTTTTACGGATAAGGTATAGTTTTTGGTTTAGTATTCTTTACACATTAATTAACTTTTGTGTGTTTTTATATCTCATTAGGATTTATCCTTGTATTGAGGATAGTCCATTTAGTAAAAGTGTTCAAGAGGTTGCCGAGTACCCAGGAGAGTTGTACTCTTTAGAAAGACAATGTCAACTTACTTATGGAGATCATTCCAGGCAGTGCGGTATGGTGAGTTCATTTTGGATGTTAACCCTCGGAGCAGCCGAGGGGCGCGGGCGGAAGGACCAGCTTCATACTTTTTTTACTAACTACAAAATGTGTGGATCAATTCCGCTGATTTTTGTTTTTAAGTACCCTTAAACATCACTCTTTTATATACTGTAGTGATTTCTGGGTGGGTAAACTCAAGAGGTTGACAAATAGTCTGGGATGGCAGATAAGTCTATATGGACCCATTATAATGTGCAAAAAAAAAATCCCAGGGTGCGGATTTCGAAATGTACTACTTTTTGAAAATTAGTAGTGAACCAATGTGTAAATTTTCAGAATGCTTCAATCTTTAGTGTGTGGGTCCAGGGAACATCTATTCATCTGTTCAGACCGTTAGAACAAGAATTGCACAGTTATTTACCCGTAATACAATCTACCTTCCGATCGCGCCCAGTGGGTCCAGCATGTAATTGTTTCCCCGTGGATTCACGGAGAGTTAAAGAAATAATCTGTATTTTTTTTTAAAGAGCCAAAGTTGATGTAAATTATTCGCATTTTGACTGGTTCACTTAAGATTGTGATATTGTGATATTGCAATTGCTTCAAGATCTTCTTAATTTCCTTTTGTTGAAACATTTTAGTAAAAATGACACAAGGAATAATTTTATTTCACACTGCCTTTTCAGCCACAGGATTTTAACACGTGCATGTTCAAATGTTCCGATCACTATAACCCATGGATATGCAAGGACTACCACACACCGGCACTGGACGGCTCATCATGCGGCTACGGTAATCAGGTAAACCGGCAGTGGGTCACGTTGTTTGTTTCTCATCTACTGCGGGTCAATAAGAAGCCTTGCTCAATTATCTTAGAAACGACAAATAAAGGCAAACATTTGTGTTAATGACAGTGGGCATGCGCTCTCTCTCTCGCTTACATTTTGCAATTTCTGAAGCTCGTTAAGTGCATGGTAAGGGGGCTGCTGGGGGATGTTTGAGATCTCAGAACGGTTATATTTTATTTTGTAACCTTAGCATACAAGTTTCCTGACGTGTTTTTGTGTGTGTGTGTTCCCATTGATTTCTTTAACAGTGGTGTATGAAGGGTGACTGTAAAAACAAACCTCCCAAAAGGAACGGCAAATGGGGGAAATGGTCTAGCTGGGGGCCATGTTCCTTTGAATGTGAGACTGGAGTCAAGACAAGGCAACGGAAATGCGACAACCCAAGGTTATTACTGTGATCATTTTCACCCTTTCCATTGATTCCAAATTTAAAGAGCTACATTCAAGCTGTCGGTGACTGAAAAAACCATACAAGCTGATCATTGTGCGGTGTTTTGAAGGAGCATAGCTTATCATATAGCCCAGCAAACTAAACGAAAATCATGTCTTTATATGTCTTCTATTTAAACCGAGACGATAAAGGAATCACATTTCCTGGATAATGACCTGTCCGGAAATGTTCTTATAAGAGATAGCTGCTGCACATTAATTTCATTTCCAAAGTTATCAATCAGACCAACTATAATACGGACTATACATCAGATTTGTTCTAAAAATACCAAGCAGTTCCCACTCGTTTTGTCCATTACAGGCCTGCGTATGGAGGGAAAGAATGCAAAGGAAAATCCTTTCTGTTCAAGCTTTGCAACAAACAGGTATAAGATGAACGACTTTTCAAATATAATCTACCAAAGAATAATGTAACAACATTTAATAATTTTACACCTGCTATTAATTGATTTAACTTTCGCCATGGGTAATGCTTTCAACCAAGGTAACTTCATTCTAATAATGTCAATAGGAATTTGTGTTGTTTGTATTTATGTTTTTGTTTGCATGCAATATTGAAAGCTATCATTTAATGTGCTTTTTTATATATAACAATAATATGAGACCGACACATTGTTCATTGAAACGTATGGAAAAAGCTATGAACTCTTGCATATTCATGTTTTACTTTAACCCGACATCGATTGATTTGGTGAAACGAATTCTCGTCAATGATCTCTTGCAATTCTCATAATTATTCAAATTAGCCCTGCGCAGAGTTTGTGGATAGACGAGCTGAGCAGTGCCAGGATCGCCTTTCTGCTGTCTTGATCAATGGAAAACCACACACTTGGATGCCGCATGAAGGGAGAAATGGTAGGTAAATATACTTACTTGTTATGAGCCTCATAAATATAGTTTGTATACTTATATAATTTCGGCCTTATCAGCCTTAATTTCGGCCTTATGTGTATCCCTCAAGCGCTACTTAAACAGCATCATCATCGGCAGTCCAGCATTCTCCTGAAGACGAGCAGAGTATACTGTTCGAAACGTCAAGACCACACCGGCTCTTTTCAGAGCCAACACGCCCCCCAAAAGAGATTTTATACAAATGGTTGTACCCGCAAGTTTACTATTTAGTATTTAAAGTTACTTCTCGGCCTTATCAGTTTGTACAAATTTTAATCAGCCTTTTTTCAAATTTTGTTCTTGACAATGGAACGCTTTTCAGAGTCGATGCAGTGCAGGCTGACCTGTATCTCAGACAAGACACTTGACGTCCTTGGTACCCCGTATATGGTCACCGATGGTACCCCTTGCTCCTATGACGAACCTAACAATATCTGTGTTCGTGGTCAGTGCGTTGTAAGTTCTGCATATACGCATAAATACTGCATAAATACATACGAATTGAAACAATCATTAAGTAACAATTAAATGGAAATACTACGTAGATTTGATATGAACGCCGTCCGACAATTTTTCTCTTTTCATGATTGTTTGCAGAAATTTGGATGCGACAAACGCGTTCGTTCCAAGACGAAGGTGGATAAATGTGGTGTTTGCAAAGGAGATAACAGTGCATGTTCATATATCCAAAAGGACTTCACAAAATCACCTAAAAAACGTAAGAAATTTGCTGTAAAATGCATGCAGTAAATACTTTAGAACCCTGTAGAAAGTTCACCATCTCAATGTGTGAGAAGAACAGTACTATTCTATTTAAATTGACACTTTGCGACATTCCAAATTAACCGAAACCTTACTTGTCACCCTTTTCACCTACCCAGGGTATCAACGGATGGGTATTATACCTGCTGGGGCGTACAACATTGTCGCGAAAGAGGAAACCAACACAAAACACTTTCTTGGTAAGAGAAAAAAAAGAATTGTTGTACGGCTTCTGACGATTGTCACCCCCGAACAAAAATATAGACGGATAGGCCGGAGACCGCCAACATAGGGCTGGATAGCTCAGTTGGTGGAGCGCCGGTACGTTAATCCGGAGGTCGTTGGTTCAAGTCCCACTCTATTAAATTTTTCTTTGTTCAAACCCAATATATAAAAATAATAATTGGGTGACATCAACGTTTTCAATAACTTTACACAAAACATATCGGTCAAAGTAATTGTATATAGCTATTGTGATGTCGCATTACTCTTTCGTATAATATAGAAGTTAACTTTGATAGTGATGAAGTGGAATGAACAGCCCATAATTAATATCATCACATTTCATGGTTTGATTTACAGCGCTAAGAGCAGGCAACACGTACATTCTCAATTCTGGTGGTAGATACTGGGGACGACCAGAATTTATCTGGGGTGGCGCCCGATTTGTCTACTCAAAGGAAAAAGAGCTCCTTCAGTCTGCGGGACCGATTCAATCAGATGTGATGCTGATGGTGAATATTTTTTACATTTGTCACTTGGCTACAAAGTTAAGCCTGTCATTATGTGCATCGTTAGGTCTAAAGACCGGTTCATACTTCCTGCGAATGCGAATGCGAAGCGAATTTTGACGTCACAGCTCTGTTTTCGCTGCGAATGTTTCGCGGACTCTCCCGAATGGTCCGTTGCGAATTTGTGACGTCAAAATTAGCATCGCGTTCGCATAGTCGCAGGAAGTATGAACTGGGCTTAACTATTATATTTTATACTCGCACATTGTTGCACTACCACGATTTTCGTTTTTCTTTTTTTACGGCAAACATGTTCGCGTGAACTGGCGTTTACATTCTTCGCCACCTATAGTCGAGGTAAAACATATCGCTCTATGTTACGAAAAGTTCATAACTTTGGGAGATGTTCAATGCAGAATAATTTAAATGCACATTCTTTTCAGACAAAGCATTTCGTCGTTCACCTGTTGTTATTGTTGTTGTTGTTTTTTTGGCACAGATCTTTTGGACAAACGACACCAGGCCTGTAAATGTAACTTACAGTTACTACTTGCATAACATCGATGCACCCATTGCTGTAAGTGCTGCCGGACAACGGGAAATTCCTCTGATCAAACCCTTGACTACTAGTAGTATGACCAATAAACTTCAGGTCTCCTCTGCTGATGCACGACAATCGCCGAAAGTCAAACGCAATGCTCACGTCAAAGCCGTGAAGGAGTCTGCAGCCCAGCATCCCGGAGACCCTTCGACGCTTCGGTGGCTCAAGAAAAAGCCAATCGTACCGTAAACAAAACCATCCCTATAACATCTTCACATTCAGTTGTGAACCCGTTATTTTGTCATTCAGTATGATTCCATTAAAGTTCATGGTCTATGCTAACTGCAACATTCTGCGGGGAAGGTTACCACTTCGCCGCTGAAAGGGGTCAGAACCAATTTTTGTGCACCAGCTCTGTAAGTGAAATAATGCTTTTAGTAATTTCTAATGCATGCATACGAACGCACACCATTGTTCCGTAAGCGCAGATTTTCGCTAAATCTTCCTCCATGCTTTAAACGCAAGGAGAGGGGGAGGCATGAAATGTGGCACAGGTCGTGCGTTGTATACAAATATAGTAAAGCTTTCAGCCAATGTTAAAAGTATTTACGAGTGTCTGAATGTTGCTTGTGACGTCATCGAGGACCTATTCGTATGATCTCAATACAGGGTTCATATATATATGTTTGATATTATAATAATAATAATATATATGTAAACTGTAAAATTATGACAATCTTCGTAAATTGTATTGTATCTTTTTTGATGGTCATTGTGGGTGTTTTTAAATTGAAATTTCAAATCTACACAGCAAACAATTAAAAGACCTGACGTTTTTATACAAATTAATAAGCCGAGCAAAGATATGGACTAATAGGGAGACCGCCAACATAGGGCTGGATAGCTCAGTTGGTAGAGCGCCGATACGTTAATCTTGAGGTCGTTGGTTCAAGTCCCGCTCCAGTCAATTTTTCTTTGTTCAAACCCAAATAATTAAAAATTTACCCAGTCAGCTTCCGTTGTGGTTTATTACATACTTGATATTTAATATTAAAAAGTCGCATCCCCTTAAGGTGATCCCTTGGCTGCCGCTTCCCAGGTTGTATTGTAAACTTTGGTGTGATCCCTGGCTACACGACAGCTTACGGTTGTATGGCTTCTGACTGGCACCCCCGAACAAAGATATTGACTAATAGGGAGACTGCCAACATAGGGCTGGATAGCTCAGATGGTAGAGCACCGGTACGTTAATCCGGAGGTCGTTGGTTCAAGTCCTGCTCCAGTCAATTTGTCTTTGTCCAAACCCAAATTATTTACAATTTACCCAGTCAGTTTCCTTTGCTGTTTATTACTTGATAAATTAATATGCCATTACAATGTAGTGTAACTTTTGTAATGTATTGTATTTGTGTTATTTTAACATTAAACAAAGCTTGAAAATTTTGTAAAACTAGGTTTTCTCGCCCTATTAATATTTGTACAATCATGAAAAAATGCAAGTAGTAGTCAATCAATTTTAGAGTTAAAGCAACAGCGCCCTCTTTCGGCAGTTTGTTGTGTAACTGACATGGAATCATTGGTGTTAGGCGCACGTACGCTGGGAAGCAATGCCCAAGTAGGACATGATGCTACCGGTCATTGAACCACAGATCCGTTGTATTACAAATTCCGATTTTCAAACACTTACAAACGTTTGTTCGCTCCGTTGCGTGTCCGAGCAGATAAGAACACCGAACCCAAGCTCACTAGCGGTGTTTCTGATCAGTTCAGTGTGGGTTCGAGTCCTGGTCTTGACACTTGTGTCCTGAAGCATTAACCATTATTGCTGCGTCCCTCGGGTGGGACGTAAAGCCGTAGGTCCTGTGTATTGTGTAATGCATGTTAAAGCGAACCCATTGCACCTGTCGTAAAGAGAAAGGATTCGCATTGGTGTTCCAGGGGTGGATTTCACAAAGAGTTAATACTAGTCTTAACTCGAGTTAGGACCAGTTACTCGTCCTAACTTAGGACTAGCCTTAAGCGTTTAATAACTCCTAGGACTAGTCCTAAGTTAGGACTATCATTGTGAAATCGACCCCTGGTTCATTTGGTTGCATATTGCCCCAAAGCACCTTGTCAACCATTACATGGTGCTATAACGAAAAAAGGTTTCAAAACGTAGCTCTAACCCTGCTGGAAAATAGTCTTAAGTAAAGAATCATTCAAAATAGGTAGCCAACCCATCCATATGTTTGCATTTTTCCTTTAACTTACTAGCGGACATTGAACTCAACCAACCTCGACACCCACCGCCTACCCTCCTGCTCACCGCCCCCACCCCCCGCGTAGGTCCCTGCACATGAGCGTCCTATTTTTAATAGCCCTATAGATCTCTGAGCACTGAAGGAAACAAAAAAAGGTGTATCTCAGAATATAATGGGAATCTACTTAACCTGAATGAAATTGTGCAAAATATAATAACACGGAAATGGCGTGGCCTTTTAGTTTCCCCTCACGCCAGCAACCATTCTGACGCATTGACCGCAATTGGAAATGGGGAAAGTGTATTATTTCCTTAGTTTGGATTGATTTAATTGTCCTTATTTCCTCGTGGTAACACGCACACTGTAAATAATGTGTTGGCGGTTCGGGTGAATTCGGCACAGTCAAGTGTAAAACTCACTCGTGGTCGTGCAGGAATGCTGCAACACAGAATAAACAGCTTCTACATCAATGTCCTCGAGTTAATTTCTGGCAGTGTACCAGGCATTGGGGCACTTGCACAGAATCACAAGGAACGCTGTTCTTTGTCAAATCAGAAAACTCACTAGGTGTCTCCTACATAAATCAACCAGGCCAAAAAAAATGGCATAGTTCTCTCCACAGTTCACTATGTGAGGAGAATCAGGGCAGATGCTCTGTCCAGAGGAAAAGTCCTCACTATATACAATGGTCTTTCAACCAAGCAGTCACTCAAACAATCTTTTAGAGACTGCCAGCACATAGACCTCTCTGATCCACCCTCAGCCGTCGACAACAAATTCCCAGTCCCTTGTCCCGGGCACTTTGGAGAACATGTTTCCGTACGTATGCCTATTCGGGAAAAAATGGATTTACAAACACTGTTTATGAATTAAAGCTAACTTGGAACAAAGTGTACAGTGATCAGTCGTGTTCGAACCCGTTTTTAGACGTTAAGCATGTGTTCAAAACATGAAAATTGCTATAAGGCATGTAAGAATGTGCATCCGACTTTTTGTTACATTCTGCTCATCAGAGCTAGCCTAGAAGTCCCCTAATTACCCTTTCATATCTGTAATTATCAAAATGGCTTGAAATGGAAAATGCGTATATAAAAAAAATATATATATCAAAAACCGTTTCGGAAAATGTATGTTTCTATTATACACTACTCTTGATCAATAAACTCCACTTACCACTGACTGGCACCCACCAAGACTTGCACTCGCCCGTCCCCTCCCTTTATCACTCAGCAGCGTCGACGTCACATGTTTGCTGCTGCAAAAACATTTTTATACAATCCATGACAAAATAAAATATGCCAATTAGTTTTTAGTGGGTATGTTTTAATGTACATTTCAGTGTTTTTATAAGTCGACCAAAAGCATGACAAACAAACAAACAAACAAACACCCCAACACCCCAACACCCAACAAAACAAACAAACAAACACCCCAACACCCCCAACACCCCAACAAACAAACAAACAAACATCCCAACACCACCAACAAACAAACAAACAAACAAACAAACAATCCCAACAAACAAACAAACAAACACCCCAACAAGCACCTTAACACCCCAAAAAACAAACAAACAAAAACCAAACTATATCCTACACTATAACCAACGTATTTTCCTGAGCCAACCAATTTTTTGAACTGATAGCTTTTAACGAAAATTCTGTGGAAAATACAGTCTTTGATGTAAGTTTGTTGAATGGTGAGTTGTTTGTTTCAAGAGTTTCCTCAAAACCGAAGAATTACAGAAATACTTCTCGGAAGCTTGTCTTCAGCAGTTATAGGCCTACAATGTTAAAACATGTGAGTGGTGATGAGAGAGACATTGTAAGTCAACCCAATTTGTCTGCCCACTTTGTTTGCCAGAGTGGGCAGTATGTTTTTCTCCGAAGGGTGTCACAATGCACCCGCTTTCCCCGCGCAGTGATGTGCTGTGGGGTTGCAGTCTTGTAGCAAAATTAAAGCACCACGTAGGGAAATTTCCAAGCATGCAGCTGACTTGTTCTCGCCTATTCTAGACATCTTGCAATTATTTTGTCTCCTTCAATCACGGTCTCGAACTATTTGAGAAGAAGTAAATAACAAAAAATAACAATAATAAATAAATGAATGACAAGGGATAAACTTAACTTTCATTTTTCTGTGACAGTAAATACGTTCCCAGTAGCGGGTCTTCACGAGGAAAGTTAATCAACTTTGATTTAAATTGCTCGAGAGCGTTCATGTAAAGACCGCAGTGGGACAGTATCGGTCGCTGTAAAGCGAGCTCCTTAGTTCAACTTTTTTTAAAGCCCATGCAGGTTTCTTTTATACCTGGTCTGCATTTCGTAAGAGCCGAATTACAAAGAACGGATCTTCTATACTACACAGTCACGAAACTCAGAATTTTTCCAGACCCTTATAACCAACAGTAAAACTAATTAGCTTTGGGTATTGTATCTGTATATCTAAGGCATTACCAATTCACAAAACTCAGTCAGCCTCTTTAGAAAAAAAAGGTTGAGCAAGAAATCAAATGGTGGGTTCATTGTGTTGGCAACAAGAGGGATCAAACGCGATTATTTTGTTTGAAGTTTTAACGGGAATAAGGTTGGCACAATACAATTTCCCTAAATCGGACCTCTTAATTCCTTTAGTCACGATAACTCCCCAAAAGTCTGTTGACCTCTTGCGAATAAATCACTAAATGGCGTAGCTGATGCGGGGAGGGGAGGACAAGGCGGGGGGGGGGGGTACGGACCCATCCCCCAATCGGTGTCCGTGCCCCCGATGGGTGCCCCCAATGTGACATTTGTTCTTTTGATGTTTAAAATTACCCGAATAAATTGTTGCATTTTACAATTGTGTGTATGAAGTATTTTTTACGCGCAGGCAATGTAGTTGTTTTTACCTTCTCGTAAGATCATCTTATTAAAAACACCCCCCAAATCTAACTCCCCACCCCCCAAAAAAGAAATAATACAAAAGAGCTGAAAAGGGGCTTAAGGAAAGTGCAAACGAAAACTACAGTTTTAGTAGGCCAGAAGTGACCCCCTTTAAAACAATGCTGCACCCCTTGTGCCCCCGGGAATTTTAACCCCCCCTTTTTTTTGCTGTTATTACTCTTACTGATTGGATACAAAACAGTGGGTATTGTCATTCTGGAAGAGTGTCTAGTTACACCGTCACGAATGACTTTAAATGTAATTATAATTTTAGTTACGGAAGTGGTCTGTGTTGGCGCACGTCCTTGTGATCCCACAAAAATGATAACGCAGATTTTAACACATTATTATGTTGATTTTATTTTGATTTATTTGGACAAAACACAGGAAGAACATGGCACAAAAGAAAAATACATACACAGTCGAGTAGGAGGATATCAATGGAAAAAACATAAACGGAAGTAGAAAACAGGAAAAACTGCACACAATTTTCCAAGGATAGCCCCGAAACCAACAGTAAAACTAATTAGCTTTGGGTATTGTATCTGTATATCTAAGGGCATTACCAATTCACAAAACTCAGTCAGCCTCTTTAGAAAAAAAAAAGGTTGAGCAAGAAATCAAATGGTGGGTTCATTGTGTTGGCAACAAGAGGGATCAAACGCGATTATTTTGTTTGAAGTTTTAACGGGAATAAGGTTGGCACAATACAATTTCCCTAAATCGGACCTCTTAATTCCTTTAGTCACGATAACTCCCCAAAAGTCTGTTGACCTCTTGCGAATAAATCACTAAATGGCGTAGCAGCTGATGCGGGGAGGGGAGGGACAAGGCGGGGGGGGGGGGGTACGGACCCATCCCCCAATCGGTGTCCGTGCCCCCGATGGGTGCCCCCAATGTGACATTTGTTCTTTTGATGTTTAAAATTACCCGAATAAATTGTTGCATTTTACAATTGTGTGTATGAAGTATTTTGTACGCGCAGGCAATGTAGTTGTTTTTACCTTCTCGTAAGATCATCTTATTAAAAACACCCCCCCAAATAACTCCCCACCCCCCAAAAAAAAGAAATAATACAAAAGAGCTGAAAAGGGGC